>PIJE02000551.1:153860-239624 GCA_002895965.2 Coryphaenoides rupestris | reverse complement strand
ACGCTGCTTTAAAAAATTCTGATTCGGTTGCAGCGAGGAAAGCCGTCCTCCTCTCTCCTCCCCCTCTCTCCTCTCCCTCTCTCTCCCCTCCCCTCTCTCCATCCCATCCCCTCCCTCCCCTCCCTTCCCTCCCTCCCTGTGCGTGGAGGACTCCGGGAGAAATAGGGCACTGGATGAGCTGTTGGTGCCAAACACCCCACTAGGGCGCCTGGCACTCAAGATTTAATTTGAGTTTTTGACTGGAGAGGAGGAGAGAGAGAGAGAGAGAGAGAGAGAGAGAGAGAGAGAGAGAGAGAGAGAGGAGAGAGGAGAGAGAGAGAGAGAGAGAGAGAGAGAGAGAGAAGAGAGAGGAGGAGAGAGAGAGAGAGGAGAGAGGAGAGAGAGAGAGAGAGAGGAGAGGAGAGAGAGAGAGAGGAGTAGAGAAAGGAGAGAGAGGAGAGAGAGAGAGGAGAGAGAGGAGAGAGGAGGTTAGGAGAGAGAGGAGGATAGGAGAGAAGAGGAGACAGAGGAGTGGAGGAGAAGAAGATGAGAGAGAGGAGAGGGAGATATGGTAACATGCAGTGTAATGGTGGTTCCCGTGGACAGGGATGGCAGAGATCTCATTGCTGCTGTGGTGAGTGAGCATTCAGAGGAAATGTGTATTAAGGAAGAAACGGTGTCTAAACATCCATCTTTGATTAAACATGTTGTGCCTGGTTCCCTGTCTGTTGTACTCTATACAATGAATACTCTAATACTCTACAATCTAAAAGTTATTACTCAATACAGGTTATAGTACTCTATATAGCCAGTAATTTTTTTGTGAACATATATCATGTATCTATACATGCACACACACACACACACACACACACACACACACACACTGTGAATAGTTCCTCACATCGGATCTTTCTCCTCATCCTCTGTTAACAGCAGCGTACTATTAATAATGGCAAGACGTACAAACACACAAGGTTCACAGAGGAAGGCAGCCGGGGGTGTTACGCAGAGTCCAGGTGAACTCTGAGCAGGTGTCATCATACATCTAGGTGGATACATCCACTTGTGATGTCACTAATGTCTCAATGACAATTTCGGTCATGCGAAAATTTTTGAAACGGGACTTGTAATTGTGAATGACGCTCACGCCTGGCGGTGCAATAGGGCCCCTTTAAAGCTGCTGGTCTCATGGTCCTCGCGCGCGCGTGTGTGTTTGCAGGTACATCTTCTTGTTTGACAAGGTGGTGATCGTGTGCAAGAGGAAAGGCTACAGCTACGAGCTCAAGGAGATCATCGAGCTGCAGTCGTACAAAATGTCGGACGACCTCATGAACAACCGGGACATGAAGAAGGTAAGGAGGTTACGGCGCCAAACTGCCCTTCTCTCCGCGCCTGGTTATCGCAATAATAATCATAATCATAATAATAATGATAATCCATGGCAATTATTCTAATCGATGCCCTTGAGCGGCGCGATTCCGTCGATGGTAATTTCAGACACGCGACTCATCAGGAATGCATTGAGGTGTCTGACATGCGTCCGCGCTTTCAAGTTCATGCGGGATAAAAATGCAAAGCAGGTCATTTATGATTCAGGCGCGGTGGCACAATGGCGATCATGCGATACCGCCGGCGCTCTAACATGGCCGCTCTGTTTTGATTTTTGGCTCAAAAAAAAAAATAATCATAACAATCACGCATGTGTGTCATACGTGTTGCATGTGTAACCGGCTCTTTCTTTCTTTCTGGTGTCCCTGTTTTCCTTTTTTTGCATGCTTACCAGTCGAGTGGAAAAATGGTAAGCTGACGTTAACCCACTTTATTTTGGAACTCATTAGTTGGTGTCGTGGCGCATGTGGTCTCTCCAGTCTGGTCTGATTAAACACCCCGCTTGGCATGCTGGGTAACTGTAGTCGCTCTGGGAGATGAGGACTTGTTGAGGGGGGTGTCTCTGCATCCCTATGGGGTATGTGGGGGGAGGGTGGTGATGCTGGTGATGATGGATGATGATTCACAGGTAGATTCAAGATCAAGATTCAAGAATTTTATTTGTCACATACATATTTGTCACAAATACAGGATAGGCAGTGAAATTAATGCTCAGCGGAATGTGCAAAACAATACTATAGATGACTCAATACTGAATATTTACAATATTTACAGAAAAAAACAAGGGAAAAAAACAGGAATGAGAAATAGATATTAAATCAATATTAGAATATTTGTGTATGTTTGAGGAAAAAAGTGGCAATGCCACAATGTGCAACAAGTACAAATAACCAGAGAATCAAATATCCACACTATTTACAGTCTTTACAGCACAAAAGTAAAAAAATAATAATAATAATAATAAAAGGTAGCTTTTATGTGCCGGTCTTGTCCATTTGCCTCCATGTGTTCCACCCCCCATACCTCCTCACCCCCCCTGTTGTGGTCCACCAGTGGTCCTACGGCTTCTACCTGATCCACCTGCAAGGCAAGCAGGGCTTCCAGTTCTTCTGCAAGACCGAGGAGACCAAGAGGAAGTGGATGGAGCAGTTTGAGATGGCCATGTGAGTGGTGTCTCCACGGTGTCCTGCGTAGGAGGCGTGTCTCGCTTTCACCTTCAGGGCCAATCGTGTCCTTTGTCCGCGTTTGGTTGATGACTCGCCGGTCTGCTCTCCAATCCCCACGGCAGGTCCAACATCAAGCCTGAGAGAGCCACGGCCAATCAGCACAACTTCCAGATGCACACCTTCGACAGGAACACCAACTGCCGAGCCTGCAAGATGTTGCTAAGGTTGTTATTCAGAAACTTCCTTTTGGGGATCTCTCATCATATATCATTTGTGTTGAGAATTGCGCGAGAATCAGCTAGCTGTATGTCAACGACATGATACTTTGACTAGAAATTTGATTAACTGTTTTAAAGTCTTAAGTATCCAGCACATGGATCTCGGCAGAGTAAAAATGCATTGTTCAAATCACGTTGGTATTACAGTAAAAAGTATCACGTTAGTCATCAGCTTAAAGCCATTAAGAAAGAATACGTATATAGGTAAGCCAATACATTTACATTTACATGTCGGGCATTTGGCAGACGCTTTTACCCAAAGCGACATACAATAAGTACATTTGCCAAAAGAGTGAGACAACAATATATGATGGTACATAAAGTTTTGAATAGAACAAGTTTCAGGCATCCAGAATTCCTAGGTTAATAGAACAGGTTCCAAGTGGTCATAATTGCTAGGTGGATAGCAAATAGACAGCTAATAGACAGGACTATATTTTTAAATGCCCTCAACTCCAACACTCCAACTCCTCAACTCCTCAACTCCAAAACTCTTTAACTGTCCCTGCTCAACCTACATTGCGGAGGGGCGGCTCATGGGGGAATGAGCGTCAGAGTTTTGGTTACGTAAAAGTGCCACCCTGACCTCCATTACGGTTTGCAGACTAAACAGCCCGTTGCGTACTGACCCAGCGGCTCCGTGGCTCAGCGTTGACCTATATATATATATCTGCAGTGTTGGTGGACGCTATAGCGCTACTGCTACCGGGCTACCGGCCTACCACTAGCTGCTGATTGCTGCCGTTGTGATGTATGGTCTGCGCTATCCAACATGGCAGCGTGGATGAACTCCCGGGCACGGGGACTGTGTAGATATAACCGCATCATATACGAGGTGTTCTGGGACAGAAGTTATAAAAACGCAGAAAACATCTGCTCAATCCTGTGGTAGATATAATGAAATAGGATGGATGGCTAGAATGGTACTTCTATCCATCCATCCTACTTCTGTAGAATTACCAAACATGTACTATTATGCGTTTTACTTACTGTCTGTTGTACTCGTATGAGTATGTACTGATGTTTGTTTCTTTGATCCTCTGTGTGTGTGTGTGTGTGTGTGTGTGTGTGTGTGTGTGTGTGTGTGTGTGTGTGTGTGTGTGTGTGTGTGTGTGTGCAGGGGCATCTTCTACCAGGGCTACTACTGTGCACGGTGCGGCACGGGAGCACACAAGGAGTGTCTGGAAGTCATCACCATCTGTAAAATATGTAAGCGAACCCCAGGCATGCACTACCGTTACAACAGACAGGCAGGCAGAGAGACAGGCAGACAGACAGTTAGGCCTGACTAGAAGCAGACAGGCAGACTAAAGACAGAATAGGTGTGTGGACCTTTCTGACGCCACCTCTGTCTCTCTTCTCTCGTTTCAGATCCCCATGATCTGGTGAGTAGGTCCCATGACTTTTGTTGTACTGTACTGTCACTTCTCTCTCTGTTGCTCTGTCTGTCTCTGTCTCTCTGTCTCTGTCTCTCTCTGTCTCTCTGTCTATGTCTCTATGTCTCTGTGTCTCTCTCTGTCTCTGTCTCTCTCTGTCTCTGTCTCTCTCTGTCTCTCTGTCTATGTCTCTCTCTGTCTCTATGTCTCTGTCTCTCTGTCCCTCTCTGTCTCTGTTTCTCTGTCCCTCTCTGTCTCTGTCTCTATGTCTCTGTGTCTCTTTGTCTCTGTGTCTCTTTGTCTCTGGCTCTGTGTCTCTGTCTCTATGTCTCTGTCTCTCTGTCTCTGTCTCTCTGTCTCTCTGTCTCTGTCTCTCTGTCTCTGTCTCTCTCTCTGTCTCTCTGTGTCTGTCTCTCTCTCTCTGTCTCTCTATAAGCTCGGTTCTTCTTTCCTTCATATGATGTTCATGGATGTCCACCTTGTTTTCTAATTGCATGTTGTTTTTGTTTGTTTGTTGGCATTACAGGAAGCTGGGATGTCGCTGGGTAAGTTTGAGTGGAAAAGTGTTTCTATTTCTGTTCATGTTTCTCGTTAAGGCGACTCTGCCACAGCTCAACACTGCCCTCTAATGGCCGCTTCACGACAACTACACTTCCCCATGAGTTTTAAATAAATAGAAGTTATTGTACAAATTCCACATTCATGTATTACATTATAATACATTAAAAATAAGTACTTAACGTCTGTGACAGAGGATGTGAGACAAAGCTATATCCGTTTAGTGTACTAATGCAACAAAGTAGGAAGTGCAAGTAGGAAGGAACATTAGATGTTAGTATAAATGTTTAATGAATTAGTGAGGTTTTATTTGTTTTTTTAAATCATTCTATTTCTCTTTTGCTACTTTATCCAATTAAGATAAGATAACATAAGATAGAACTTTATTGATCCCGAAGGAAATTCTTGTGCCAGGTTACATAGCGATAATAATAATAAAACAATAGAGAAATAAACAGTAGAATAACACAAATAATATAACAGATTAACAAATGTACAGTAGGTCTAAGTCGTAGTCGAAGTATAAAATTCTGGGTGAAGTATAAAAATAAAAATTCAACGTGCTATTTACATAACAAACTGTAACTCTAACTGATGTTGACGTTCACCGGCAGGTCCCAAGATGGTGGCGGTGCGGAACTACCACGGTACCCCGGCGCCCCCGGGGAAGCCCCCGCTGTCCCTGCAGACGGGGGACTTTGTGGAGCTGCTGAAGGGGGAGCCCGACACCTCCTGGTGGGAGGTGAGGAGACACACCACCCTCTCTAAACCCTCACACTCACACCCACAGCTCTACCACCGCACGGTCAGCCAGGCACAACACGGAGGCGGCTGGATAGAACGTTCAATCAATGTCACCTAGAAGTGTTATTGAATATACTGTATATCCACATATACTGTATATCCACATATACTGTATAGCTGTGGTTTTGCAAGTTCAACAATTCTTATTCAGTCTTCTTATTCGACTCATCTTGTTGATAACTGCTAAATAGCTGATAACTATCTGATAACTAGCTGATAGCTAGCTGATAACTAGCTGATATCTGGCTGATAACTAGCTGATAACTAGCTGATAACTAGATGATATCTAGCTGATAACGAGCTGATAGCTAGCTGATAACTAGCTGATAACTAGATGATATCTAGCTGATAACTAGATGATATCTGGCTGATAACTAGAATATATCTGGCTGATAACTGGCTGATATCTGGCTGGTATTTGGCTGATAACTAGCTGATAACTAGCTGATATCTGGCTGATAACTAACTGATAAATAGATAATGCTTGACTGATATCTGGCTGATAACTGGCTAATAACTGGCTGATATATGACTGCTGATACATGGCACATATGTTGTATGATCCTCCCCCCCACCCAGGGTAAAATCATCCAGACACACAAGAGTGGCTTCTTTCCCAGTTCCTGCGTCAAGCCATGTTTGGATCCCAAGGTAACAACATACGTTCAAACCCAATCACGGTGTCTCCTATAGAGCAGCAGTAGCCCTCCTCCTCCTCCTCCTCTTCCTCCTTAAGCACCCTCCATGCTGTGTTAGTGTGTAATGAGCTGCCCGTGTGCGATAATGGCCGTGATGCTTGTGTGTGTGTGATTGGATTCTCCATGCTTTGGTTTGTCGCCGACAGCCATTCCAGTCGTGTCCTAGCCGACCATCGTCAAGGGAGACGGACTACTATGGGTATCCATGGTGAGTTCTGCTTGATGTTGTTGTTGTTGTTGTTGTTGTTGTTGTACACAAATGTAATAGTCTCCCTGCTACTGTATCTCTGGGGACTGAGCAACTTTATTAAAAGCAATCACATGTAATTTCTTATTCCTGTAGTACTGCCAGAAGGTTCAGTATTCCACTAAAATAGCCAACTCACTAAGATATTACTTTACTTTCTCTTTCACTTCACTTTTTGTCTTTATAATATATATATATACGTACAGTATATATATACAGTGTAATCCGCTTATAGTGATCACGGATATAGTGATCAACCGCTTATATGGATCAAAAAGCCTGGGACAGAATCGTTCCTATACAAACACTGTTTAAATAATTCACTTATAGCGATCAAGCAGTCCGCTTATAGTGATCATTTTGGGTCCTTTTATACAGAACATATGTGGGAGAAATTAATAAATTACGGTAATTTATAGCGGCGTGCACGTCTTCAACGGCTGGTGAGCACTGGTGCTGCATGTCTCTGAAGAAAGTTATGTTTTAGTTAAAGTTAGTTTTTCAAGCTCTGTTACGAGTTTTGACTGTTATGGGTTTATGCACTGAAACCGCCAAGCTGCGGCTACAGTATTTGCACTAACTGTCGGCTTATTCGGCACAATATACAGCTTTAAATTATAGCCTAATTATATGTGGAACTACTGTAAGTTATACAGTAGTTTTTTCATATACAGTAGCCTACTGTAGTGTATTTGATTTATAGCTACACAGTGCAATGCTGTAATTTAATTTGCTATTTGAATCGCGTTTCAAACAGCTGTACTGTAACGTTAATGTACGTACTGTACAGTATTTTTCACTTGCTGTAATAAAATCCAGTAAATAGCAAAGCTGTCCGTTTCATTACTTTATACATGTATTAATGTATTATATATACAAATGTCAATTGGATGGTAATCTGCATAAAAAATAAAGAAAATAAGAATATTTCGGTTATAGTAATCAACCGCTTATAGTGATCAATTTGACCCGGACAAACGTGATCACTATAAGCGGATTACACTGTATAAGGAAAATCCCCTTTGTCCATGTCATAGAAATAGTGGAATTTTCCGGCGGCCCTGGTGGCCATTTTCCACGTTGTGATGCCATGAAAGAGGCCGTCAACACCTTGGTTGCCATGTGAACAACCCTCTCCCCCCCCCCCCCTGCTGTGTAGGTTCGCTGGCAACATGGAGCGGCAGCAGGCCGACAACCTGCTGAAGTCCCACATCAGCGGGACCTACCTGATCAGGGAACGCACCGCCGAGGCCGAACGCTTCGCCATCAGCATCAAGTGAGTGTCCTTCAAACTCTGAGGCAGATGCTCCAGAACTCTGAGGAAGATGCTCCAGAACTCTGTGGAGATTCACCAGAACTCTGGGAAGATGCTCCAGAACTCTGTGGAGATTCTCCAGAACTCTGGGAAGATGCTCCAGAACTCTGTGGAGATTCTCCAGAACTCTGGGAAGATGCTCCAGAACTCTGGGAAGATTCTCCAGAACTCTGGGAAGATTCCAGAACTCCTGAGAAGACTCCAGAACTCTGGCACCATAGACAGGAGAGACCCAAGCCTATTTAAGATCCAGAGATAAAACAATGCCAGACGACAAAGAACAAGAGACAAAAGAGACCACACGAGCACCATAGAACAGACCACCAGAGAGAAAAGGGACCCAGATGGAGGAAGAATTGAACAACCCGAGAGAAGAAGGGACTGGACAGAGAACCCAGAACCATAGAGACAGCCCCAAGAGACCCCATTTAAAGACGGACAGAGACAGAGACATGGACAGAGAGAGACAGAGACAGAGACATGGACAGAGACAGAGACATGGACAGAGACATGGACAGAGACAGAGACAGAGACATGGACAGAGACAGAGACATGGACAGAGACAGAGACAGAGACATGGACAGAGACAGAGACAGAGACATGGACAGAGACAGAGACAGACAGAGACAGAGACATGGACAGAGACATGGACAGAGACAGAGACAGAGACAGAGACAGAGACCTCTACATCCTCCATAGACTACCAGAACTCTGGGAAGAGCTCTGTGGAGATCTCCAAACTCTGGGAAGATGCTCCAGCAACTCTGTGCGAGATTCGTCCCAGAACTCTTGGCGAAGATGCTCCCAGAAACCTGTGTGAGATCTCCAGACCTGGGTCCAGAACCCCCGAGAAGACTCCAGAACGTTGGGAAGATGCCCCAGAAATCCAGAGGAATATTCCAGGACTCTGGGAAAATTCTAGTCTCGACTCTGGGGGGAAACTAATTCTCAGTGCATTTTATCCAATGCAAATAGGACCACCGGGATTTGTTCCAGAAGACGTTTCTCTAGATCTGATTTTGTTTTTCTGCAGAGAGGGGTTCCTATGGGGAATTTCCGCAGCATGTTTGTAAACTACCATCTAATTATAGTTGCTTAATTGCATGTTTGATCGCATTTCCTGTTTGTATCTCCTGCATGGAGAAAGGGTGGGGGGGTGGCTCCCAGTGGGAAATGATGCAAGGGCTCTTTGGAACCACTGAAATGTTTTGATGACTTCATACACGGATTCTGAATCTGATTATGATTTTGTGTGTGTGTGTGTGTGTGTGTGTGTGTGTGTGTGTGTGTGTGTGTGTGTGTGTGTGTGTGTGTGTGTGTGTGTGTGTGTGTGTGTGTGTGTGTGGTGTGTGTGTGTGTGTGTGTGTGTGTTTAGGTTCAACGATGAAGTGAAGCACATCAAGGTCATTGAGAAGGACAGCTGGATTCACATCACGGAGGCCAAGAAATTTGAGAGTCTTCTAGTAAGACGACAATTATATTTTCTTTCAGCCAACTCCTTTGTTCTTAGCAATTTTGAGCGCCTTGAAACTTTTCTATTAATTCAGCAATTATGAGAGCTTGATTCTATTCAAAGTGCTTGATTCTGCTTATTTCATTCAAATCTTACTGTACCAGCGATATATTGTCGTTTCACTCTTTCGACAAATATGAGAAATGTAAGTCGCTTTGGACAAATTGTCTGCCAAATGCCCTTAATGTAAATGTAAACCTTAAACAACAAATATCTCCACAGTTGTAATATTAGTATTTTTATTTTGAGACACATCTGTGTATTTGTTATTCCACGTCCAAATCCATCTAATCAAGGTAACTTCCTCTCCAGCTTGTTGCTGGCAAGCCGTGCGTTTCCACCAATCGGAGCGCAGCATTCCGCTCCCCCCTGCATCTAAAGCCCACATCTGGCAGACAAACAGCTGGCTCACTTGTTTCGCTGCTTTTTTACACCGAGCCAATCCAATCGAATCCCCACGGATGTTTTGTTCTGCCTTAATTAGACTGTTCCACTCAGCAGCCTGCCTGTCACGACAGCAGTGAGATGTTGCCTTGACGCTGTCTTTCATGTTTTTGTATATTTTTGTGTATATGTACTTTTTCAACTACATTACATCTATTCATATTGTGTGTGTGTGTGTCTGTGTGTGTATAAGCCTTTTAGTTATTTAATTCCATTCCTAGTTATTCTAACATTTCCCATCATCGGTGACTGACTCATGTGAATTGGGAGGTTTTAGCGGTGTCCATCTTGTCTTCACTATATGATCTCACCATGTCTGTGTGTTATCAGGAGTTGGTGGAGTACTACCAGGCCCACTCCCTGAAGGAGAGCTTCAAGCTGCTGGACACCACGCTACGCTGCCCCTACAAGTCCAAAGAGCGCTCCCTTACCAGGACCAGCACTCGCTCCCCAGGTACACAGTGGGAATCAGCTGCATCGCCACGGCAACATAAATAAAACATATTAATTGCACCGTGTGTACATAAAAACATAAATAATACACTTTAAACCAAAAAGAAACTTTCCCTGACATTCACAACGATTGTCTTGTTAAATATAATTTGGGATTATATTGAATTTTTGTATTATCAGTATGTGAATGTTTAGCCAGGCTGCTTTTACATAACTCATGATACACATGCAGTCTAAATGACAGTCCATTTCTATTAGTACTTTCAGAACTGCATTATACACACCCATTATTTATTTAACTGCATATGAATGATTAAAATGGACTTCCAGTAATGGGCCAGGGGGGGGGGCCCCCCCCATATGATCCTACGTAGAGGTTGTCGTATATCCGGTATTATATATCATATATATGTATATTCTAGTTGGCTGTAGGAGACTCTTGAAAAAGGCCACAGGAGGAGGTAAATGAATTACGTGGTGCAGGGCCAAGTTACTGGCTTAGCCGGCTTAGCGTTTTCTTTATGGATCCCCACACGACTAGGACACTGCCAGCATGCATGACAACACCACCGAAGCAAGTGTAGTAGCCTAGCGTGTAGCCCACCAAGTGTGGGCTACACGCATAGGCTAAGCGCTTAGGCTAAGCGCTCGCCGTAGTTTTCACCACTTGGTCTGATTGCCTCCTTGTATTGGCTGCTTATTGGCTACTTGTCAAGTATCTTCAAACTACCTTAACCTCAAATCTGAATCCTAGTTCGGCTTCTGTCACTAGGACGGTGAGTAGGTTGCTGTGTTTGGTGTGGGGTGTGTGTGTGTGTGTGTGTGTGTAGTTGTGTGTTGTGTGTGTGTGTGGTGTGATGTGCATGTGGTGTGGTGTATGTGTGTGTGTGTGTGTGTGTTGTGGGGGGGTTCTTTGTCTTTCCTTCGGGAGGCATGTTGCCAAGGCAACTGGTTCAAACCTATGCGAATACATTGCATTGGGCTTTCTACAGGTGCACGTGTAAGTGTGTGTGCTGTGTGTGCGTTGTGTGCGTGTGTGTAGGTGTGTTGTGTGTCGTGGCATGCTTTGTGGTGACTAAGCACCCTAGCTTAAGGTGGCTTCCTTGTATCTCTGCTGTCTGCTCTCCTCCTTCCTCCTACCTCCTTCCTCTCTGGTCCTCTCTGTTCCTCTGCTCCTTCTCCTCCGCTGGCGCTCCTCCTCTGGTGCTCCTTGCTCCACCCAGCAGCCTCCTGCGCCTCCTACAACTTCTCCTTCCTCAGCCCGCAAGGTCTCAACTCATCTTCTCAGAGCTCAGCTCCCTTTTGGTCAGGTACTCTCTCTCTCTCTCTCTTCTCTCCTCTCTTTCTCTCTCTCTACATTCCTGTTCCCTTTCCATCATTTTACTTTATTTTGTTATTATTTTCTTGCTTCCCCAAATCTGTCGTTTCGTCCTTTTTATGTCCCATTTAGTTTCTCTCGTCTATTTCTTCACTTTGTCTTGTCTTACTTTTTTCTTTCATATTTTAATATCTCCTTCCTTCCTTCTTTTTCCTTGTCTCTCTCTCTCTATCTTAGCTAATCTCCCTGACGTTGCTCCTCTCTCTCTGTCTCGCTCCCTCTCTCTGTCTGTATGTCTCTCTCTCTCTCACTCTTGGTCTCTCTCTCTCTCGCTCTCTCTCTGTCCTGCTGGTCTCATCAAAGCTCTGTCTTCCATGGAGCCCAGCTCATTATCTAGAACATTCCCCGGCCACGTCTCCACACAGGGAGTCAGGCCGCAATCAAATCAGGGACTAGAAAGATAATTTCCTCTCACACTGACACGGCATGAATTATTAGCTCTCCACGCGTACGTTCCTCCTCAACACATCTTCCACACTTAACTCCAAACTACAAAGACACCTGTGTCATCATCAACTAACTGCCCTCACTGTTACTTCACAGTCTTCACTTCATCTTGGGTGTAAGTCTTGCGTGAACGAGACGTCTTTAAGTTGTGGTTAAAGACGTCTTCTCTATAAGTAACATATGTCTGTGTGTTAGAGGGAATATGAGAAGCCATCTTTAGACGTTATGTTGCTTTTGTCAGCTTACCAGTTTGATGTCCAAAGATGACAAATTGGATGCCTAACCTTTTTTTGTATCTAGCATGTGTGACCCCCAAACCAAAGGTCCTGGGTTCAAATCCCAATGTCCACAAGACACACTAATGCCTACCTGCTCCACGAACACACGAAAATTCCATTACTTGTAAATGACTAAATAGTGAATAGAAAGGCTAACAGCTTAACACGTCACACAGTAGAGGGAACTTTAACAGAACTTTACCGTGACCTTTGATTACCTTTTGTGTCCCCAGTGTTCACACCGCGGGTGGTGAACACGGCGGTGGCGCGGTATAACTTTGCGGCGCGGGACATGAGGGAGCTGTCGCTGCGGGAGGGCGACATCGTCAAGATCTTCAGCAAGATCGGAGGAGACCAGGGCTGGTGGAAAGGAGAGGCCAACGGCAGAGTGAGTACCACCTTAAAGCTTACGAGTTAGTACCTTAAACATCTGTTATGCGATAATACCTGAAGCTCTGTTTTCTCATGAGTTAATATCTTAGAACTATTTTCTTATGGGTAAATTCCTTACAAATCTGTCTTGTAATGAGGCAATACCTTAAAACTGTTTTCTCATGAGTTAAGATGTTAAAACTCGTTTCTCATGGGTTAATGCCTTAAAACTTTTTTCTTATGGTTTAATATCTTAAAGCTCTCTTTTCTTATGGGTTAATGCCTTAAAAAATGCATTCTCTTATAAATCTGCCTTAAAACTGTGTTTTCTTCCTCTGAGCCGTTGTGATAATTCTTCTTGAAATTGGTTTTCTTAAGTACAGCAGAGCTTTGGAACGTTTAGCTGTGCAAAGGAGAACAGCCATCAATTAATTCTCTTCCGAGTACAACCGTGAAAGTGATTTCCTCTGTTATTATAATAATAACTGAGCGGTACAACAGTAGTCACTGTGTGATCACTGCCCATATCAACAGTGTTTTACTAACGTGTATTACAAGCATAGAATCGAGTGGAGCACTCAATCCAACATTTATTAATAGATGAAAAGCAACCCCAAAACCCTGATGATCCCCAGCAGATGGGCTGGGTTTAGATCATTAATCGTGTATTTAGAGGGAAAAACAAGTCGTTTCCTGGCATGCGCATGTCAACACAACACCAAAAGGACATTGGTTGATTTAAAAATGACTTCAGGTCAAATATCGAAGAGTGGGCGACCATGGAGCTGTTCATCCTGATTGACAGAATCTTGCGCAATCTATTGACCACCTTACTTTATGAGCGCCGTCGAAGCAAAACGGACGTTAAACGTCAACGACGCCCGCCATCCACGGCTGATGCAGTGGAGAAGAGAGACCTGCATTGAACAGGCAATTTATCCCAAAATACTCCTCGTCCACGCGCTTCCTGTTCAGACACCACCCCCCCCTCCCAAGTATGGTGGAGAACATGGGGGGGAAGGAGCCAGTGCCCCCTGTGCACGCTTTCTGGAACTCATCTAAAGGGAGGGACCGGAATGTGTTTGGAACATTTGGCGGGAGGAGGATGCTGACGCAGTCTGCATTTAGCTCCTCGGAGGAAGCATCGAGCTCTGGAAATAGAAATGTAGGAGGGCTCTGTTGGCCTGCTGTTGGAAAGTGTGCGGAGGAGTGTGAGAACTCTGAGGGAAGGGAGGCAACAGGCATTCTGGTTCTTCTGAGGGAGGAGGAGGAGGGAAAAGCCCTAATTTAGACTTTTTTCTGTGGCACAGAGTAAAAACTTTTTATAGTCTGAGGTGGAAGGCCCAGACCTTAGGCCTTTTAAGATTCAAGATTCACGCTTCAAGAAGTTTAATTGTCACATGCACAGGATATGCAGTGAAATGAAAAAGTGGCGATGCCCAGCGGAGTTTGCAACAGAATACAAATATCACAAATATCACAATTGAAGGGAAAGAATCAGAATATCTGCACTATTTACAGTCTTTACAGCAAAAGGAGGAGCTTTTTTTTTATTTTTAGTATGAGAAATATGAGCAAATTAGGCTAAATAGGCAAATATACTGCTAATAGGGAACTAAAGGAGTCAGGCAAAGGGTGTTAGCTGCCACATCTCTATGTTTGTGAAGAAACCTTCTCATGTATGTTCTGTGCAACTATTTCTATCACAGGGCACCTGGGCGTGTGTGTGTGTGTGTGCGTGTGTGTGTGTGCGTGCGTGCGTGCGTGCGTGCGTGTTTTGTGTGTGCGTCTGATCCTTAATGAGGTCTCATGTATTCAAGTGCAGGGGAAAAGTCCCTGCAACAAGGCTATTTCACAGATGCCTGTACACATGCCTGTTCAATAATATCTGTTTTCTCTGGTCTTGACATTTCAGATCGGCTGGTTCCCCTCCACCTACGTGGACGAAGAGGCTGTGCAGTAGAGGGACCCAGATGCTGTCAACACCCCCACCTCCCCTACCCCACCACCCCCTCGTCCGGAGCCCCACCCTCGAGCCGCGGTCCTCCTCAGAGTCGGCCACGGAGGTCCCTCCCAGGAAACTCAACTCAATGGAGAAAAAAGAGAAAAGGCATTTTTTTTTTTTGCTGGATACTCCTTTTATGCAGTGAGCGTTTCTTACCCGTTTCCTTTTGTGAGTCAGCTTCAGCTTTTTTTTTTTCACGTTTTTTCTTTTGCTATGATGTCACTTCTGTGCACAGGGGCCCGGGGTGGGGATAAGACAGCTGTCAGCCATGTTGTATGTCTCACGGCGAGGCTTCATGGAACTCTACTGAACATAATATAAAGCCGCGGGTTCTTCTACGTTGACGACGGCTGCCCTTCGCTGCAGGTCTATGCTTGGAGAATTAAATGTACAGTATAGATAATTTATTGAATAGAGATGCTAATGATTATTGTGCTGAAGTCAAACAAAAAAAAAATTGATATTAGTAACGGCAAATAATTAGATTGAGATTAAAAAAAGGATACAAAAAAAAAGACGGATTCTCAGTTGTCATGCAGGAATATTTTGCCTTAGTTGTCATGGCAACGCCTTGGGGGTGTGTATGGGGGGGGGGGGCGGTGAAACCAATCGAGGGACGACAAAAATATTTTTTTTTTCTTGCAAACACACACACACACACACACACACACAACACACTCTAACAACCACATCCTGACCAATGTACAGTACAGTGCCTTTGAAGACTGGTCATTGTTCTCAGAAACTCAACATCAACTAGCCAAGAACATTCCCACCCGCCCACCCCCTCCTCTCCTCTCCTCAAATAAAGTCACTCCCACCCCAAGAAAACTACTACTGTAAAACATCTGGGGCATATTAACCATTGTCAGCTCCCCTTCCTACTGAAAGTCAACCCTGGAAAACAAGATGGCGGCGCGTGTTGGCGTACATGATGTAACTGGAGTGGACACCCCATAGACACTGCACAGTCAGGAATGGAAGGTGTTTCTCAGTCAACAGGGATATATGGTTCAAACCGCTCCCCGTGTGTCGCTTCCCATCTCGGATGGACGAGTTTTCACGTCATAACTAACGACGCCACTCCTTCAAACGTCTGTTGTGTTCAGCGTGATTTGGTTTGTTTTTGGTTTCAATTTGCACAGAATCAAAATTTGTATGTTATTATAAAAAAAAAAGAAAGGTAAAAAAAAACAACAACTGGACCGTCACCATAAATCTCTGAAGCCAAATCTGACCATGTTTTGCTGTCTGCATGGAATCCTGTCTTTTGTTAGGATCTTCTCGTACTTTGTCTTATTTACAGATGATCAGGAACTGGTGGTGGTGGTAGTGATGACATTAATCATGTTCCATGTGTGAATTAATTTTCGGCGCCGTCTGGTGAAAACCAGCATTTTGTTGTTTCGTTTTTTTTAACATGAAGTTACGACACTGTCTGTGAACTAGTTAACTAGGCAGAAGTACCCACACTAGTTTGGTGAATATCCAGCCGTAAACATCTGTGTTTCCATTTATTAATCTTCTCCAGTATTTTTCAAAGTGCTGTCAAAGTTTCCGTCGCGGTTTGTTCTTGTTGTCGGGATACTTCTCTGGTGAGTAGTACACAGACCGTGGTTTCTCATGCCGTTTTTTCCGAAGCTGGTTTACAGGTTTTCTTGTCGTAGGTTTGTCAGGAAATGTACTAAAACACCACACCATAGACATGATAGTACAATCGGAGTATGTCCCAGTTGAGAAATACATTCGAGGTATTTGTTGAACCAACTGCAAAAAAGGGTTAATTGAATTTGAACATATTCATAATCGTAAAGCTATTGTATGTTGGGAGTAATCAAGTCCTATTTCGGTCCAATGCTGGTTGTTTATGGAGAAGAAATATGCACGCAGAACATTTTCGAAAGATACATTTTAATTAAAAAAAAACAGGTATGCTCATGTGTAAAATGTAGTGTTCACAGTGTCAAAGTGAAGTTACAACTTTTTAAAAAGATAATTGTTCAATTGCCATCCAATCTTTGTTTGAAGATGCTATTGGAGAGCTCAAAACATGAACCAAAAGTTTATTACGGACAACAACAACAAAGTTTTTCAGCTATGCCAAATAATAGCCAAAAACTAAAACTTTCAGAAAACTCAAACAACGGCTGTTGGACAAAACCAAGATTGATGATGGAACTAGGGAGAAGAGGATGGTGACGATGATGTAATATTTAGCCTCTTGGACTGTCTCACGATCCGGAACACACATCCTACCGAGAGGACTATGGAACACACTAGCAGGAGGGGGGCTATGGAGGATTAAGAGACCACGGCATGTGGCTGTTGATATTTCAACTCCTGTCTGTCAGTACATCCTCATGAAAACGTGGAGAAAAAATGATAAATAACTTAATTGTGTAATTTTTTTTTTTGAATGGTTGAGTATTTCCAAAATGTCTATGATGAAATAAATATTTCTCTTTTTTGTTTAAATATGAGATTGAATATTTTGTGTGCCGGGAGCTTGGTTTTTATGTGGTGCAGTGCTAACCCTATGAACCAAAACTAGTTGTTTTAAAATATAAATATTTGTCTCTCTCTCTCTCACACACACACACACACAACCACACACACACACACACAACACACACACACACACACACACACACACACACACACACACACACACACACACACACACAACACACACACACACACACCACACACACACACACACACACAACACACACACACACACAACTAGGCACTTTCTGTGTAGCATTGACTTTAATAGGCTGTCAAGTGTAAGTAGTAAAATTATTTAGTGAGAGGATTATAACAAAGATAACATAACAGTGAAACATTTCATTAATGTCATACGCAAATTACATTTCACAGTTGTCAATCACAGATAACAAAAAAAAGCACACTTTGTCCTCAATGCTACATTTTGTTCCATGTAAAATCTTTAAATGAGTATTATACACGTGTATATACACAGTTCATCTTAGAGAACCAGAACCAGAACCAGCCCTAAGTGCCCATATCAGACCACATATCCATACCTCCTGTCATAGTTGACAGGCGTTCTTCCAGGGCTGCTGGTGGCTATGGGGGGAGTGCGCTCAAGTATGTCACCCATAAAGTGTGCCTCTGGCCTGGATTCTATGCTGTATGCAACCCCCCGTACTGGCTGGAGCTCCTGTAGGTATTCTGACTCGCCGGGCGGCTCTCTGGAGCTGGAGCGTCCTCCCTTTGAGAACAAAGCAACAGTTGAGAATCAGATCAAAATAGATCCAGGAGTACGACATGCAGATCAACTTATAGCCGGAATTTCCACGTCATGCAATCTTTGTCTATCTTTGTTTCTTGTCCGTTGTCTCTGACCTCACTATGTTCCCAAAGAACAGTTGCGTTCAGTGACCCAACGTTTTCTAAAACCCTTCTTGGCCAATGAAACTGGGTTTGGGTTGGAAAGGTATCTTTGGCGAACAGTTAGCATCTATATGGATAGCGAACCCAAATGTAATATGGACAGAAAGTCTCTTAGTATTTCGTTAGCTAGAATCAGTCACAGATCAAATGTCTTGCACGTAGTATGGAGTCAACAATGCTCTCACTGTATTTATCCGAAACCCCCCCAAAAAAAACATGGCTCCAGCTCATATCTAGTTTAATCTAAAGCAATACACAGTGAATCCAGATGTCACATGTCCCTGAGGAGCAGGTAATGGGTTGGGCATCTTGCTCAAGGAAGCCTACAGGTAGGCAGCGGAGTCGAACACCCAGTAGCCACCACTACACTATCCTGCCACCGACTCACACAGAAGCAATTTCCCCCCGGGAGTGTTAATATTAATATCAGCATTCAGAATTTGAATATGTCTCCTGGTTGGTGAATTGTGTGCGACGACGAGTCATTGCTGGCTCATGAGAAATGTTGGAAGCCATTCGCGACGACATTCCTCATCCCAATGAATTAGCCTTTCACTGATTACAGAGTGGGAGTCTCCCTAATCCCATTTGGAGATGGATGTCGGACAAGAGGGAGACATTCTTGCGTTTATAAATCTTCATATCCATCTCGTCGGGAGTCCACCGAGTTGGCTTCCAACGGGGATGATTTGTACCGTCTCGTCTGCCGTTTATTATTAAGAAGAACAGCTTGGCTCTACAAGCTGTCTTAACATACTCCATCTACATATGTCAACAGTATTATCAGCGTCCCAGCCTTGGCTGTCAGTGTGTGTTTTGCTGAATGCAACTTCTGCACACAACGGGCGGCGAGGCTGCTGCCAAAACGCTGTAACAATCCGGCGCCTTGCGGTTGATAATATTTGTCAACTTGAACACCTGCTTGGTATTCACATGGTTTGCTAGAAATGACAATGAGTTATCTCAGAGATAGGGAATGTGGCCAGTATTATTCTCTGAACTCTCTGTGTGTGTGTGTGTGGTGTGTGTGTGTGTGTGTGGATTGTGTTTCTTCACACACACACCAGATGGAGCGTCTCGTAACCAGAATGTCCAAACAGATCCTCTGACAATATATTTCCCGCCACAAAACCAGAAAATAAGAAAATAATTGCAGTGCCTCCATCAATGAGATCTTGGAATAGGATTTCACACGTCGAGTATTTACTTTCCACAATCCATTTACTTTCAGAATAATTACCTATTTTTTCTATGCTAATTATTACAAAGTAATTATTGTTGAATGTTTTATTGATTTCCTTCTTCCTGTGTTAGAAGATGTGCCATGCTCAACTGCACCTTCAACTTTTTGAATTCTGTCAAATATATTCATGGGTTTACCTCAATACGACTCTCTAACTCTTTATAACATTTATTTTATTTGCTAACTTTACAGTCCCTCCCACCATGCACCTGGTTGGACCTTTGCTGCCTATGAAGAAGATGATCTCCAACATGTTTCAGCCTACTTTCTACACTCTAGTGGTTTCAGAACAAGCAAGTGAAGTTCTACTCAACTCCGGATCTCCCTGGAGTTCTCCAGATTCATTTCATCTCTCTGTGTCTGTTCAGTAAAAGTTAAGTCTGTCAGTGAGACATCAAGAGCTTCGGTCGTGTTTGCATATTAATACAGTTCTAATGGTTTTGTGTGAATCCAATTTCATTGGGTTTGAACCAGTTTGAACATGTTCCAGTGTCACGAAATAACCCATCTCAAACACAAAAACCTTTTTCATAACGCGCTGTTGAAAATTTCAATAATTGATATGGCCTATTTAACCACACACCACTTCTAAGGATTTTTAATGACATTTCTTTACTGAAAGATATCTCCTAAAGCACGAGTGCAATATGAAATTCAATTTCCCCTTCGTTAAATATTAAGCTCTTTGTTCAGTGACTGAAGTTCAGCTCAGATATGGGAAGGGTATCTGGGAAACAACACATTTTAGTTGGTGTATAGTTTATATGATTATTTTTCATGGAAAAGTGTGTTGACAGATCCACCTAGAAATGTAGGTCTAACTGAGTTATTTTGGGCTATGCGGTACACATTCCTGTTCTTGTTGGCTGAAAAAACAAGCTATTTGTAGTACTAAATTATTTAGTGGATTCTTTTCGGAGTATTTGTTCACAAACTGAATGCTGCCTTATAATGTTGGGTGAGGTGTTCCCAGAAGTTGTAGTGCTTATTACCACACATACTACTACACACATTCTAAACATTAATATATTTTTAAAAAACGTTTTACCATTAAAACAAGTTAATATCTCTAGTCATACATTTCAGCCTTAATTAACATTTCCATGGCTACAGCCCAGTATTAACAGGCGTACCAGATCTCATTGGAGAACTCCTTCTCGCCGCTGTGTCTGTCGCTGAGTTTACACAGCAGGAGCCAGAGGAGCAGCAGGAGGAGGATGAGGAGCAGCAGGGAGCCCACCACGGTGCCCACGATGACCCCGGCTCGGCTCACCGCTGACGGAATAAAAACACCCAAACAAACCGTCACATCATCTTCATCATTTATCCAAACCGTGAGGAACAGACCGTTTTCACAGATCGTCAGTAGCGGGGCAAAGTACCTTCCTGTCCCTGTCATGTTAACATTAGGTCGATTTATTTATCTGTCTGAGCACCAGCATGGCCAATGCACTGTATATCTATTCATAGACTAGTTTTGTCTATCCTGGAGCACTGCCATAACTAAATCAAACAGACCCACAACTAATGTTATAAGCTGTGAAAATGGTCTATTAGGCCTATATGAATATTCATGAGCAACGAGTTCTCAATGTGTCATCATTGGTCAGTTCAAATTCAGTTATACAGCGGTCTGGGTGAATACTAGTCTCTGATTGGCCGGCAGGTGTGCGTTAATACCGTCAATAACGCACACGCTGGACCTTGAGAGGGGGACTATTGGCTTCCAGGGAGGGCCGACGGTCTATATGGCCCCATCAAACACCCCCCACATCCAGCCCCCACCGATGACAGCGCAGGCACACATCCCTAGCCCCGCGGACCCCTGGCAACCCCCTCCATGAGCCCAGTCCCCATCCCTTGCCCTGCCCAGTTTCCACAGACAGGGGATGAGACGATGCTGTCGGCTGTATGGGTCATATGGCAGGGTAACTGCGATGGACTCGACCCCCAGCAGCAGGAGCAGCTGTGGCAACTACTGGCGGAGTTTAAGGACAGCTTCGCCCTGAGTGAGAGCGACGTGGGTCAGACACATCTGGTGCAGCACCAAATTGACGCTGGAGATGCCAGGCCATCAAATGCGCCCACGCCGCCTGCCCTTGGCTTCGTCAGGAGGCTGCAGATCAGGCACTGTGGGACGATGCAGCAGGCGGGCCTCATAGAGCCCTCCGACAGTCCCTGGGCAGCAGCCGTGGTGATGGTGCCCAAGAAGTGGGGTAAGTGGAGACTCTTGTGATCGACTACAGGCCCTGAACGCAGTGACGAAGAAGGACTCTTAACCCATTCTATCCATAGACGAGGCCCTAGATGTTGTAGCTGGGTCGTCCTGGTTCTCCTCACTGGACCTCCACTCCGGATACTTCCAGTGCCCTCTTGCCTCCGGAGGCCAGACCCAAGACTGCTTTCTACACTAGCAGAGGGCTGTGGCAGTTTCGGGTCCTTCCCTTTGGTCTCTGCAATGCGCCTGCAACCTTTGAAAGGGCTGATGGCTAGGGTGGCTTGCTGGCATCCCCAGCAGCAGAGAATCGTCTACCTATACGGCCTACTCGGAGTCACGGGGAGGTCCCTCCAGGCGGACTTGACTCACTACGCCGGGTGCTGGAGAGGGTAGCTGCGGCAGGTTTGAAGCTCCACCCCGACAAGTGTCATTCTCTGTAGGAGAGAGGTGACTTTCCTCGGACACAAAGGTGGGGGGGGGGGGCATCAGCCCACCATGGAAGGACAAAGGTGTAAAGCTTGTCCCGCAGACTGGGCCGAACCCCAACACGAACACCAGATAACTGAAAAGCTTCCTCAGTTTTAGCAGTCCTACTATAGGCGCTTTGTGAGGGGCTTTTCTGTGTGGCCGCTCCTCTGTTCAGTCTTGTTACAGAAAGACAAGGAATTCGTATGGGCAGAGGAGTGCCAGGCTGCCTTCCAGGCCCTCCAGGGACTTCTTAGCAAAGCCCCGGTGCTCTCTCCCCCTGACCCTGCCCTGCCTTTCATCCTAGATACGGACGCTAGCAGCGTCGGCACCGGCGCTGTGCTGGCACAGGAGGGGCCAGAGGGAGAGCAGGTAGTGGCGTATTACAGCAGGACATTAACAAAGGCTGAAACGCCGTTACTGCGTCACCCGACGCAAACTGCTGGCCATTGTCAGAGCTGTTCGCCATTTCAAGTACTACCTCTGCGGCCTGCCGTTCACGGTAAGGACTGACCACTCCACGCTCCAGTGGCTCATGTCCTTCAAGGAGCCAAAAGGGCAGGTGGCACGGTGGATCGAAGAGCTCCAGGCCTACAGCTTCACTGTGGAACACAGGGCAGGGGCACGCCATGCTAATGCAGATGCCCTCTCCCGACGCCCTTGCAGCGAGGACGGCTGCCGTCACCTGTGAGCGGAGGGAGAGCCGCCGAGGAGAGAGCTGCTCAGCCAAGAGGGAGGGCTGCTCTGCGGTGGAGGTGTCTGTTGTGAACTCCGGGAGGTTGACACGACGGGGTGGAGACAGGAGCAGGAGGAGGACACATATCTTCAACCAGTGCGCCGGTGGGTTACAGCAGCGGCCTCCATGGGAAGAAGCGGCCATTCTCTCCCCGGTCACCAAAGGACTGTGGGCCAAGTTCGGGGCGCTGCGGCTGTGTGATGGCATGCTTCAGCGGGCCTGGAAGGAACCAGCCACAGGAGAGGTGAGGTGGCAAGTGGTGGTGCCTCGCTCCCTGCATGAGGAAGTGCTTCGGGCGGTCCATGGGGCTGTGGGCTCGGGGTGACTAAGACCCTCCGCCGCCTCCGCCAGGGGTTCTACTGGGGGCAGCACAAGAGGGACGCCGAGGACTTCTGTCGCCGCTGTGATAGCTGCAAAGCCCGCAAAGGCCCCCGACGACAGGTCACATGCCCAGCTCCAGCAGTGCCCTGTGGGGTTCCCCATGGAGAGGGTTGGGGTGGACGTGGTGGGCCCACTACCCTGTACAGAGAGAGGGAATAAGAATGTCCTCCCGGCCATGGATTATTTTACCAAGTGGACAGAGGGGTACGCTCTGCCTGACCAGGAGGCAGAAACCATAGCGGACGCTTTGTTGGGGGGGATGATTAGCCGTTTTGGGGCAGCAGAGTCCATCCACAGCGACCAGGGGAGGAATTTTGAATCCTGTGTGTTTGCAGCTTTGTGTAGTAGGCTGGACATGCAGAAGACCTGCACTACTCCTCTGCACCCCCAGAGCGATGGCCTGGTGGAGCGATTTCATCGCTGTATGGAACAGCTGGCTATCTCGGCGAAGCACCAGAGGGACTGGGATACCCATCTGCCTCTGGTGCTCATGGCGTATCGGTCAGCCGTCCAGGAGTCAACTTCCTGTACTCCAGCTCTGCTGATGTTGGGCAGAGAGCTCCGCACACCAGCCGAGCTGGCATATGGCCGGCCACCCGATTCCCCCCCTGTCCCGGAGTACGCCAGGAGACTCCAGGACCACTTGGAGACGGCTCACTCCTTCGCCAGGAAGCAGCTGCTGAATGCAAGGGAGAGGCAGAAAAGGAACTATGATGTGCACTCCCGTGGCAGGCACTTTGTGGCTGGTGAACTGGTCTGGACCTACAGTCCCCAAAGGAAGAAGGGAAGGTGCCCAAAGCTGGACAGCGAGTGGGTGGGGCTCTGCAGGGTCCTGGAGAGGTTGGGGGAGGTGGTGTACAGGGTCCAGCTACCACCCCGGGGAAGAAGGGTGGCTCTGCACAGGGACAGGTTATCCCCTTACCATGGCAACGCCACCCCTCAACCTGCTCCAGCAAGCCCTGTGGCTCCCCGCACCAGTGACAACAGGCCCCAGACACACTCACCCAGCGCGCTGACTCGAGGCCCACCCCTGACCCCATTCCTGCCCCCGCTCCTCATCGATCACCACAGTCAGCGACTGGGCCCCCAGCCCCTCCCCCACCCTTCCCCTTGCCCCCTGTAGCCCCCACACGGCCTCGTAGGGAGCGGAGAGCTCCGGGTCGCTTCCAGGACTTTGTTTGTCCCCTCGAGGACGAGGGACTTTGAAGGGGGGAGGCAATGTAGCGACCCTGGACGTTAAATACATGTTATGTGTATTCTGTGTTGTTCTGATGCAGTTCCCGTGTGCGTCTATTGGAATGTGTTACCTGTCAATCTGGGTGGCTGACAAATCATAATGAAGTGGGAGGGGCTCGTAATAAAGGGGGGATGGTTACGTTTTGAGCGGGAGTTAGTTGAGTCTGGGTTTGGTTGGCGTAGGTTACGGCCAGACAGTAACCTGTGAAATCAATGTTACTAATAAACAAGTTGTTTAACTTAACGTAATCCTGACTGGACATTAATCTACCACTCCGGGGTTCGTTACAATACATTGAAAAAAGCTATGAAATATATATATATAAACTCCTCAAAAAAAGTTTGGAAACGTTATTTCGGTCGATTATTCCTCCCTTAATAATACCAATTGGTATTGTATTTTATATCGTTGGAAAGCCTGATTAGTCACCTTTTACAACGAGGTACAACTTGTAAGGATCATGCATTCATGGAATGAACAACACCAGCTAACCGTGTGGGTAGCGGCCCAAAAAATGTGCCAAAAATCCCCTGCAATATTCTTCTGTTGGTATTCACTCTCGTTTTGAGTTGCTTGGTGGATTGGATGATTGCACTCACCCACAGTAATAAGGAAAAAACATATTGGCCATTTTTACACTTTATTCATTTTACACTGTCAGGGACCTCAGTAGCGTGTGGAAGATCCATACGAGTCACAACAGCTTGGCACCTCCTCCTCATGCTGGTCACTAGCCTGGTCACACTGCTCGCCACTGGCTCCAGAATCTCATTCCGATATCTCACTGCAGTGAGATTGCCTTCAATGATGACAAGTTCTGTTTTGCCTGTGAGAGAGATACCGCCCCACACCATGACACTGCCCCCATTGAAAAGGTGTTCACGCGATCTGTGCAGCAATCTGCATAGCGCTCTCCACGCCGTTCCATACTTTGATCCTGCCATCACAGCTTCGCAGACATAACCTTGATTCATCACTGAACATGACGTTGCCCCACATTCTTAGGTTCCACTGTCGTGCTGTCGAAACCAGCGCAAACGGGCCTGACTGTGAAGGGCAGTCAATGCAGGCTTCCTGGCAGCCTTATAAGCACGAAGACCGGCCATGTGCAGTCTGTTCCTCACCGTCTGATCAGAGATCTGTCCTGTGGTACCGTTGTGCAAATCTTGCCTGTAAATCTCTGGAAGAAAGCCTACGGTTCCTCAGTGGAAGCAAGGGTGAAGGAACCGGTCTTCTTGGCGGTGTTGTCTTCCTGGGACGGCCACTTCGTGGTCTGTCTTTGACCTCACCAGTCTCACGGACCTTGGTCCTAAGTTGGAAATGGTACCAGGGCTGACACCAAATAATGCTGCCACTCTGCGTACCGGAACACCAGCTTCCACTTGCCCTATTGACCTTATCCTGAAGGGACAAACGTGGCATGTTTATGCTTGGAGCACAAACAAACTCACAAAGTTGCAAGAACCCATGCACACAAGTGCTGTCAATTAGGTGGCCAATCAGGTGCCAGTCACACACCTGGTGACTGGCATACACCTGCCAGCACTTGAAGCTCAAAACGAGAGTGAATACCAACAGAAGAATATTGCAGGGGATTTTGGCACAATTTTTTGGGCCGCTACCACCACGGTTAGCTGTGTTGTTCATTCATGAATGCATGATCCTTACAAGTTGTACTCGTTGTAAAGGTGACTAATCAGGCTTTCCAACGATATAAAATACAATACAATTGGTATTATTAAAGGGGAGGAATAATCGACCGAAATAACGTTCCCAAACTTTTTTTGAGGAGTTATCATATATTTTTTTTCATTATCCACGCTTACATGTCACTTCGTTCCCTTTTTCCTGTGAAATCCGACCTGACTGAAATATAAGAGAAATCAGCCCAAAAGCTGTTCCACACAACAGAGAGAGTCGGGGAGCTCTCATGTTTTAACTTCAACCACAACCTGCTCACAAACAGGTGATTTAAAGCCATTTGTGCTGTAAAGACCTACATGTAGTCCCTGAACAGATTCATTATTCTTACATTACACCTTTAACGACGCCTTCGGAAGTAGCCCACATTTAAGTGCTAAAACTGACTTTGTTGTTTTATGAGGTTCTTTTATTTGTTATAATAAAATAAATACTGTGTGCGTACGTTTGTTGGCCTCCAGTTTGATCCTGCAGCTCTCCTCGCCCACATCATTGGAGACAACGCAGCGGTAGAATCCCGCCAGGCTCAGCGAGTTGTTCCCGACCACCAAGTGTCCGGTCGCACTGTCTGAAGAGGAGAAGCACACACACACACACACACACACACACACACACACACACACACACACACACACACACACACACACACACACACACACACACACACACACACACACACACACACACACACACACACACACACACACACACACAGTAAGTACAGTACTTTATCTCATCCACATCCACTTGTGTTGATGATGTAGTTGCGGTATCAAGCCAGCAGAGGTCAGACTTACTCTGCGTCAGTGTCGGCGGTAACGGTCTTCCCCGCCCTCTGGTCCACGTGTATTTTAATGGCGCCGAGCCCTCTGAGGCCAGGCAGTGCACGGAGAGCGCCTCTCCCACCATATCTGTTCCCTCTATCCAACACTTGGGCACGGAGGGCTTTTCTGAAATGAAATATAAATGACAAAAGAATTCCCTGTTGATTCAATTTCCACGGATACTCTAGCTTTTTGTTTTTTAATTCTCTAAAGAATACCAGTGTAGTTGTGGAGTTGCCGCGTTGCGTTTGACCTCAATTTACACTGAGAATCTTAACTGATAAACTTTACAGCGTCGCTTCTGTTGAAACGCCGTAGCCATGATTTAAATGTTAATTAATGACGCTGGGGAATTGCAAAGAGCAATTGTTTATTATAGACCTATCCATGTTTCAAGCTGACTTCATTAAAAAATGGAAACATGTAGGCTAGGGCATATTGATTATTATCCTTAACTGGTGCAAATTGTGCAAAATGTGAACAAAAAGTCTCCATTAACTTGCACTAAACTCGGTTTGGATGTTTTCCATAAAAATGAATATATTATTCTAATTCATAGAATAAGCCATGCAGGCCTACCAGCCTGTGTGACTATTTATCTGATGCAACTTTGGTGTGGTTCACATGTACAGCCTCCCTGGACGCTGAACACATGTCAATTCTTGGATGATTGACATGTGTCCTCCAAAGAACGTAGGCTAGCTGACCCTGCCCCCCCGCACCCCCCTGAGTCTTACCCATGACAACCAGCGACACCTTGCGCATGTCTACCCCGGGGGGCTTCTTCACTTTACACTGGTAGGTGGCGCTGTTGATGGTCGAGAGCGGCGCGATGGTGAGCGAGGCATCCCCCTTGGTGGGGTCGGGCGCAGAGAAGTCGACGCCTTCGGCGACACTGTGGATGTATTTGTTTCCGTTGCTGTAGGACAGCAGCTAAAAGGAAAAAAGTAGACAGAGAGATGGGCACATTGGATGGGACTCAAGAAGGAAACCCGATGAACGTGACACTTAAAAAGACAAAGGCTGCTGTAGGATTTCATATCCGTATCGTCATACTACATACTTTCCAACAGATTGAGGGGGAACAAACTTTGTTATGTTAGATTGAAAATGTCCAATGACAGAAAGTAATTCCTTCAAACGTGTTCTTCTGCCATCTGGTCACATGGCGTTCTTTTATATTCTGTCTGACGGCGACACCTCACAGTTGAAACGCAGAACTCCCGGTGATCATCTCTGTAATTGGCTTGAATGCATACTTCGGAGAAGCATGAAATAATATTAGAGCTGTCAACGTTAACGCGATAATAGCGCAGTAATGCAAATGCAGTTTTTCACATTAGGTGTGCGGGGGCCAGGCCTTGCGCCGTGTTGAAGTGGTGAGACCGAAGTTGGACTCCAATTAAGCAAAGCAAATGAACCTCAGTTATTTTGCAACTTTAGGTAAATGCACGCATCGTGCGGCGCTCGTTCGGCCGTGTGAGTTGACCATCGATATTCAGTGAGTACTGGTGGACTCGTGTTGAATTACATTTCCTTTGTCTATTTAAAGCACTTCCATCGACAATGTAAACTCCCACAAGCAGCAGCTGGTGAAGACATGGCGTCTGGCCACCTGCTGTGATATTGATTCGCTATTCCAAGCGGTTTCAGAATCTCCCCCTATTACATCACAAGTGGGAGTGTCTACCCAGATGTAAGCTGGATAGATCAGACAACCAGTTGCAACAGTCAACTGGGTAGGCTTGTCAGGTGATCTGTTTTTTGACGACTGAAAATCTATTGGTCATTTGCAGACACTTTGTATTTCATCTAAAAATATATATAATACGTTTTAATAACCATATAGCCACGTGTTCTGTGTCCTGGCCATACTTTGCAATCATCCTGTAGTTTTGTTCCAAACTTGGTCACAAATCATTGTTGTAGTCTCTCCTTAACGATATGTTTTCATTGTTTTCAGCCTCACCTTTAAGTCGCTTTGAAAAGCGTCCACAAAATCAAACTAGATGTAAATGTGAAACAATGTCCACTTCCACCCTCTACAAAATGTCAACCTTCATGCTTTGCACCATTTATACAGGGCAGGATAACTTGGTGGCTATAGGGTGTTGAGCTCCATGCTGAAAGGTACTGGGTTCGATTCCCCAAGGTCCGCAGCCGAACCTGCAGAGACATCTCTGAAGTCTTCTCATCTCACCTTCTCCTTGGTATTCAAGTGGTGAATTCAAGTGTTTTTGGATGACATCGTTTGCTTTTGTGCACTATTAGCAGAAAATCTACATACATTGTGGACCACATAACATAATTTAAAGTCATATAGCGGACACTTATTCAAAGTGACTTACAAGTGAGCCTGAGAACAGGCAAAGCATGCAAGCAAAAATTGGTGTAGCTACCTAGTTTAGAACAAAAAACTGCAAGTGTGCAGAGCATCTCGAGGAATCAGAAATACAAGCTTTTCCTAAATTATGATCACTGGTCGTGCAATTAACTTTACATGCAATGACACAACATCTACGTTCCTACCATTTGGTCTTTCATGGTGGCGTCTGGGCTGACCAGGGACCACTCTATGTCCAGGTCTCCACTGTCGGCGGGGCCCAAAGTGTAGGTACATCCCAGGGTCACGCTCTCTCCCTCGGCCCGCCGTATCGTCTGGGGCCCCCCGGAGGTCAGCAACAGACCCCTGCATAAACCTGCACATTCATCCAAATACGTTACAGCAGAGGAGTCGGCACCTAAACTGGGCCATGTGGCACAAGGTTCACCTTGACCCTTGTGTTGGGACAGGATGCTGCAGTGGTTAGGGTGTTTGACCCCCCCCTGCCTAAATGATGGAAACAGGGTTCAAACCCCCCCCCAATCTGCAGTAGTCTACCTATACGCATCTGTTAGAGGTACTAATTCAATATAATATTACTTTAATAAGGTTTCACCATCATCCTGTTATCTTCCCCTTCCCTGCCAGACATCTAATCCCTAACCCCCCGCTCCCCTCTATTTGATGCATCTTCCTCGACACATCCTTGAGCAAGGTTCCCTCATAGGATTGGGCGGTAATACGGTAACCCAGGGTATTTGAAAAAAGCAACGGTGTCCGTTTCATTACATCATAAAATAAGTTATGTTGCGCAATGCGGACATAAGCGCCCTCAAGAGTGTTTGTCCAGCACCACTGTGTGTGCTTTAAGATGCTGTGAAAGTGATGATTTTGTAAACAATGTAATTTGTCTAATAAAAGGCTACTGTAAAAAATGTAATTAATAGCCTTGGCTTTTATTTGCTTCAATCACTGAACTTAACCAACCTATATTTGGGACAGGCCTTTAATTATTTTCACGCAAAGCTATTGCACAGCAAAGAAGGTTAATACGACCACATTGTGGGATTCGACTAGGAGTCGAGTGTCAGTGTCTATCATGAGACTGATAACTATGTTTACGTTACAATAGCGGAGTGCGGCCTTGTGTGTGTGCACAGCAGAGTGCAAACTCTTTCATACATCCATAGATATTATTCTATATCAAATTAAAACAGTCATGGCAAGACCAAGACCAACTGATCATGAACGAGAGTTCACCTGAGCGCTGTTGAGAAATGTGAAAATACGTTTCGATGGAATTGCACCTTATGTAAGTCCACAGCAGAGTAAAAAAAGGTTTCAATAATAACAGGTCTTTAACCACTGTAGCCACTCAAAAGGTACCTTGGTATTAATACCTCGCAATCCTTCATTCACCTGTCACCAACCTGAATTACACTATGTAATTAGCTATGGGGAAAAATATGCCAAATACAAGCCACAGGCGTAGGTGTGAACCTCCACCTGTTGTTGCTAGCGAGCGTAGCTCCGCTAATGTAGCTTGGTTACCTTCTCCCTGAATGCTTGGCAGAGAGGACGGAGGTTGTTTTTATGTGGTTTCATTTGTGTGGCTCTTTGAGTTCAGCGGGAACGGCCGCGTGGGAACACCGTGTTATGCAAGAGTGCTCGGTCGACAAGCATTAAGCATGTCAAGTACATGACAAAGCACAACAACAGCAAACCCATACTATTACTGTTGTGACTGAGACATGGGTTCATTGGTTTAGTCAATACGCTCAGTGATCGTAAATTAGCTCATAGTCTGTCTTCTACACTAGGGAGTCTGCAGCCGTCTTGGGGGGCCAGGCTCGCTGTCTAATCTCATTGGATGAGCCTGTGTGTGCCATGGCAACACAAAAGGCGAGTTTGTACATCAGAGGTATACAGCTAACCTTGGCTTGTGTGGAATGGAAACTGTGGTGGTCTGTTGCCTGCAGATTATCGTGTGTGTGTGTGTGTGTGTGTGTGTGTGTGTGTGTGTGTGTGTGTGTGTGTGTCACCTGTGCTTAGAAAGGCTGTGTATATGACACGGAACAGGTGTATTCCATTGTAACTGAAACACAACAGAAACTTTGTGTTAGAGTTCACTGTGAATACAGAGGGCAGAGCTCAGACAGAGTATGAACTACAAAGTATGATTGTGTCAAGGTGACACTGCAAGACACCCAACTGCTCTCGATGAGCTGGTTCTTGTCTTGCGTGGGTGACACCGTTGTTGGTGTATGAATGGGTGAATGTGAGGCAATAATGTGAAGCGCTTTAGACAAAAGTGCTATGCAATCCATTCACCATTTAAACATTGCTATTCGGCATACTGTCTACAATTTCTCACTTAGAGCCCATTGCATTTTATGATGTGTAAATGCTTATGTAAGTAGTAAGTAGACAATAACATTTCCTGAATTTGAATTCTGAATCTTAGCAGCAGAGAGGGTGATCAGAAAATAATATACACGAATATCTGATTGTATGTGTTCAGTTGTACTTTTGTCAAAACATTTAGGTTAACATGCAGTGTTAACATGCAATCATCCACTATGATATATTTAATTAATACAGGTTAATACAGTTAATACAGGCTTAATGGATCATTACCTGGATGGAAATCTAGCCATATGTTGTGTATGATCGAGGTCCATTGTGTCTGCAGTGCAGGTAGTCTCTCCACATCACTGAGAGTCTGCCACCCACTTCCTGCTCATTAGCATGAAGCCGTGCCATTGGCCGAGAGCCACACCTGTTCTTCTTGTTGTCTTGTTGGGCCTTGTTGTCTTGGTTTCACCTTTCACATTTAGCTCTTTAACACAATGCAGCCATTTTAAAACTCAAGTCATGTACAAATAGAGGATACATTAAACTTAATTTGGTTAATCTAATAAAATGTTCTCACCGTCTCTACTGGAAAATACAAAATGACACATAAATGCAATTATACAAAAATATAATACTAACACTTTAATAATAATATACAAGGCACTAGGATAAGTGGCGATGCAATTTGCTTCGGAAATCTTAATTATTCAATGAATGCAATTAATACAACACATTCACAAGAAAAATACAGAACAAAAATAATTATACTTTATACGTTTTGTTCTGTATTTCAACTCATGTTTCATGTTCTGTATTTAAACTGTAACTCATGTTTCATGTTCAGGTAAACTTAATTGAGTCGTTCACTAAAATGATGCAAAATGTCTCGTCATCAAAAAGTATGAACCAAATGAAATACAACTCAGTGAAATGAAAGGAAAAGAAATGTAACCTGACACTGATCTGAACACCTTTGACAAGTGACGCGTGTCGGGTGTCAGCGAACCGCCAGACCAGTATAAAGCCCCACAAACCAGTTGTTCAGGAGGCAGCAACAAAGGGAGAGAGGCTCTAACTAAACAGAGGTCTGCTAATCGTAGTGAGATATATGAGGGAGGGGGTTGGGTCATTAATGGTACGTGTGGAGTTTGCATTTGCAACAAAACACAAGAAGAACAATTGTAGGGTGAACTGTGGGTGAACTGTGGGTGAACTGTGTATTTTTGCAGTATACTTACCGGTCTACAGTGCTGTTATGTTTTATGGTAAAAATGTTTTACTGTCAGTGTGTTTTCCAGTCTTACCGTGAGTGTGCCTTACAGTACATTTACATTTAGGGCATTTTTGCAGATGCTTTTATCCAAAGCGACTTACTCAGTAGCTCTACTGTACATGTGGTTTATAGTTTGATACTGTAATTATGTTTTGTGGTATCATACTGTACTTGTGCTTTACTGTATATCTGGTCTACTGTAATTGTGTTTGAGTATGATAATGTAATTTAAATGAAGGTTTACTATTATAAGAATATTTTACTATAAACAATTCAATTTAATAAAATAAGTGTAATGTGGGTGTTCAGGACCTAATTGCAGCACAACAAGGGAGATGGTTGGCAATGAGGTTTATTTCACTGTTCTGGCACGGTACAGAGTGGTATTAAACAACAGGTGAGTAGACATCCACAGGTCTTGAACCAGGTGACGTTGGAGCGGGGACACAGGTGACGTTGGAGCGGAGAGAACAAAACTCTCCCACACAAACCCCTCGTATGGTAGCAGCGGTACCAGCAGGGGAGATGTCGAAGTCGTGGCAGTGGTGGTAGCAGGGTTCGAGCCGGGCGGATAATCAGCTGGGCGGAGGTACCGGGAGGTAGCAGGCAGGCAGACGGATGGTTGGGGACAGGCAGGACAGGGAGACCAGGAAGTGAGGTCGTAGCGGAGAACCACCAAACAGCCACAGGCGGACAGGAATTGAGGTCGGGAACAGAAGGGGGTCAGACGAGGCAGGTAGGTCGGGGACCGGTAATCAAACAGAGAATTTGAGAGTCTTGCATACGTGAGCAAAGATACAATCTGGCAGTGAGTGAGTGGAAAGACAGTTTATATAGGGAGGGTAACTGACGGGGAAACAGGTGGAGGTGATGAAGCTGAGATGGCTGATTGAATGTGAAGGTGGAAACTCACGGAGTGCGGATCATGACAAGAAGTATTAGTCGGAGTACAGTGAATAAAAGAGGTGTCTATTGTCAACAGGGTTCTACAAATCCATTGAAGTACACATATACATCACATATACACCAACGTGAACATTTGTACCATTTAAATGCCAAACAGCCATGTGGGAATGTGTGACGCATGTGGTTGGTGGCTGACTGGCCTAACTAGCTTCACCTGGCCCTGTTAGGATCTGGGGGGGTGGGGCTACAAGCCTGTGGTGCATTGGGCAATCAGTGCACCACAGGTTAAGTCGGCCACCAGCACACACACTGGGGAGCACTAGCATGCTAGCTAGCACACATGTAACATTTCACTTTGCCTGCAACTTGACAATAAACCGCATTACAATACCACAACCTGCCTGTGTCCTTGGAGGAGCCCCGAACTAAAGCCACACATGTGGCATTGTGGCATAGACATTGCTACAAGCCACAAACCAGCAAAGGCTGTATTGTCAAGAAAGCATCAAACACACAGTAAGGGGATCGGTTAAATTAATGAGAAAAGAAAATACAAAAATCACAAAATGTCACACTTTGGGAATATGTAATCAAAACAATACATGAAGCATTTCAAATTGAGCATATAATACACGCACCGTTTTGAACCATCAGTCTGAACCATCAGGGAAATTAGTCTTAAGTAACATCCTATAATAGATATGCAACATATACATTATATGCTATATTGTGTTTAGAAACGGAGGTACCGCCATCTGGTGGTAAAGATCGATATACCGGTATGATTGAAAATGTTACACCGGCCCAACCCCAACCACAAGAAACATTAAGATCATACAGTACCATGAAATTGACTGTCAAACCGCAGCAGTATCGGAGGTTAACAGCTGTAGCCGATGCTCCTGTCAGAATAGTACTCTTAATCACAGTAGTAGTGAAGGTTGTAGCCGCAAAAGCAGTGGTGTCAGTAATAGTATTAATTACAGCAGCAGTGGTAATATCATAAGTACTTGCCTACTCATAATAACTAAAAAGTAGTAAGTAGCAACTAGCAACTAGTAATGAGATTAATAGTTTTAGTTGTAGGTTATACGTGTTCTTTTATTTAATTGCAGTGGAGTGAGAACAGAAGCTGTTTAACAGATGGGCCTGGGCTGGCTTCATTTCAGTTGTTCCAACAGCTTTTTATCGTCACCACTAAGTTAATGACCATCTTCACGAACATCATAAGCTTCCAATGCTCTTATTAAACATTCTACTCCTGTACCATCGAGAGTGTTCTCACAGGATGCATCACCGTCTGGTACGGGAACTGCACCGCACTGGAGCGTAGAACACTACAGAGGGTGGTGCGGACGGCCCAGTACATCGTTGGAGGTGAGCTTCCCTCCCTCCTGGATATATACACCAGGCGGTGCGTGGCCAAGGCCAAACGGATTATTAAAGACAATAACCCACCCCAGCCACGAACTGTACACACTTCTACCGTCAGGCAGGCGATACCGCCAGTATCAAGTGATGAGCAGACTCAGAGACAGCTTCCACAGTCAGGCCATCAGGCTGCTGAACAAGTTCGGCATCAATGTCTAAATGCTAGTGCTAAGTGTTACTGCTAGTGCTAGTCCTGGTGATAAGTTGTTACTGCTGGAGCTAGTGCTGGCAGCAGTGCTAAGTGTTGGTGCTAGTGCTGGTGTTACTGCTAGTGCTGGTCCTGGTGCTAGTGTTACTGCTAGTGCTGGTGTTAGTGCTAGTCCTGGTGCTAGTACTGGTGTTAGTGCTAGTCCTGGTGCTAGTACTGGTGTTACTGCTAGTGCTGGTCCTGGTGCTAGTGTTACTGCTAGTACTGGTGTTAGTGCTAGTCCTGGTGCTAGTGCTGGTGTTAGTGCTAGTCCTGGTGCTAGTACTGGTGTTACTGCTAGTGCTGGTCCTGGTGCTAGTGTTACTGCTAGTACTGGTGTTAGTGCTAGTCCTGGTGCTAGTACTGGTGTTAGTGCTAGTCCTGGTGCCAACTGCTGGTGCTAGTGTTGTGTCGACTGTCTGGGAAGGTATTCTGTGACATTCTGTGAATGTCAGCATATAACAATGTATATTTTAGTACATCGATTTATATGTGTATGGATATTTTTACTGTATATTCCATTTCATTTTAGATTTCATTTACTTATTTTACATAGAATTCTATTTATAGTTCTATTTCTATTTTGTACAGTTCTATTTCTATTTTGTAGTTTTACTCTATTTTGTATTCCTTTATAATTACTGTCGGCTGTCGGGCGTTTTGCACAAAAAGTTTTTCACTCACTGCTTATACTCACGTGTAAATTGTGAAGTGACAATAAAATACTTGAAACTTGAAACACTTATTCACAAAACAAATATGCCCACATACACAGTTACCACATTCACCTGCATCTGCTGAATCAAATGCAAAAAACACTTTTATATTTCATTCATTTGCATGAGCTGTTTGCGTAGCTGTTTATCAATCAAGGAAAGAATGATGGAATTTGCTTCAGTGGTTCCCATTGTGTCAGACGGAGATTAACTCTGTTACCTGTGACGGTACAGGTACTGTGAAGAGTGGATTTGAGAGTGTTTAGGGTGTACATCATGTGTTGGATAGGGTTATGTATTCATTGGTTATTCATTTGTTGCACATGTGCAGATATTGAAAAATTATGTAAATTCTTAAATTTCTTGACTTGATGCGTGTGCACAATGGAGTGACATTTGTGAATAATCCTGGCGTGACACAAGCACAGGGGGTTGGTAACTGGTTTTAGGTTCCTTCGGGTGGTGAAGAATCTAACTGCATGGTAATGTAAAAAAAAAAAACAGAACAATTCCACATTAACTATTTACAGATGGAATATTTATCGAGCAAGCACTGAAGTTTAGATGAAAAACAAAATCGGAGCGCTGGGGGAAAGCATAACCCTGGCAATGAAATTTAGAGATTCCAGATTTCTTTTTTTGACACGTTTAACCCTTACAACTATGAATAAATACAGCTTAAAAAATAACTCCATGTCCAGCAATTCTCTTAAGATGGGTCTTCTACCAGGTATACTTTCATCTTTTCTGAATGCTCAAATGAGTAAAGGGTTAATGTTTAATAGCATAACATCCTGTTCCTGTCATTTTAACGTTAGGTGGATTTTATGTATGCCTGTTCAGAGCACCAGCATGGTCAATGTACACTCACCGGCCACTTTATTATGTACACCTGTTCAACTGCTCATTAACGCAAATATCTAATCAGCCAATCACATGGCAGCAACTCAATGCATGTAGACATGTAGACATGGTCAAGACGATCTGCTGAGGTTCAAACCGAGCATCAGAATGGGGAAGAAAGGTGATTTAAGTGACTTTGAACGTGGCATGGTTGTTGGTGCCAGACGGGCTGGTCTGAGTATTTCAGCAACTGCTGATCTACTGGGATTTTCACGCACAACCATCTCTAGGGTTTACAGAGAATGGTCCGAAAAAGAGAAAATATCCAGTGAGCGGCAGTTCTCTGGGTGAAAATGCCTTGTTGATGCCAGAGGTCAGAGGAGAATGGCCAGACTGGTTGGAGCTGATAGAAAGGCAACAGTAACTCAAATAACCACTCGTTACAACCGAGGTATGCAGAAGAGCATTTCTGAACGCACAACACGTCGAACCTTGAAGCAGACGGGCTACAGCAGCAGAAGACCACACCGGGTGCCACTGCTGTCAGCTAAGAACTGGAAATTGAGGCTACAATTTGTACAATAGAAGATTTGTACAATAGAAGATTGGAAAAGCGTTGCCTGGTCTGATGAGTCTCGATTTCTGCTGTGACATGCAGATGGTAGGGTCAGAATCTGGTGTAAACAACATGAAAGCATGGATCCATCCTGCCTTGTATTAATGGTTCAGGCTGGTGGTGGTGGTGTAATGGTGTGGGGGATATCTTCTTGGCACACTTTGGGCCCCTTAGTACCTTAGTAAACGCCACAGCCTACCTGAGTATTGTTGCTGACCATGTCCATCCCTTTATGACCACAGTGTACCCATCTTCTGATGGCTACTTTCAGCAGGATAACACGTCATGTCACAAAGGTCAAATCATCTCAAACTGGTTTCTTGAACATGACAATGAGTTCACTATACTCAAAATGGCCTCCACAATCACCAGATCTCAATCCAATAGAGCACCTTTGGGATGTGGTGGAACGGGAGATTTGCATCATGGATGTGCAGCCAACAAATGTGCAGCAACTGTGTGATGCAATCATGTCAAAATGGACCAAAATCTCTGAGGAATGTTTCCAGCACCATGTTGAATCTATGCCACAAAGAATTAAGGCAGTTCTGAAGGCAAAAGGGGGTCCAACCCGGTACTAGCAAGGTGTACCTAATAAAGTGGCCTGTCTGTGTATTATGTACTCGACTGGTGGTGTCTATACGGGTACACTGCTATAGCTAAATTGGACGGACCCATAATTAATATTATGAGCTGTTTTTCCTGCTGTGAAAAGGGTCTATTCACTAGCTCCACCAACTGCTTGAACTGCAGCAGGAAACAATGAGCTGCTGCTAAGGTTTGTCTGAACCAACTGATGATTTCTGCAAGCGTTTAAAAAAGTTGTGCAGTTTTGAGCAATGGCAGACGTGTCTGTGTGAATGGCCTTGGATTTTATCGACAACCATTCATCTGATTGACTTGAATGGGCACATTCAATTAAAATATTCCTTGTTATAACAACGGTAAGCTCTTGCTTCATAACCTTTTGATTTAGAGTGAACATTCACCAAAATGTTTGAAAGCTTTTATTGTATATTGTTAGCAAATTGTACGGCTTGTAGGTCTATGTTATTTTTAAATGAGGAAATTAGTTTGGTTGTATTGTGTTCAATAACTTGCAAAATAGTCTTAATTACCAACATGAAATAGAATTATGTTGAGATTGTGGATTGTGATCCTCACTCAAATACGTAAATTAGTGTACCAATAGTTTTTTTTTAACTTGTGTCAATGCCACACAAACTCTACAGACAACTGCAAAATACTCCAAATTGTCCAGCATAGAATCAGAGGGAACACTTGGGAACACATCAAAGTATCTTGTAACTTAATTTTTGTTATGACAATGTACAGTATGTGTGTCGACAGTCAGCGCAGCGTGTCTGGACTTTCATAGAGAGGAGAACCAACCAATGGCCCTTTTCCTTTTCTCTCTACCACTCACACACACAGGCTAAGTTCCCTGTTGTGTCTCCATCACGGCCCCATGTGATTGAACGATATGGCAGATGACTCGATCCCTGTTCCTCCACAACTGCAACCTACACCACTTATCCTATGGGCTGAACATAAGCATCAGTGGGGATTTATTGATTGTACCTCATATTCGGCATCCTGCAACAAGCCAGTATGGAAGGCTGGTTAGCCTATGACGGGTAAGATCCCACCTTGAAACCCCGGGACAACCTAAGGCAGGCACAGTCACGATTACTTGGCCAAGTCACTGTGAGCACTGACTCACTGGATCATAGAGTGACAAGAGGACGAAAGAACAGGAGAAGCCGATTTGGGGTTGGGAGATGGAGAAGGGAGAGGGGTCAGATGTCAGCTCAGGCAGCAGAAGTGTTGGCCTTAACTGGGGCATCTATATTTTTTTCTTGTGAATCCCTCATGGTATATACTGATTGGCAATAGGCTTTTAGTGTAAAATGGACTTTGGCAATAGTTACAAAGCAACTGGTGGTAAACCCATATATCACATCAAATTTTGGTTTAAATTTTACTGGCTTCAAGTTCCCTTCCAACTAGATTGGCTAGAGATAATAAGGTTAAAGATCATAGCACCACTGGAGACATACATGTAGTGAATAAGGACTTAGCTGTTATGGCAGCTGGATGGGCTGAACAAGAGGGCTCTACATCACCATAGTGCACAGAGTGGGTCGGCATGTTTATGGTTGTGCTCTGATGCTCTACTTTGGTAGCTTGATTCGCAGATTATTCAACCCCTGAATCCCAACCCCATAAAAACAGAAGTTTGTGTGGCTCGGCAGTGATTCCTGATGAACACGTAATCCTGACTGGTGGATTGACAAACAACAACGATAAAGCAGTCTGTTGGCTACACTCCGCCACAGAGCGATTTGGCCATAAATTACCATCAGTTGCAATTTTTATAGTTATTGAAGTGATGGCACTGATTTGACTTACTAATGCTCTCGTGATCAGGTGGACTCCATATTAGGCAGACAAAGTATACAAGATTTGATATTTTCTCCTTTTGATTGGATTGATTGTCGTTGATCATATAGCTTTGGCTTGGATGCCATAATACTAACATTCCTTACAATATGATTGATATGTCATATTTCTTAAGACACAAACATCTTTTAAAGGAGAGATGACGAGTGTGGGATGGAGCCAACACACATAAACGCTGATGAGAAGTTGATAGTTGATATTAGATATTGGCTTAAAAAGGCCTTACTATCTCAGGTTCAGACAGTTTGGTATGGAATTGGTCATCTGCCTATAGCATTGACAACTATCACTCTTATTCTTATTATTTGTATTATTGTCCGACATTTTCGTGGTATGTCTAATGTCGGCCAAACGGGGGTCGTAACAGACATAATGGTGAGATTTTGTATTCTTGGAGTACAACAAACTAATAAATTAACGAGCAAAAAAGAGAATGCACGAACAGTGGTGAAAATACTAATTAAAGAAATTATTCGGTGAGACGGAAGACTAGTATACATAAAAGTAACACAACTACTATAGCGTATAGCTGGATTACCATAGTCCAGCATGGTGGAAAGCATGAATAGGACCAAAAGAGATTATGGACAGACTTTGCTACATGCCTTCCCATCTAAAATCAGAATAACTCCAAATGTTACAAGCAAAATATCTAAATTCTCGAAGTATTAATGCGAAGACCATTTCCAACTCCTTGGGTGCGGGGCAGGGGTGGTCCATGTCTACCTGGGGACATGGACACTGTTTTGTGTGATTATATCGATGCACTTGTTAAGAAATTGAATGGCATCTATGGTGATGTGTCTTCTTCTCCTTCTCTTCCCTTTCTCTGCAGGACAGCCGATCCACCCATTTCTGCCTGGCGACCTGGTCCTAATCAAAATACTCAACCCAAGGAAAGTCGGGGACGCCCGATATGGCCAACCAGCGGAGATCACAAACCAGGACTGTGGTTCCAACCGATGACCAACCACAATGAATCTACACCAGCCCCGGGCGGGAATCGATCCCAGGACCATAATATATCATTCCCATAATAGCACTTGTCATATTGTGTTTCATGGTATTTTGTATAGGACTGATGTGTTTGAGGGTTTGTTTGAAGAAAACAATGTCTACACTGTCAGTTAATGAAGCGCTTGTTATGCATCCCCCTTCCTCATATCACGAGATACCAGACCCTAGTCGACCATATCTCTCAGATTCGAATGATTGGCCCTATAATCCAGATAATGTTGAGGCCTACCAGTTACAAGTTATAATGCCTATGGCACCGCAGAACTAGGATGAATACAACCAAAATGCATAATGTTGACTTACACAGTGACCAGCCTATCGGGGACACCTCCTGTGGCCCTCACACCCCCAACCACTCAAAATAAAAATTGTACTCAGGAGCGACAAATATGGTGTTGATAAACCCACATGGATCTACCACAGAATACATAATAGATAACACATAACACATATTGTACTTCGACAATCACGTACATCCATGACCTTCAGGTTCTTTGTAAATTATAGATCAATCAGTAGATTAGGCAAAGCAAAGATTTTTATCAGTACATTTGGTGGAAAGACTTTGCTGGTGATTATGATGATGATGATTGAAAAATATATATACTATTGGGTTTTTTGTGTGTCATGTTGTATACTCCCTTAATCACCCGCAGGAGTTACCAGATTTTATCACGAACTAATCTATATCCAATAACATTTGAGTGTGATTTGCTTACAAGCGACATTTTGTACTTTTTGTATTAAACACTGCTCATGGCTTAGAGTTTGAAATAGGATGTTTCTAGTGAACCCCCTTGTCCTAAACGAGGAGGGGACCACAACTCCTGTTCTCAATTATTCTGTTAGAATAAAAGAGGGCAACTGTTGGGAGTTGTGGATGTATTGATCGTGTGGGCCGGTAACTTTCCACTCTGCTGTGTGGCCTACGTGACTAGTTAGCTTCACTCTTATCTGTTTCCCTCGGGAGGCCTCTGAGACGCACTCGCAGCTGTTGTTGTGGGAACCGGTTGCGTCTTCTATCTGGACTGGCGGTCCCACGCAAGGGCTCAACGTGAGACCTTGCAGTCTCTGCACCTTTTGTGTGGCACGGGAGGCCATGATATCCGTGCTTCAAGTTAACTGTTTGTCTGTCTGTTACATCCCCACGTGGGGCCTGGGGTCCTGGCGTCTCCGGATTGGCTGTCTGGGGTGTGGGGACGGAAGGGTCTCCATGGACGGCCTTGTTGTCCCTGCTCCCTGAATGGCTGTCTTGGAGGCGTTTCTATGTCTGTTGTGTCTATATGTAAATGCTTCTCTTTCTCCCATGCAAACTGTATATATGCTCTGTGTATGTAAATAAACTTTGAATCATTCCTGGTGATACTGCCTTGTGTCACATTGATTCCCGAGCTCGCTGCTTTGCTACAGACAATCCAGAACCTGAACCTGAACTCCAGCCACAATAGATGACCGCTCGAAACTGCGCATAACACCCAGTAAATACGTGTATTCTTGTTAGCAAAATCTATTCAAGATCTTTAAAGTCCACATTTTTAGCGAATTTGTTTTCAATGGAGAGAGGTGCAAGGCTATTCAGTCTACCTCATTGTTGTCAATTTCACCAGTTTCAATTAACTGAAAACCCATTCACCCCCAGCAACAGGCACAGGAAGTGGGCAGAAGTGTGCAATCCTCAATCCAATGCAAATGTTTCAAAAAATGCTATAACTTCATCGTATCGATGATATTAAGGGGCTCGAGGGGACAGAGTATGTGTAAATGTGGCACTATATACTGCGCTCAGGTGCAGCGATGTGTTTTCAAATTCAGCTGTGAGTCGTGTTGTTTTGTCAGTACCTGGCTTGTTGTCTTTATCTGCTCTCACATCTGTTGGACCCAGAATGGGTGCAAATGTTTCACAGAGGGTTGCTGTGGTTGGGAACCTTGCACTCAAGTCACTGATAATGCTATCAATCACAACAAAACATCGCTTTCCCAATGCATTTTCTGCACTCTCTTCAGTCACACCTTCTTGTCATCTCATCGGGCCTTTTCCACTTTCGTCCCTCTTCACTCTGGAATTGAGGGTAATTGAGTTGCCACAACGCGTACAGCGGTAACACGGGCACCCCAGCGAGTCAAGGAAACAATGAAGAGAGCATCCTGCGTTTGTTGTTTTTTTTCTCTTTTTTTTCCCCCCTTCAAGATAACCCATCGTCTCTGGATGAGCACTGAAGAGATTGTAGAGACGATTAACAGAGCTCTGGACATGACTCAGCTGCATGCACACCCACTGGTAGAGGTATGGGAAGCACGGGGGGATTCCTTGTCCCCACAGTCCTCTAATGGCGCGCCACTGTCTGGCAATGTGCCTCGATTCATTTCTGAAATGTCCCTGCCTTGTCCTCGTTGTAATAGTCTAATTGAGTGAACCTCTCGGTTATTTCCCAAACACCACTGTCTTTGTCTTGATGTGCATATCTTACCAGTGGCACGTTCTGTTCAGTCTGTTCACGTTGTCTGGCGTTGAGGCACACATCACAGTAGTAATAGATTGCATCATCTCTTTCTGCCAGTATCTGTCAATTAACTTGTTTTGCGTCCTGCTTTCGTCTTTTGCCATACTTTTTCTCAGTGCTTGTGTAAAAATGGGATCATAGTGTAACAACAACCCAAGAGTGCCAAGAACATTACAATTATGGACATAATCTAAATTTAGGGTTTTGCCTCTGGGTGTAAGATTTCTTTAAGCCAAAATAAGGGTCATCTAAGCCATCTAAAAGCTTCAAATAATTGTATTATTCTGCATTTCTGTTCACAGTTGTTTTGTCAAGGTGACCATCAACTCCCGTTGCAATAATTAGCGCTGAAGGCTTTTCCATTTCACATAGCACTGTGTGTGTCTCGTGTTCTGGTAATGTTTCGATGCTTTTTTTGCCATTTGATGTCAACTTAACTCCATCCTTTGTGTCACTTTTGGCTGGCATGGGATGAAGTACAGAGAGAGCCTCTGCACTTTCTCTTATTATTCTATCATGCTCATTGGCTGAATTTGGCTTGCCTTCCATATCTTTGGGTGCCATTTTGGTTACGTCTGTTTTTTCTGCACCTTTATTAAAGTCTCTTTGTTGATTAGTAAGCCTCTCTGGCCATAGTCCTGGGTCCTCTGGCAAATACTCTTGTCCATTGCCCTCTTTGTTCAACTTTCTCTTTCCATTTCTATTTCCATTTAGGGCATTTAGCAGACGCTTTTGTGGCTGTTTCTGAAGTGGTCATGTGGTTCATGATGTTAAGCTTTGCTAGGTAATATTCACAGATAATGTTACATTGTGGGAGTGGGAGAATGACGAGACGGGAGGCAAAGTGCGTCGAGTCTTTCTTTTACTCTCACACAACAAGATACAAAGTAACAAGAGGTAGAGAGGCAGCTCGGTTAATTCTCTCTACGAGAAATAGACATGCATGGCACCACCACACCACGCTACTTCCTGGTTACCTACCAACCAGCTATCTCCTTCCTGCTGGTTGGCTCCCTGAAATCCCAACCCTTAAGGAACAGCAGTCTCTGGTGAATGTCTCTCAATTGTGTATCACCACACAGGCCTCCCCAGAAGTCACCTTAACGAAAAAAAAATATATATATAACAGCACTATCACAGCCAACAGGCAAACAGTCCACAGTGTAGAACTCAGCGCGGTGGAAGGCGGATAAAGCGGCCCGAACGGCTGCGCTTACCAGGCACAGGTACAGGGGCAGGGGACGGGGCCGGGGCGGGGGCAGATGCTGGGGCTGTCGCCGGGCCAGAGGCCTGTGCAGGGGGGCGACCCCACCGTGGGGGCACGGCCAGGTCTACGGGTCTGTCCAGGTCCAAATGGGCAGGCTTGAGACGGTCCACTGCAACCCGCTCCGGCTTGGCCCCATGTCCACCACAAAGTTCTTGGGTCCCGCCTCCAGGACGCGGAAGGGCCCGTCGTAGGGAGGCTGCAGGGGAGGTAAGGTGGCCGTCGTGACAGATGAAAATGTACCCGGCCGACATAAGATCCTTGGGAACGTAGGACTGAGGCAATGATGAGCAGGGACCGGTGCGAAAGCGTTGGTGCCCTCCTGGGGCCCAATCCGATTTGAGGCGGACCAGGGAGCGGCGGCGTCCAGGAGAAACTCACCCGGGACCCGCAGTAAACCAGGTCGGCAGGACTGAATGTCTTCCTTAGGGGCGGAGCCGAGCATGACCCACGGGAGGCGGTCGACCCAGTTGCTGTCCGTGAGGCTGGCCTGAAGTGTGGCTTTCATTGAGTGATGGAACCGCTCGCAAAGTCCGTTGCCCTGTGGGTTGTATGCCGTGGTGCGGTGGAACTTCATCCCCAGGCCCTCAGCGACCGCAGTCCAGAGCTCTGACGTAAACTGCGGGCCTCTGTCAGAGGTGAGGTCGGCAGGCGTGCCAAAACGGGCCACCCAGGACCCGATCAACGCCCAGGCCACATCAGCAGACGTAGTCGATGACAGGGGAATGGCTTCCGGCCAACCTAGTGGTCCTGTAGCACCATAGTGAGAAGGTGAAGTGAACCCACGGAGGTGGGGCAGCGGTGCCCCACCAGGTTCCAACGTTCACCATGGTCGAAATGCCTCTCGGGCACCAGAAACGGCGCCAGGGGGGCTTTGGTATGGTGGTGCACCTTGGAGCGCTGACACGCCACGCAGGAACCAGCCCAGGCCTTGACATCCTTCCTGAGGCCGGCCCAGACAAACTTGGCCCCCACCAGCTTAGTAGATTCTTTCACACTGGGGTGGGAAAGGCCGTGGATGGCATCGAAAACGCGGCGCTGCCAGTCCATGGGCACCATGGGGCAGGGTTGGCGTGTGGATATTGTTAGATCCGTCGGTTAGCCTCCTCTAACGGAGGTGATGCGAAACCTGTTGTCCAGTAATGGTTGTTGAAGTCAAAGTCAAAGTCAAAGTCAGCTTTATTGTCAATTTCTTCACATGTACCAGACATACAAAGGAATCTCACTATCCCACGGTGAAGACAAGACAAGACATTTCCTAACACTAAGTAAACAGTAAAGTGCGCAGGCACAACAGATAAAGACAGACATATCCTAACACTAAAGTAAACAATAAATAAAGTGCACAGCAGATGAAGACATTTACTTATACAAAAAAAATAACAATAAAAGAATAACAGTTCACAGTGTATATGTAAGAATAGCAGCAAAATTTTCTGTATAAGTTTGAAGTTGTAATAGTGCAAAGATAGTCAGTAATAGCAGCAGAAAGTTTCTGTTTGAAAGTGTATAGTGCAAAGACAGTCATTCTGTGTGTCAGAGGGTAAGAGTCCAGAGTGTTTCCTTTTCGGGGGGGCAGAGAGGAGGGAGTGGGGGAGAGGGGAGAGAGTTTAGCTTCCTGGCAGCCTGGTGGATGGAGCTGAGGGGAGAGAGGGGAGAGAGTTCAACTTCCTGACAGCCTGGTGGATAAAGCTGTTGGTGAGTCTGGTGGTGCGGGAACGGAGGCTCCGATACCTTCTCCCAGAGGGCAGCAGGCTGAACAGACTGTGTGCGGGGTGGCTGGCATCGCTCACAATTGTGGTCGCTTTGCGGGTGAGGCGGGTGGTGTATATGTCTTGTGGGAGGGGAGTGGGGCCTTGGCACCAATGATCCTTCCAGCTGTATTCACTATGCGCTGCCGGGCTTTCCTGTTGTAGTCAGTGCAGCTCCCGCCCCACACAGTGATGCAGCTGGAAAGGATGCTCTCAATGGTGCCCCGGTAGAATGTGCACATGATGGGTGGGGGAGCACTCGCTCGCTTGAGTTTGCGGAGGAAGTAGAGGCGCCGCTGGGCTTTCTTCGCCAGTGATGCAGTGTTGGTGGTCCAGGAGAGGTCCTCACTGATATGCACCCCCAGGAATTTGGTGCTGCTCACTCTCTCCACAGCAGCACCATCGATGGTCAGTGGCGGGTGTTGGGAGTGGCCTCTCCGGAAGTCAACAACAATCTCCTTGGTCTTGCTGACATTCAGCAGGAGGTTGTTGTTTCTGCACCACATGGTCAGAAGGTTGACCTCCTTCCTGTAGTGAGTCTCGTCATCCTTGGTGATGAGACCCACCAGAGTTGTGTCGTCCTCAAACTTCACCATGTGATTTGTGCTGTAGGTTGGTGTGCAGTCGTGTGTCAGCAGGGTGAAGAGTAGGGGACTAAGCACACAGCCTTGGGGGGCCCCTGTGCGATGCTGCTCAAAGGTGTTGTTGCCGACTCGTACTGCTTGTGGCCTCTGACTGAGGAAGTCCAGCAGCCAGTTGCAGAGGGAGAGGGAGAGGGAGTTGTTGTGGGATTATGGTGTTGAATGCTGAACTGAAGTCTATGAACAGCATTCTCACATATGAGTCTGTTGTGTCCAGGTGGGTGAGGGCTGGATGGAGGGCAGAGCAGATTGCATCCTCTGTGGATCGTTTCGCTCGGTATGCAAACTGGAAGGGGGGTCCAGGGTGGGGGGGAGGATGGATCACTAGCCGTTCAAAGCACTTCATGATGATAGGGGTCAGTGCCACAGGGCGATAGTCGTTGAAGCACAGGTATGATGGTGGTGGCCTTGAAACATGATGGAACAACAGATTAGAACGACAGTCGCTCGCCGCCTACCGGAGTTTTTCAAGTCTTTCGGCTCGGACGTCCCGCCCGGAGTCGTGGCTGGATTATCTCCGTCCATCTTAGGCGCGATCACACGCAGGCGTCGCCGATGGAGAGGGAAGCGAGCCGGCGTCCTGGTCAGGCTGCGACGTCGTGCCAATCGACCTCCACTACTCACCATTCTGCTGGCTAATGTACAGTCTCTGGACAATAAGTTATGCGAACTACAGGCTCGCATACAATTCCACCGAGAAACAAAGGACAACTGCATCATCTGCCTGACGGAGACATGGATGTCGGAGGGGGTTGCCGACTCAGCCATCGAGCCGACAGGATTTTCCGTCCACCACGCGGACAGAACAAAGACAGATAAACAGATCTTGGTGCAACCAGAGTCATGTGCAGACCCTCAAGTCTTTCTGTTCCCCGGACCTGGAGTACCTGATGCTTAAGTGCCGACCATTCTGGCTACCGCGGGAGTTTACAGCAGTAACCGTGACTGCTGTGTACATTCCCCCTCAAGCCAACACGGACATAGCGCTGAAGGAGCTTTATGGGGCTATCAGCGAACAGGAATCGGCTCACCCGGAGGCTGCTTTCATTGTGGCGGGGGACTTCAATAAGGCGAACCTGAAGAAAGTTCTCCCGAAGTTCTACCAACACATCACAAGCAACACACGGGGCGAGCGGATCCTCGACCACTGCTACACCCCCTTCCGGGACGGCTACAAGTCCCTCCTCCGCCCACCGTTCGGCAAATCAGATCACCGCTCGATCCAACTACTCCCCGCCTACAGGCAGAGACTGAAGCAGCAACCAATCGCTGTGAAGGAGGTCCAATGCTGGTCGGACCAATCGGAGTCTATGCTGCAGGATTGCTTTGATGACGCGGATTGGCGTATGTTCCGGGTCGCGTCGGACAATAACATCAGCGAGTACGCGTCCTCAGTCACCGGGTTCATCAAGAAATGCATAGATGACGTTGTTCCTACTAAATCGGTTCGGATTTATCCCAACCAGAAACCGTGGATTAATGGCGATGTTCTCGCTGCACTCCGCACGCGTAACGCCGCCTTTGACTCTGGGAATATGGTGGAATATACGAGAGCCCGCTACGACCTCCGCAAGAGCATCGGCTCTGCCAAGCGGGAGTATAAGAACAGGGTGGAGGACAAATTCAAGAGCCACGACGTGAGGGGTGTGTGGAAGGGGCTGCAGACAATCACAGACTTCAGAGGGAGAACCAGCAGTGTAGAGAACTCCTCTACCTCCCTCCCAGACGAGCTAAACACCTTCTTCACTCGGTTCGACGTGAACGGCAGCCCGCCGAAGTCAGCGCTGCCTGAGAAGGCCAGCCTGCTGAACATCTCAGAGGCTGACGGTGCGCAGAGCCTTCAAGCGGGTGGACATCCGGAAGGCGGCGGGCCCAGACCACATCCCGGGGCGCGTCCTCAGAGCATGCGCAGACCAGTTGGCAGGAGTCTTCGCAGACATCTTCAACCTGTCCCTGTCCCAGGCTGTTGTTCCCGAGGGCTTCAAGATGTCCATCATCGTGCCTGTCCCTAAACACCCCAAGGTAACCTGCCCGAATGACTGGAGACCCGTAGCCCTCACCTCGATTGCCAGTAAATGCTTTGAGAGGCTGGTCAAGGACTTCATTTGTTCCATGTTGCCTGCCACGCTGGACCCATGGCAATTTGCGTACCGTCAAAACAGACTCGACCGACGACGCCATTGCCATGGCACTTCACACCGCCCTCTCTCACCTGGAGGGGAAGAACTGTTGTGTGAGAATGCTGTTTGTGGACTTCTGCTCAGCGTTCAACACGATAGTTCCTGCCAAGCTCGACACCAAGCTCAGGAGTCTAGGCCTGCACCCGACCATGTGCAGCTGGATACTGGATTTCCTGTCGGGCCGCCACCAGGTGGTGAGGATGGGCAGCACCACCTCAGAGCCGCTGACCCTCAACACTGGAGCCCCTCAGGGATGCGTGTTGAGCCGTCTCCTCTACTCCCTGTACACCCACGACTGCATGGCTATGCACAGCTCCAACGTCTTCATCAAGTTTGCTGACGACACGACAGTGTTGGGTCTGATCGCCGCCGACACGAGACAGCCTACAGGGACGAGGTTGGATCACTGGACACAGTGGTGCCAAGAAAACAACCTCGCCCTCAACGTCAAGAAGACCAAGGAGCTGATCGTGGACTACAGGAAGCGGAGAGGAGAGCATGCCCCCATCTCCATCGACGGTGCTGCAGTAGAGAGGGTCAGCAGCTTCAAGTTCCTCGGCGTGCACATCTCCGAGGACCTCACATGGACCACGCACACCACACACGTGGTGAAAAAGTCCCAACAATGTCTGTATTTCCTCAGGCGACTGAGGAAATTCAACATGTGCCCCCACATCCTCAGAACATTCTACTCCTGTACCATCGAGAGTGTTCTTACAGGATGCATCACCGTCTGGTACGGGAACTGCACCGCACTGGAGCGTAAAACACTACAGAGGGTGGTGCGGACGGTCCAGTACATCGTTGGAGGTGAGCTTCCCTCCCTCCTGGATATATACACCAGGCGGTGCGTGGCCAAGGCCAAAAGGATTATTAAAGACAATAACCACCCCAGCCACGAACTGTACACACTTCTACCGTCAGGCAGGCGATACCGCAGTATCAAGTGCCACACGAGCAGACTTCAGAGACAGCTTCCACAGTCAGGCCATCAGGCTGCTGAACAAGTTCGGCATCAATGTCTAAGTGCTAGTGCTAAGTGTTACTGCCAGTGCTAGTCCTGGTGATAAGTGCTAGTGTTACTGCTGGAGCTAGTGCTGGTAGCAGTGCTAAGTGTTGGTGCTAGTGCTGGTGTTACTGCTAGTGCTGGTCCTGGTGCTAGTGTTACTGCTGGTGCTGGTGCTAGTACTGGTGTTAGTGCTAGTCCTGGTGCCAATTGCTGGTGCTAGTGTTGTGTTGACTGTCTGAGAAGGTATTCTGTGACATTCTGTGAATGTCAGCATATAACAATGTATATTTTAGTACATTGATTTATATGTGTATTGCTCACCTGGATATTTTTTGTTGTATATTCCATTTCATTTTATATTTCATTACTTATTTACACAGAATTTCTATTCTATTCATAGTTGTATTTCTATTTTGCACAGTTATTTCTATTTTGTAGTTCTTATTCTATTCTATTTTGTATTCCAGAGCAGGCCTCCTTTGGCCACACTCTGACTCGCTTCTGAACCGGTTTGGTGACTTTCACTCTCTGTCTGTAAGCTGGCATTAGCATAACAGTGATGTGGTCAGAGAGTCCGATGTGGGGGAGGGGGGTGGCTTTGTATGCTCCTTTGTGAGTAGTGTAGACCAAGTCCAAAATGTTATCTCCTCTTGTTGGGAAATCAACATGCTGATGAAGTTTTGGAAGGACAGTCTTGAGATCAGCATGATTAAAATCTCCGACGAGGATCGTGAATCCATCTGGGTGTGCTGTCTGTTGTTCACTGATGGTCTGATACAGTTCACAAAGTGCCGCATTCCTGTCACTGCTGTTGGTGGTGGGAGGGATGTAGCAAAATCGCAGTAAACTCCCTGGGCAGATAGAAAGACGGCACCTTATGATCATAAACTCCGCCAGTGGTGAACAGTGTTTGCATACCACCACAACGTCCCGGCACCACGCATCACGGATGTAAACACAGACCCCGCCGCCACGAGTCTTTCCTCCATTTACGAGGGCCCTGTCCGCTCGATAGCATGCTAGCTGCTCCAGTTGTACAGCAGTCAGGGATGTTATCATTTAACCATGTTTCAGTGAATACAAGCACACTGCAGTTACTCACTTTCCGATTCGCTGACCTCAGGAGACGTATATGCTCCATATTATTGTCCAATGATCGTACATTTGCCAAGAGGATGGATGGTATGGCTGGACGAGTTCTCTCTCTCTCCAGCCTAGTCCGGATACCTCCGCGCTTGCCACTCTTCTGCTTCCTCGCGCACCGCTTGCGGCGCCTCCTTGTCGGGGGAGGAATAGCAGTCGAGTCCGGTGTGGTCGCAGGCCGGCGGAGTAGTCCGAGCTCCTTAACAGGTCGTTGGGGAGACACGCCTAGCCCCGAACTGCCTTATGTCCGAACGTCTACCCCGCTTACTTTGGTGCCGAGACCCAAGGCATAACCCTGGCTTTGAGCCACAGCTCCCAATCGCGTTCGTTGTGGCAGCTCTCCACTGGGATCCATGCACTTGGTGATTCGCTAGGAAATATTTAAAGGCTTGGATATGACTCGCCCTTGGGATACGTTGTATTTACTAAAGTGACCTCTTAGAACCAGGTGTTAACCCCTAAACACTCTTGAATCTTCTTCTCCTTCGGCAATGATCAAATGTCCATGGGCTTCCATTCATCAATTACTTGATAGTTTTTATTGCAGGAATTTGGCAGGGGTCCAGCGAAATGCATAGCAAAGAGTTAACAAGACATGTTATAATAATGGTAAATGATTAAATGTATGATAAATGTGATAGTTCAAAGCAACAACCTACACCGTCTCACTCTAAGGCATTCAGGGCATGTTATGAGGAATTGTTACGGGGATGAAAGGGGAAGATAAAGAATTTAAAACATTCCTTTTTATCAGTTGGAAGGCTCGGTCTTTAAAGGGGAGATAACCTACAAGAGGCCCCGGACGAAGCCTCGGTCTACTCGGCTGAGCAGGGGCGGGAGTGTTCGCGGGTATAAATGAAATTCTCTCCGATGGTGAATGAGGCCCATAATATGCATATACTTATGTTCACTGTATACCATCAACGAGATATCCTAGGGATGTCGGACTTTAGCAGACTTTCCTCCTAAAGCCATAAATACTCAAACGCATTGGGTGTGTGAGTATGCATCCGATGTCGAAAATGATGGTAAATAAACGTAAGATCAATGAAGTCCGAGAATGATAGGAAAATAAAAGTAAGATCCAACTGTCCGAAATTGATGGGAAAAAACAAAAGTAAGATCCAACTGTCCGAAATTGATGGGAAAAAACAAAAATAAGATCCAAAAATAATAAAAAATAAAAAGAAGATCCAACTGTCCGAAATGTTGCTAGTTGGTGATCCCGGTGAATCTTCTCCCGCGGTCTCTGCTTCCTTCGCCGAGTGCAAAAAAGAACTCCTTTAATCTAATTCGTTAATAGTATAAAAATAAAACTGGGAAACTTCACAGTCCTGTCTGACTGCGGGCGCACCTTCCCCTCAATGGACCGTCGAAAACAACCCTAAAATTAAACTGGAAAAATAGACTAAGTGTTCACTCACCGTAAACGAGTCCTGAAAATAATAAAAAAATGCCCGGAGATTTCTTGGGAGCTTCTTCTTCCACCTGTGGGTGTCCTTCTTCGGTCCAGGGTAGGTGCCCAATATATTCACCTCTGTTGCCTCTTTTTATAGTCTTCCACCATTACTCTTTTTTCTCAGAATATCCCACGCTTCAGAATCTCCCACGCTTCAGAATTTCCCACGCTTTACAATTTTTTCTATAGCCACCTGCTGGCGCATGCGCGTGCCGGAGTTGCCTGGCCGTGTCCTCAGATGGCCTAGCCTTTGGCCTAGTTACCATGGCGCATGCGCAACAACCTCTGAGACTTGGTTGCCTTCCATCTAGTGGTTTCTCGGTAGAACTACAACCTCTGAGTACAACAGTGCTTATCCAATCTTAGTGCTTAGTACATATGATATACTTGGTAATACACTCATAATGAACACATCACATAATGAACACATAATGCTTTGAGAATGAATGAATCATAACATATTAATACTTGGATACGGTAAGATTACCACTATGCAACGACATGATTATTCTGGATGATCTAATAACCCCATATCACCCTTCATTCCCTTACTATCACATGGTTTTTCGGACACCAGTGAATCAACCCTACTTGACAATATGTCACAGAGAAGCGTGGCATGATCAAACACCACATCCTCCAACTGCAGCCCGGTGGTGGCCGTCCGGTAGGCCTAAACGTCCGCGTCAGTAGCCTGGTCTGCAGCCATAGCAGCGTAGTCGATCCCAAAATGCACGGAACCTGTCATCGCCCGGGAGAGGCAGTCGGCGGCTAAGTTGTCCTTTCGAGCCATGTGCTGGATGTCCGTGGTGAAGTCTGAGATAGCGGAGAGCTGACGCTGCTGGCGCCCGGACCCGGAGGTTTTGGCCATGGCGAATGTCAGCGGCTTGTGGTTCACAAAGGCAGTGAACCAGCGGCCCTCCAACAGGAACCTGAAGTGGCGGGTGGTGATGAAAAGCCCCACGAGCTCCCGGTCAAATGTACTATACTTCCTCTCGCTGTCGTGAAGCTGTCTGCTGAGGAAGGCGAGCGGCTGCCAGGCGCTGCCCACCCACTGCTCACACACCGCCCCGACCGCATAGTCTGAGGCGTCTGTCGTGAGGGCGACCGGGGCAGTAGGAGACGGGTGCGCCAGCAGGGCGGCATCGGCCAGTCCAGCCTTAGTGTGGTCGAAAGCTTTGTCCATCTCAAAAAATCACCGCAGGGGCGCCAACCCCCGTCTGCCTTCATGACCATGTGCAGGGGGTAGGCCCATGGGCTGTCCGAGCGGCGCACAATGCCGAGCCGTTCCATGGTGGCAAACTCTCCCCCGGCGATGGCGAGCTTAGCTGAGTCGAGGCCCCGAGCGTGTGCATGGACTGGCGGACCGGTGGTGGTAATATAGTGCTCCACGCCGTGCTTGGCCACCGCTGATGAGAATGTAGGTGTGGTGAGGTCAGGGAACTGTGCGAGGAGGCGTTGGTACTCATCCCCAGCGGCAAGCATGTTAGACAGGCCGAGCATCCCCGGGCCCCCAGTGAGCACGGGTATGTGGAGAAGGAGATAGCATCGACCAATCGACAGTTTGTGACGTCCACCAGCAGGTTGAAGGCGCAGAGAAAGTCCGTGCCCAGGAGGGAAATTGACACGGTGGCCATCACAAAGTCCCAGCCGAAACACACCTCCACGTACCTGGTGCCGTAGGTACGTATGGGCGTGCCATTGGCGGCGTCCACGGGGGGGCCATGTCCACCGGACATGGTATCCCCCGTAGTGCACGGTAGTTCTTGGCGGTTGACAGAAGGGAGCTTACTAGCGCAGTACGCACGGGTGCTGGGAGCTGTCGCGGGAAAACATGCGTGAAAAGGAAAGAGGGATCCGCTGAGCCCAAAACAGACAACATCTTCTCCATCAAATCAGACGGCTTGTTGGCGCCAAGGCCGTTGATTGACAGCAGCCGGTCAGCCTTCTCCATCTCCGACAGCTCGAAGAGTTGTAGAAGGAATGTTCTGAGCGTGTCGTACTTGCCCGCAGCTGGAGGGGCTTCCAACAACCCCATCGCCCGGGCTGTTGTCGATGCATCTAACGCTGCCTCCACATGGAAATATTTAGTAATGTCCTGTGTTATGCCCCTCAGTTGAAACTGGGCTTCGACGTGCTGAAACCATGGCCTGGGGCTGTGCTGCCAGAACTCGGGCAACTTGACTGCCACGGCGTGGATGCTAGCGTTAGCATTAGCTTCTGGCATGGCTCCGGCGGCGTTGTTGGTCGACATGCTCTTTAGAAATGTGCGGGGTCACCAATGTGGGAGTGCGAGAATGACGAGACGGGAGGCGAAAGAGCTTTGAGTTTCTTTTACTCTCACACAACAAGATACAAAGTAACAAGCAGTAGAGAGGCAGCTCAGTTAATTCTCTCTACTAGAACTAGACATGCATGGCACCACCACCCCACGCTACTTCCTGGTTACCTACCAAGCAGCTATCTCCTTCCTGCTGGTTGGCTCCCTGAACTCCCAACCCTTAAAGCAATCTCTGGTGAATGTCTCTCAATTGTGTATCACCACAACATGGCATTATTGCTATGATGCTGATGAATCTACGTTATGCCAAAATCATGCTCAAAGCTATCCTGGTTGACTGCCTCCTATCTGAACAACATACAAATACCAGTTGAAACCATTCAGTGTCATACATAGACTCTTAACCTGTTTATAATAGGCCTATACCATATTGACCTTGATTATGAGACACCCCCTATTTTTTCCCCAGACAACCAGGGGAAAAAATGACTAAATGCGACCAGAATATAATAGTAACACATTGAAAAAAGCTGAAACATTTTATTTAAATGCAATTGTCTTGTTCGAATAAGCCAAGAACTAAACTGTGGTGTACTAGTTCTGTTTCTTACATAATTTAACCATCTAATCAGTGAAAAATAAAAGAACATAGGTTATATTTTAATTGGACTCTGCCTCGTTGATTATCGTAAAATGTGAATTCTTCTCCTCAGTTCTTGGTTTACTTGGCCTCCATTTAACCCTCTCAAAATGATGGTGGGTCATTTGGCATTAACATTCCTGTCTTTTGAAGGCCATTTCGGGTTCAAAAGCTTCAGCTAGTACCAGTCCGATGTTATCATATGAATCTAAAAAGGTAAATCACGCTCCAAAGTTGAGCCATCTTCACCGCGACGTCCGGGATCACTCAAGGTCAAATGATTGCTTGTGACTTTTAGCAGCCACTTCATGACCTCACCTTGTCACCTTGTCCTCAGTAGAATGAAGGAACTGAGTGTTTCTGAAACTGAGGGCCAAGTGTAACACTTTTTGTAAGTTGGTGAGAGGAGCCCTCAGAGAGCCTCCACTAATTTTCTATGCAAAGTTCTGTCTCACACGATTATATTCTACCAATTTAATTTAGTTATGACACTAATTACTTCAAAATAAAAAACATTTGCTAACAAAAACAAACTTAATTCCCGGTTTGTCGAGGGCCCTCCCCTCCCCACTAAGATGCCCCTGGCTGCCTTTCGCTCAACACTTTAGATGGCTTTATTGTGGTGGTGCCACATTTTGTTCTGTATGCTAGATACACATCATTCACATGGATTTGATTTTTTAATCATCCAAACGCTTCTGCGTTCTCTTTATCAGAGGGTTTTTTTTGTCATGATCAAATGTGAATAGGCCTACCGTGTGTACTGAAAAGGTGTTGCGTTCTCCGTCTCCACAGACACCAAACACTGTTTGATTTCATCGACGTTGTAGAAGGACTCTGTAGCAAAGTCCCTTGCCACAATTCCGCATGAACGTGGCTTCTCTTGGAGTTCCTCCAAGGACACAGGCAGGGTACTGGTGAAAAGTCTGTTTTATTGTTAACTTGTGCAAATTGACAGACAGAGCAGGTGGAATAAAGCTAGCATGCTAGGGTGTGCTAATGGCTGACTTAACCTGTGGTGAACTGATTAGGCATTGCACCACAGCAGATTGATGCTGACATGAATATACTCACGCATTGCTGTCGTCATATTTAGCTGAGGTGCCTCGCCTCGCCTGTAGACAGCTGTCGGAACCCTGATGTGGGTGGACCTCACCAAGACTCATGTAAACTCTCAAAATTGTATTGTTTTTTTCTACCCCAAGCCAAGAGCGTTCACAACCTCAAACTCATCCTGGTGAAGCATGATGGACAATGTAGTAGGAGTGTCTTTTAATAGAGCCTTTTCTTTTACATTTTTGCCATCTGCCACATCCTCTGCAACTGCAGAGGTAGGATTTTTGGATTGGTGAGACTGTTCTCTAACACCTGACTGTTTAAGGAGGGGTTGCAATGTCTCTCTGTGTCTGTTTGATGAAAATGTACCAACTAAAGTGTTCCTTTCCCAGATACATCTGGGTCGGCTCAATTTAGCCAAAATGCAGCTTGTAAAATGTTTTCCTTGTTTTGTCAGATCTCTATATTCCTTCACTGTATACAGTGAGGAGATCCTGGAAAGAGATCATGGATGATGCTCTCCATTTGAGTTTGTGGTATGTAGGCGCAGAAAGCTTGCCTTGAACATGATGAAATCTGTCAAAATGTTCTGTATGGTGCTAACAGCTTTTTAGTGCCAAAAAGAGCCAAGCTATGTGGAAAATGACATTCCTCCTCGAAATAGCATTCCTCCTCTACATGATCACATGGCGTTGGAGCTGGATTCTGCTGAATACAGCCTATATTAGAAAATATAGGCTGATGTGTTGACACCTTAGCTGTTGCTGCCTGCCTGTGTTTCCCTGGATGTGTGGCAAAGTACAATGGCTCTCTGAAATGTTTGTGCCAATCATCACATGGAGTGGACAACTTTCTCTCCATATCAAGTGAGTGCATCATGTTGAAAGATGTTTTGCCACATGGGAACATGCTTCAACCGCACAAGCAGGGTTACCCTTCAACTGAATGTGTTTGGTCTCAGGCCTGCGCTGGTTCCTGGGACCTGAATGCAGAACATGTTCTAAAGGGAAGCAGGGAATTCCTCTATTCCACATGCAAACCGATCATTAGCTCTGTGTTGATGTAAAGTGAAGTACAAATGCCGCAAATTGTACACCTGTACACATGTTGCATCAGTCAGTACTTCAGCTTTTAATTAGAAGAGCATGGCTTAAACAAGACTCAATTATCAATTAGCTAATATTATTCATTAAGGTGATCGACATCATATACTGTAACTACAGTAACACTGCTAATGTGTCAAGTTATTTAAAACATGACGTTTGCTTACGGTAAATTACATATAACGTTGTGCACTATACCCATAGTGCTATGCACAATACATTAAATGTTTTATGGTAGATTTATTGGGTATGGTATTTGAGCTTTAAAAATACAAAGGCTAATAGTGTAGGGGAGTGGATATTTGACAAGCAAAACCGTCGGACAGCAGCACCATCATTTGGTCAATATTCTGACACAATAGGCAAATTATGAAGTGCCTTGTCATAAACAATAGTTAATGTAAAACGTATTTGGCTTTTGGTAACCAGTACAGGTATGTGGAGGTATTATTTCTGAAGATGGCACGCTGTTGTTGTCAATGGCAGTAGATGCAATACATTCAGAGGTAGATGTACAGTAGGCTACGTGCCCTCTGGACAATATAACTGACAAGCAAAGGGGTTTTCATTTTTGGTAATGCAAAAGTACTCTTTCTCAGTCAGTAACGCTGTAACATAATGGTTACGTCTTAGTGGCAGAACCTAAAGTGACCGCCTTTTGTGTCCAATCAAACTTATTCTTGCAACTCCACTGTGGATCAAAAAGCCAGGCTTCGTCACTGCAGACTTCTGAACTCAAAGTCTGAAGTATCTTTTCTGTGTTTTCTTTGTTGCTCCATCCACAGCCAAATCACTTTTGTCACAGAACCATCAGGCTTCTATAGATCAACTCTCTCTCTCTGTATCCTCCATCTTCTACCCTCTTCCATCTGCTCCCCTATCTGCTCTGCTCCTGGCTTTGCTTCTCCCTTCCTCTCCTCTCACCTCCTCTTTTTCCCCTTACTCTCCCCTCCTCTGCGTCTCTCCTCCTCTTTTCCTTTTCCCTTTGCTTTTCGTCCCATCTTTCTCCTCTCCTCCCCTTCTCTCTTCTCCTCTCCTCTCCTCTCTCTCTGTCTCTCTCTTCCTGTCATGGTCTGGCCGTCGGCTCCGTCCCATCTCCAGTATTTCTCTCCTTCTGCGCCTCTTTGCCCACTGTTGCTGCTGGCGTCTGTTCCCAAGGTCTTCGTTAAGTCGCTAAGGCTCTGATTGCGCTCTGAAAAGTTATAATTTTTTTTCTTTCGCAGTCGTCCTATATGGGGGTCACCTGCTATTGGGGTGTCACTGGTTGTTTCCTTATGACCTTTTAACCCCTGACCTCTGGTCCACACACAGAGATGAAGAAGCTACTGAAAGTTTAGCTATAAGTTATAAGCAGAGCAAGACATCGAATATTCATTCAGCGATACTTCATAGGCTCTGGTTCTGAAGTGCTTTCTTCCTGAAGCAGGAGAGTTGCACTTGTAATTTTGTAGAATCGTCCTTGTCGCTGATACAATAGCTGTACTAGAGTCAAAATGATCATCATTATAACAATATGCTGCACGCTCGTATTTTCTAGTTTACATTAAGAGGCACATTTAGACTGAATTAGGGCAAATTGCACAATATTATTACACACATTATTATTAATTTCATGAGTTATGATTATGTGTATTGTTATGAATACAAGAGAGCTTGTGGAAACTAAATGACTTGATTGTAACATTGAATGGATTATAGAAAAAGAAAATGGCCATTGTTGGTAATTCTTTGTAATACGATAATACAGGAGCCGGGGGTCCCGCTCAGCACTCTCCCTCAGTTAGCATCAACTCTGGAACCAACTTCCAACCTCCTCCTCATATCCTCCTACGCCTCCTCCTTCTCGTCCTCATCTCCTCTCCCTCACCCTCCCCCTTTTCCTCCATCCCCCACCCCTCCTAATTCCCTGTCCTCCTCCTCCTCCCTCCTCCTCCTCCTCCTCCTCTCCTCTGCTCTCCCTCCTCCACCTCCCCCACTCATCTCCTTCCTCTTCCCGCCTCAGCCTCTTCTTCCTCATTATCCTCCACCTCCTCCTCCTCCCTCCTTGGTTGTGTTGCGACATGTTCATCGGTACAAGATAATCAGGAGGCTCGTCTGTGCAGAAGGCTTTGGTCATTTGGCTGCCGTGGAACACCAGCCCTGAATTATTTATAGAGCAAGACAGAGGAGGAGGACGAGGAGGAGGAGGAGGAGGAGGAGGGCACCGTTTTATTTAACTGTGTTGTGGTTGAGAGAGTGAGAGGAGAAAGTATGAAAAGTCATCTATCTCCATATCCAGTGGTGTTGTTGGTGGTGGTGTTTCAAAGTTGGTGGTTCTTGTGGAGGAAGATGGTAAGCAATAGTGTGTGTGTGTGTGTGTGTGTATCGTAGTGTGCTTTCGAATGTCTGTCTGTAGTGTGTGTGTGTGTGTGTGTGTGTGTGTGTGTGTGTGGTTTGTGTCTGTGTGCACCTGTGTGTGTGTGTGTGTGTGTGTGTGGGTGGGTGTGTTCCCACAGTCACTCGGCAGCACCGATGTTTTCCCGCTATGCTAAACAGCCAAACACACACTCTTGGAATATCATCTTAAAACCCTGTGTTTCATAACTCAGGCGCTTGTACTACCACTGTATTTAGATTCATACCAAGTCAAATCACAATCTCAGTTTGACAGACTTTATTGTTGCATCACTTCGCTGAAGGGGGAGCATCACTGCGAAACCTGTGGATGGTGCTACTGTTGGTTCACGTTGCTACATTCGATCGGTATTCAATGTTGTTTCTTTCCTGCTTCGGGAAAAAAAAACTGTGAAATGGAGGGAAGGGAACGAAATAGTTTTTGTTGTTGTTGTTGTTGTGGTTGTTGTTTTATTGTTGTTTTACTTGTCCACTGATGTCATTTGCTTGGCAGACTGAGAGTCCACGTTGCCCAAAAAAAACACACCAGCGTAAATTTGATTGGCTGGCTGACCTCAGAGCTCCCTGGCAGGTGACACGGATCAAGTCGTTCGTACGAAGCCAGTGTAGAGTATACTTTCAAGAATGACGCACACACACGCATGTTTTTTTGAAAACATTGCGAGAGGATACGACTCATTGATTATTCTAATGAGCCCATGTATTGTAGACCATGGTTCACGTTCTACCGGGAGGGGAAATTTGTCCATGTTAGTGATTGGTTCTCTGGCTTCAGGAATCGGAATGCATTTGGAAGCGATAGAAATGAAGTTACCGCTTTACATTTGCCTAATTGGAAAAACGGCTTCGCCTGCGGGACGAAGTTTTGGCAAAATTGCGAGTGAGTGAGAGAGAGTGGAGGCTACACGCTAACAACAACCCAAGTTCTCCACGGCGCTCGAGGCTAACGCACGAGACGCACCGTCAATCAATGGCGGGCAGACGGTTGTGAAGCGCGCGTGTTGCGTGAGAGGATGCGCTCGCCGTGCCCTCTGGGCTGGTGATGTCAGAGGAGACAGACGGACGGCGACGTGGATCAGCGGTAGACTGCGAGCATCGGAGCATCTCATTGGTCCCGATCGGAATCATTACAAATCCATTTAGCGGCACACGCCTCGCAGACACACAGGATTAATACAAGGATCGCAATCGATCTGGCCTTCGCTGCACCCCGGCGCTATACTTATATATTTATATTTTTATAAAGGTCTGTGTGTTCAAAGATACCAGACATAAAAGCGCTTGTCATGTCATCATCCGTCCCTGACATTGTGCCCGGCATCCTGAAGCGGGTTTGAAAAATTACTAATAAATGAACGTCTCTGGGTTAAGTCGGTGCCGTATTAGGAGTAGTGTGGGAAAGACTGATTTACAGGAAACACAGACGTGAATGAGGTCGGTGGCATTCCAGCACGTTTTATAACGTTAAAGTGGTCGGTGTTTGGTGTAATCCCCGGATTCTCCAGGATTAGCAGTAGTGGAAGCTAAATGTGAACGGTAAAGGTAATCCGGCACATAAAGAGGCAACGGAATCATCCAATGACGATTCCTTGACTAAGAAACTGTGGTCTCTCAGAATGCAGGTATCAATGACGGTAACCATGGTACCCACTACTCCAGTTCACACCATTATGATGTATGTTCTAATATCAGGTGTGCCGACGATATACAAACTCATTCGCATCGCTTTAACGTGGCATATAAGGATCTATGAGGAATGAGAAATGAAATTCACCGTTATTGCTTTTCAAAGCACAAATGTACTGGCAATATTTCACCTGATTCAATTTGATTAATTCATTCATTTCTCTGTATTAAATAATGTTCTTCTTAAATTAGATTATTTGAATGAATCTACCAAGAAATATAACGTGGCTTTGCATTACCGCTTATTAGGAGTCAATTGGGAAGCGATATCTCCACGAATGGTTTAGACCCGGGCAAGAGGAGGAAGCTGTCGTTTACATGATTATTAATAATCACGATAAGCAACTTGGACGCTTATTCCCTCTGCCTCCCCATAATGGATACCAGTTTTAAGTGGTATCACAAATTTTTAATAGCCTCTCTTTGGCCTATCGTAATACTGTGGCAGGGTGTTAGCGCATCATTGTAATTACTGTTTGTGCATTGCAGTGGAATGGGAAGTTGTTTTGGCAAAGCACGTTGAGTCGCTGTGGGTCCACACATCGTGGTGATGATTGAGTGAGGAGTAAATTCAAGTTATTCTCTAGCATTCCCTATACTGATATAAGATAAGATATAGTATAGGGTCATTTGAATATATACATATGTATATGCTATAAGATATAGCATATGAACTCAATCACCCGTATATTCTCTTCGAGGAAGATCACATTCAGAGTAGAGAATATGTCCCACTGCATAATAATTGTATGTGGGATGTTATTTTGAAGGTGTTCAGTAACGGATCTGTCCATCCAATCAATCCTCCACCCATCTATACACCATCCATTTATCTCTCCGTCCATCCCTTCTTCCTTTTCATACGTCATCCATCCATCTCATCCCATCACCCATCCCCATAGACACATTTGTAATACAGGCTTTGTTCTAAGAGTGCTATATGAAGAACGGGATTCACAGCTGCACTATCTATTGAGGATATGCAGTGAACCTCAGCAGCTGTCACCCCATTGTCACCCATCATAGATAGAGGGAACAATCCGACAAGGGTGAAACCACAAATTACAGCCCTAATACAATACCGGGAATACATCAGAGCACTTTTAATGATGGCCCTTTGGATTCCCTCCATTTGTGTGGTGAAGACCTCTCAGACAGCGATGATGATGACTCATGTGAGTAAATAGATCACGCAAGCATGGTCCATAGCTCAGCTGTCCCCGGATATTTCTTCGACTTGGCCAAATTCACAAAACCCAAACCCAACACCCCCCCCCCCCCCCCCCCCCCTTCGAATCGCATCCAAGATCCCCCCATCCGTGTCCAGAATCGATATGATGGACCCCCAAATGTATGAGCTAATGAATTGTGTGCATTAGCATTTCCCTGGCAACGTTTGACGGACGGCCCAAAGGAACATTAATCACGCTGAGCCAGTGAGCCGAGGCCCGCCGCCCAAACACCTCTGGACTGCAGGAGGAAGACCTGCGTCTGAGGGCAGTCATTTGTAAAAATCCAGTCCAAGTCTGTCTGCTGCAATTATCAACTGTATGCATTGTGAAAGAAGAACATTAACTCCTGCTGGTGCAGTGCACCAGCTGCCCGGAAACCCCCCCCTCCCAAATGACAGAGTTTATTCCCCTAATGAAGGCAGTGAGCATGGAGCGCAGGTCATGGGGTTATTTGGTGGCCACACACTGCCATTTTTAGTTTGTCTGGCACAGAACGTGGAACATCCAGAAACCATGACAAGCCGACAAGTCTTGTAATCCAGAAGGCCTGTAGTTGATATTCACCGCTTTTCCAACTGTTGCTTTGTGTGAAATACAACGTGACGCAACACCGAGACAAAATGCAGAAACACAAAAATATACCCGAAGCTAGTTATAATGTAGACCCAGTCACACACACAATAAAGTGTGTTATAATGTGGAGCGGGGCGGCTCGCTTCATCCTCATGTTTCCTGTCATCTAGTGGAATCAGGAAGTTAATGTTACCCCCCCCCCCCCCCCCCACGCACAACAATGCTACACATTTTAATGGAACGTGTTTCTCTAAAGCGCTGTGTACATTTACACTTCCTGCATACAGTTGTACGCAGCGTTCCCACTGACCCTGCTTCCAGCTCCAATTAACTCCAATAGCTAACACTTTACTTTCTCACCTTTGCGGCTGTTGGATTGTTTTTCTCCAGCAAAATCGAGGGGATGTGGACAAAAAATCCCCAACGAATCAACATTTCAATACGAGTCGCACACAACAAGTGTGTGTGTGTGTGTGTGTGTGTGTGTGTGTGTGTGTGTGTGTCAGAAACAATGTGGCACTGGCTCCCTCCTGGGTGTGATGTTGGCGTTGCGTTTGCCGCCAGTGGAACGGCTTTTGTGAGGCTTCCAGGCTATCAAGGTCAAGCGTTGTGGCAAACTTTCTTTTATATGCCGTGCGGCACCACAGTATTTCGAATTGCATTCGGAAAATGTTCATAATACTGCGGTTTGTGTGTGGGGTGGCACAAACAGGCTTTCGTGGATTCTCTTCTCTTGTCTGGTCTTTTATTTGCAAATGCAAGCACTTCTTCCATCAGTGCAGTTTGACCTTTGAGGCTTTGTGTACACGAAAATGAAGAATAAGGATCTCACAGGTTTTACCAGATTTACCATAGAGGCCGAACTCTTGCAAACGGCAAAACAGAACCCAACTGTAGGCTATGGCAGATACAGATCCCAGGCTATTAGCCTTTCCCCAGAGATGAGCGTTGTAGGATCGGTGATAGACCTGCCCTGTGGTGTCTAGTCTGAACTGCAGCATGCATGTTAAAAAAAACCCCAGAGAGATGGTGGTGAGCTGAAGAATCGCAGAACCTCTCTCCCCATGTAACCAATGTTTTATGAACATAATCACAGTCACACAATTAGTTTACCCTTTGTATTGATTATTATGGAGCAAGGCATTGCAATAGATTATTAGTTCTGTGTTATTATAGAAAAGTAGATCCCTACAAAATCCCGACATGGATTTTTACTAGGGAGTCCAGTGAGCCCCCTGAACAATGCAAACTGAACCTGTGTTGAGGTGTCCCTGACATCACTTGACCCCAACTGCTCCCAACGAGCTGGCTGCTGCCTTGCATGGTTGACATCACCATTGTCATATGAATGGGTGAATGTGAGGCAATATTGCAAAGCACCTTGGATATAAGTGCTATATAAATGCAATACATTTACCATTTACTATTTCAGAATTTTTATTTTATGGCTTAAATTTTAATCACGGAGTAAGCTTGCCTGCCAAATGTACCAGCAAATGTTGAGTGCTATTTTTTGATTGCTGGATTCATTTATTTAGTGTACTACTTCTGGTGACTGAAAATTGCGATTATTATCAATCAATCAATCATACTTTATTTGGATAGCACTTTTCATACAAGAAAAATGTAACACAGAGTGCTTCACACAATAAGCACAATCCCTCCCCATCCCCACAGAGAAAGACCTTACAATTAATAAAAACACTCAATAAAAACAGGAACTGAGGAAACGCCATCATAAATCTGTATTGAGGAAACACCAGAGGCAAGAACTCTCAGCATTAGATACAAAGTAAAAGTAGTAAAAGAAAGGTGAAAAGTACAAGATAAAGCAATACAATGCTAAAAGAAAGTAGATGTATTAAAGTGAGTAAAACCAAAAATAAAAGATTGGGTATTAAAGAGAGAATAATAAATAAAATCAAAAATTACAAAACACAGTATTGGCCAGTACCCAAATTTCACCTTGGTATTCTGCGTCCCTTAGAAGTGGATTGAATCGAATTGAACCGAATCACACTGACGTTTCTTTCCAAAGTATAAGTATGGTTGTGGTATTTAATCGGACGTCATGCATCAAGGTGCATATTGGATTGTGCGTGAAAGGAGAAGTGCGTATTGTGCTAAATACCAAGTAGTAATTCGTTGCACCCCCCGAATTAACTAGATAAGACTAAGAAATGTTTTTGGTGTGTGAGAGGAAGAGATGGGGAGATGTTCATGTGTGCCCGTGTGTATGATGTGGCTCTTTGCAGTAACACAGTAAAAAAATTGCCTCTTCGTCTCTGACTGGTTGGCCACCCCTGTGTTATACAATATTTATGCGTTTCCAATAAAAATAAGTGATTCAAAAGTACTGAAGTATTCATGCAAGTAATCATAATACAATGCAGACCCATTGACCATCATTTCAAGTTCAAAATTGAACTTTCATAAAGCCAGTTGCATTATTTGTATGAAAGAAAAACCTTTTACATAATACATCCAATATGTATTACAGATGAATAGCCTCAAGGACAGTTAATATAAATTACTTCAAATAGTTTAATAAGTTTAATAGACAGTCGGAACAGTCCAAAACACCACTGTGTTTATTATGTCTTGCATCGCGCTGCAGTACTGTCGTTCTGACATCATCTGAAAGCAGCAGATTCAAACATTTTGTTATCTTTGTGATCATCTAACCTCTTCTTTTGTTGAGTACACGTCGTGATGATCTCAGTTTGATCCCACTTCCCAACACGAGGCTATGAGTGGGGCGAGAGATGATATCAAGTTGCAAATGGGGAGAGACGAGGAGATGAAATGCATTGCGTCAAGAAGGTGAACAAGGTGTGAATGGAGGGTGAAGCTTTGACAGTGAAGACGCCTTGATCATTTTTATCAGTGTGCTCTGAACAAAATTTACTTCCCCAGTCTTGTTCTATTCTCATGTTCTCATACGCCGCTTCAATAACCCCTCGTTTGTCCTTTTGTCAGTAAAACATGTGCCTGGCCAAGAAAGGGTCTGGATGCTGGTACAATTCCTTCAGAATTTCCTCACATATATCAACCAACAAATTACATTCCAGTTTCTGACACATTTCTTTGGGATCCTTTGGCAAAGTGCATGTGGAGTTTAAGGCTTTGAGTGTAAATTTTTAAACTGAATCATGATCTGTCTTTGGAGTATTTTTTTCTTTAATATCTTTAATAAATATACATGTAGTCTCTCACTCTTTTTCTCTCTCTTTCTCTCTCTCCATGTCTTCATCCACATCTTTCTTAATACATCTCTCCCCTACCTCTATCCCTCAAAGTGTCTCTCTCACCTTACCTTCATCTCTCCATATCTCCTTCCATCTTTCTGTCCCCATATCTCTCTCTCAATCTTTCCATATCTCTAACCCTCTCTTCTTCCATATTTAACTTTCCATATCTCTTTCTCCATATCTCCATCTCTCTCGATCTCTCCCTCGCTCTGCCTCTCTCTCTGTCTCCATATCTCTCTCCGTCTTCATGTCTCTCTCTACATCTGTCCATCGTTTGGTGTAGCCTCTTCCCCAGGTCTCTGCAGCAATCACAACAAATTGTTGTCGGCCTCGGGTGGAGCACTCTTGAGTCTAGCTCAGAGGGAGGTGTATACAGCTAGAGAACAGTATTCTAGCACTTAGGGTTGTGTCTACTGGTGAACAGCAGTAGAGAGTGTAGTTGGGTGGAGGTGGTGGAGTCTTCAGTCTGTCTGTGTGATAGTATTGTTGGGTGGAGGTGGTGGAGTCCTCCAGTCTGTCTGTGCGAAAGTATTGTTGGGTGGAGGTGGTGGAGTCCTCCAGTCTGTCTGTGTTATAGTATTGACGGGTGGAGGTGGTGGAGTCCTCAGTCTGTCTGTGTGATAGTGCTTTTGGGTGGAGGTGGTGGAGTCCTCAGTTTGTTTGTGCGATAGTGTTGTGGGGCGGAGGTAGAGTAGTCTCCCAGTCTGTCTGTGCGATATTGTTGTTGGGTGGAGGTGGTGGAGTCTTCTGTTTGTTTGTGCGATAGTGTTGTGGGGCGGAGGTAGAGTAGTCTCCCAGTTTGTCTGTGCAATATTGTTGTTGGGTGGAGGTGGTGGAGTCTTCTGTTGTCTGTCCGTGGGAGAGTGACAGCCATATGGCAGCTAGTGTACAGTAATGTGTCTCTCTCTCTCTCTGAGGGATGGATGAGGCGTGACAAGAGAGATAACAGCTTCTTCTGCTGGAGTGAGCTATCTGTTCCGCCTGACTGTCTTCTCCTCCCCCTGCTGCTCTTCCTCCTTCTCCTCCTTCTTCTCTTCCCCACCCCCTCCTTGCCCTCCTCCTCCTCCTCCTCACCCCCTCGAGGGATTTGGAGGACTAGTGTATAATGTTAATGCACTACTGCTGCTGATGTGTTGGATGTATAGGATACATTGGATTTCTGTGCGATACAGTTTGGCCATATAGTAGGATATATTGGATATATAATAGGATAGGTTCTGTATTGGATGGATAGGACATATCAGGTCCATGTATAGATCCTATATTCTATCCTATTCATGGAGAAGCTGTAACCCGCTTATGAGCAGAATGGATTTGATATTATTAGATCAGCGGCTCACCAATCCTGTGCACTTCCACATGGAACTCGTGGCTCGCCTGCGTGTCACTTCCCCCCCCCTCCCTGACTGCCAGGCATGACTCCGCCTCGCGCACATTCCATGGCGCGCGCGTTGGATGGCACGTTTGCGTGTAGCGTATATCGAGCAAAAGATGACGGGATCAAGCTAGTGTGTGTGTGCGTCAGCCCGTGGCGTCAGTAGCTCACAGCACAGAGAAACGGCGAGGAGCGGGAAAGCTTTGAGGTTTGGTGACTGCGAGAATGTCGTGCGTTGCTGGACGTGCGATCGCTCCGTTGAGTGGACGAAGGGCGCTCAGTTTGTTCTCAAGGCAGAGTGTCATTTCCTGATTCGAAGCACTTGCATTAGCTAAGTTGAAAGGTCAACACACATTCGTCATTATTATTATTATTATGCATATAACCCTATAGACCCTTTTAACAGAGGGATCATCGTAGGGCGAACACAGGTGTCGCTCGTAGCACTAATTATGGGTCTGGTCCTTTTATGTACCAGGGCAGCACAGAGAGTGGACTGAAATAGATGACCACATATTGCTGGTGCTTTGACATATAGTAAATGGTAAATGGATTGCATTTTATATAGCGCTTTGATCCAAAGCTCTTTACAGTGGCCTGACATTCACCCATTCATACACCGACGGCGGTGTCAACCATGCAAGGTAACAACCAACACGTCAGGAGCAGGTAGGGTTAAGTGTCTTGCTCAGGGACACCTCGACACTTCAAGGTCGAACCAGCAACCTTCCTGTTGCCAGACCCGCTCTTACCTCCTGAGCCACCCCAGGGTCCAATGTGTGTGTTATCGTCTCAGTTAGTCTACCACCCGTGTTTGTCCTCTGATGACACCTCTCTGAAAAGGGTCTATTGTGGAGGCGCAGAGTTAGTTGAATTTGATCATTTATTCTTTGGTTCTGTTTAGCCAAATCCATGGTCACCCCCCCCCCCCCACCCCCCGATCCCCCCCCCCCCCCCGTTTGAGGGTCCCACCCACTCCCTCAATTCACAATGCAACAAAAGTTTAAGCCACCACAAAGGCCCTAGCAACGAGCAACATGTAGCAACCAAGGTTATTATAGTTTTGTTTATTAGTTTTTATTTTTATTTCGTTTTGACTTTTTGTTTTCAATTTCAGTTTAGATTTAATTAGTTTTTAAAGTGGGTTTGCTAGTTTAGTTTAGTTTTTATTTTTTGAAAATGCTTCGTTTGAGTTTAGTTTTTATTAGTTTCAGTGTTAGTTTTAGTCTTTACCGCGGAACGCAACAGACCAAGGGGGGGCCATTCAGGGAAGCTTTTCAAATGGACTTTTAGATTTGTGGGATTTTTCCCCTTGATAAATGCTCCACATATTTTATCATCTTCCACTCAGGGTGGCCATTTCCATAACACCATAAAGGAGGACACTTAGCGGTATTTAGTGAAGCCAGAATAATCAGAACTCTGGTATACTCCCCACTACAATACAATTTTGTCCATGATAATGATGGTATCATGATACAGTGATTCTGAGATACTCTATTCATTGCAAGACAATTTAATCTATGATATATCATGATGTATGTGTAACAGAAGAGGAAAAAATATTCCTGAAAAGGCAAAGAGTATTTGTTCACAGTATTTGTATTTATTCAATACATTTCAAAAACTGACACCTGCGAAAAACCTGCCTTGCAAAGTGCACAGTGCCAGAAAGCAGATCATTTCTGGACTTAAAAGGTGCAAAATAAGATTACATAAAAATAAATAAACAAATGAATGCAAAAGATACACCTAAAACAATAAAGAACTTGTTTTAGGTCAACAACAAAAGAGTGAATGCAACTGGTGAACATTCAACTGCTCAAATAGTCTTTTGGGGACTTGTCTGCACTGCACCACTGTCTGTGTGTGTGTGTGTGTGTGTGTGTGTGTGTGTGTGTGTGTGTGTCTGTGTGTGTGCAGCAGTTGTCTGTTGCTTCTATGTTTTTCTGTGCTGGCATGTCTGTCAATGGCGCCTTTTCCTTGGCTACTAACGTCCACGTCACAACGATGCTCATGAATCCGTGCTCTTTATTCCATTCCGGATTAAACGAGCTCTTTGGTTTCGGCGTGTTGACTCATGTTCACGTTGTGTTAAGGTAACGATATGACGTAGCCAACACATGTCAGTGTTGCCAACTCCTCAGTAAGGGGAGTCGCTATTGGCTGTCCTAAAAGTCGCTAAATGACGTCATCACCTAATTTGCATAATTGGCCATGTGCTGTGCATGTAATGGACGGTGTTTTTTAATGTCACAATTCCAACCCTCCTCCTTTATCCGGGCTTGGGACTGGCAAAAGTGACCCAAAAGAGACAGTCTGGCGGAGTTACTTAGGTTATTTAAATGTTATTTTATTTTATTTTGTGTAATTTTTTGTAAAAAAAAAAAAAATTGTTTAGTTTTCTTAAGTTTGGTTTGGTTTGGTTTTTAACGTTATGCCCCACATAGGAGCCTACAACAAGATTTGTAGACAACAACATTTAAAAAAAATAAAATTGTATACAATCAGCCAGCGGCGGCTTTGCGCGATTCATTTGCAGTCTGGACGCGGAGGAGTGAACGTCTCGTGCTCTGACTGCTGCGCGAGTGTGAGTGCTTTGGGACGGGGGAGGGGCCCACGGCAGCACCCGCCCGCTGCTCGTTGAGAAGAGTAAGAACGATACGTGCTTTCACGTCAGAGTCGTCAAAAGTCTCCAGAAAAAGTCGCTAGATTTGTCGCTAGTCGCTTTTTAAAAAAAAAGTCGCTAGAGGGGTTCAGCCAATCATCTGTTAGACCGGAGATCTTACGGCGATGCGTTCCAGTGCATCTCCAAAAAGGAGGACAAATGAGTGTCCTGCTTGAGGCTGCGCCGGACAGGTCATTTCAAATCCGGACTGTCCGGCCAAAATCCGGACGTATGGCCACTCTACTGGCCACCCTACTGGCCACCCTACTGGCCACCCTAATGGCCATCCTACTGGCCACCCTAATGGCCACCCTACTGGCCACCCTACTGGCCACCTTACTTCCACTGCAAGGCACTTGCTCTTATTTGCGACACATTCACATACAAAGTAATCCCTGTCGCTTTCTCCCGACTTTTGCCGCCCTGATACCAGGCGAGGGGCGTGTCCTAAAAGTGGCACAGCGGAAGATAGACTGAGGCTATGTATGAAATAAATTGACAAAGACGAAAACTAAAGACATTTTCTCTATAATTGTATTTTATTTTAGTTAGTTTTGTAAAGACACAATACAGTTTCAGTTAGTTATCGTTTTTTGGAAAGCCTCGTTTTTATTTTTATTTCAGTTAACGAAAATGTTTTTTCACACCTAGTTTTCGTTTTTTCGTTAGTTTTCGTTAACGATAATAAACTTGGTAGCAACCCAAGCAAACAAACAAACGTGCATGTCCTCACGCTCAACCACAGTATAGCCACACCACCCGAGCCACACCGCTAGGCGCATGCTACCCGGCTGACGCCTAATGCAGTTTTCTCTAATTGGATATCAGAGCCCCCCAGGTGGAGTAAAGGTCAGCCATCGCTCTGTAATAATCCTGGGGGTAAGCAAGCCCTGCTCTCTCCTGGTGCTACCTATCAGTCAACACGCCCCACCCCCCCCTCCTCCCCATGCTGCTATTCTCCTGACCCCACTCTAATCAACTCCTCCCTCCGTGCCTCTAAACCAAATATCCAGGGGTTCGAAATTAAGGATGTCCCCGTTGTCCCCAGGGGACAGTGGAAATAGTAACTGGGACACAAAGATACGGTGTCTGCTGTGACAATTCTGAGACAGGAGAGAAACATCATCATGATGTTAAGTTAAATCACGAGGTTTATGCATATCAGGGAATGTTTATCTAAATGTATAGGTATTTAAATTCGGTGGCACCAGCATAAGCTCCATGCCCCCTGACACACAGGGTCAATCATAGGGAGACAAAGGTGCAAGGCGGACTATGGACACAAAATTACTTGATTTTGGACAATGGCTGTAAAGTCTGGGAGAAGAAGAATTCCTTAGGATGTCTCGGTGACCTACTGACCTACCCTAGAGAAGAAGACTCAATCTGAAAATCTAAGCACAGCACATTCAGCCTTGGTCTGTGTCAAAGGTCTTGTGCTTACAAAGGTTGATAAATCAGAATGGCAAAGACTATTAAGTCAACAAAGTTTCAAGCCTTTTTGACTTTGTCCCAGAGTTTTCAAAGAAAATTCCAGAGCTCTGAAAATGTTTTCTCGTGGAAATGTTCTGATTACAACCCAGCATACCTTAAACATTTCAACGTACAAAATGGTCTGTAATTATTTCATTAAATGTTAAAGAACATAGCGGGTAAATGCTACACCACCACATTCATGACTTGTAAGGCAATGTTAGTGACTTGTACAGCATTCATATTGGAATCCATGATAATCAATGCAATGATGCTCTCTGCAATGTCAGGGACATAACTAAATACTACTAAACAACTAAAATAGCATGGACAGCATTTTAACTATTTGAATACTATTCAAGAGGATCAAAGCTGTGGAATGCAATGTATTCATTAGCAAGTTTCTTCAGACCAACTGTGCGCACAGTCTTGTGTGTGTGGGGTCCAGGGTTTAGCGTTTGTCACGCCTGTCTGCGTGTCGGTGCGAACCACGCAGGCCATCACTTAGCGGGTCAGAGACGAGCTCTTCCACCTCGCCGGTCCAGAAGATCATCAACAGACGCAGACGCCGGCCTCCTGAACGCACACCGCCCGCGTCACTCGCTGAATCGGTGGTGGGAGATGACCGGCCATGCGGAGGAAGCCAGGATTTTAATCCCCCTGACACCCGTTCGCCTCATTTGTCGCACGGACGTGTAGCTGCTAATGCGTGGGAGCGGGTCAGGGCAGGCTGTCAGACCCCCCCCCCCGCCCTCAGAGAGAGAGAGAGAGAGAGAGAGAGAGAGAGAGAGAGAGAGAGAGAGAGAGAGAGAGAGAGAGAGAGAGAGAGAGAGAGAGAGGTTCCCAAACTTCCCTATGATGTCCTTCCTATAGCTCATTCGCTATACCTTCGAGGAGACGAGAACACTTTCAGGTTTTGCTATTCTAAGGCTTCTGGTTCACCTGCCAACTCCCCTTCAATGCACTTTCAATTAGTGTAGGATAGGTGAGTCACATCAATGCTTAATCAGCAGGTGGCCTCATAACCGTAACCACCAATGAGAGGTTATGCATGCATTAGTGCGTGTGTGTGTGTGTGTGTAACCTAGAGAGTGAGTCATCTAATGGATGGAAACCCATCTACAAGTGGTGTTGGGGATTGAGTGCAAATCAAACATGAAGAAATAAACAAATTGTATTTGTGTGCTCATGCTACACACACTGGCAGTGGCCAAAAATGTACACCTGCCAGTCAATGTCAGATGTGTACAGAAAGCCAAGGCTGCATATCAAAACAATTACTTGCTTGGCCGCTAGATTTTTCCCTCTGGCAATATTTGCAGAATGCAATATTTTATTAATCCTGCCATGCGTAAAGTATTTACAGTATAGTAGCCTACTTTAATGCTGTAAACACTGAATGTCCATTTGAATAGGGCTAATTATTACAAATATATACCAGTATCTTATTTTTGAAGGGCATTTCGTTTTCATGTTCATAATATATTTAAATGTACAATTTCACAATGTAAAACCGTGAATGTCAATTTGAAGATAGAATATAAGGATACATCTTATATTTGAAGAATATTTTCTTTTTATATTTAAATGTGGAATTCCACACTGTAAAACAGGAGGGTCCATTTGAAGATATAATGGGAAAGAGAAAAACCTACACATTTATACTTGCATGCTTTTCAATGTCACTGTTTGCATGGTGTTTACTTTCTCCTGGCAGGGCAGGTCGGCTGCAGTCTGAGCTCTGCTGGAGGGTTATTATCCCTCATATCTGGTCCTGTGGTGGAACACGAGCACAACACCAGCGCTTGTTATGGTGCTGCAGCACTTTTACGTCACAAAAATACACTTTAAAACAGGACAGAAATGACAAACAAATATAATGCATCATAAATTTGGTGTCGAAATAAAATGTCATCCAATGTGCCATTTTCGTGGTGTGTCGCTCACCAGCAGAGAAAGTGCATTAGATTGGTACGTGTTCAGTCTTGTATGTGACAGGAACATTATTACATTATAACTGTTATTAAGATAATATAACACATTATTGTTGTATTAATAGTAATCCTGCCGGGGAATTCAGGCGCAGCAGCAGCAGAGGTTGACGGAGACAGTACAAAGACATATTAGTGCATAATAACTATCGTAACTATTAATTTATAATATGAATATCTTTTTGTCATATCCTTATGGAAGGGTTGTGCTCGGTACCTCTTCTCTTTTACTGCACAAAGTGTGGGACATGGATCAGGACAGACAGGCCGTTCTAGTCGTAGGCCTAGTAGTAATAGAGGTTCAAGAGCGATTGGAAGTATCTCAGCGGAAAGACGCACAATGTCCTGGTCTAACCTTGAGTAGCGGGCAATTGCGGCCTAGCGTCTTGAGTGAGCTGGAGGACCTGGGCTAGATTTGGTCGTGGTGGCTGAGAGGAGTGTAGCTTAAAGCCCGCATTGAGAGGCCTCCTTTCAAAGCCCGGGTTGAAGGCAGAACTAGGGGGCGGGGGGGGGGGGGGGGGGGGCTGTTTCTACTAAAGCTGGCGGCAGATCTGTCACTCAAAGCCTTTGCGCGGTGAGCTATGGACGACGGCCAGGGTTCTTAACGAGACGGGTGCCGGGCGGCCGCTGAATTATGCAGCGCCGGGAGACCGCGGTCGTCTGCTGTGATTCCAAGCGGCCAGGTACGAGGGGGGCGATAGAGATCCCTAAAAGAGCCAGAGGCACGCGAGTGATTTTGATGTCAGCCACACACACCCAACCCCCCCTCCCCCCAGACCACCACCACCACCACCATTGTACCGCACTTTCTGCTGCCGTTGGGACAACTCGGGATGGTAAATAAAACGCTTAAATACATCTCTGTCTCACTACCGGCTCTGTGGGGAAGCACATGACAGGATTAGCTACGAATAGGAGTGCCCGAGGGTGGGAGGGGCTTATTGGCGGTTTGAATGGGCGCCGATTATGCCTCCTCAGAGGACGGTGTGATCTGCAGTGCGTCAAGGAGGTAGGGTCAAACGTTTGTGAGGAGATCCGCGGGTATTGTCCGAATCTAGTTGTGGTTTAATCTGACGCCAGGCTGGAGGGGATGTGGTTACAGTCAGCGAGTAGTATGCAGCCCTGGTTATTCTCTTTGATCGAGGGCCCTTGTTTCAACACCGTCCCTTCCTTTCACAACATCACAAATGATGAGTGATGAGTTTGTGTGTGTGCGTCACTCGCATGTACGATGGAACGCCCAAATCAACTTGTAATGTGGTCTGCCAGTCGACGCCAAGCTTCCAAAAGTAAACTTGGACTACATTGGCAGCAACACACAATGAACAGTCAGGAGGACTTGGAGCTAACTGTTTTACAGAAAGCAAAATGACAACAGGGCTTGGAAGAAAGAAACAAGGTGATATTTGGGCCCATTTTCGTTACAATGAGGCTGAGAAAAAACCTGAATGCATTGCTTTATCAGAAGGGAAGCAATGTGGTCATAAAATAGCTGGTAAGAATACCACAAACCCGAAGAGACACATAACGGCTCATCACAAAGAAATTGAGATCAAGTTAGCAAAACGTTAGGTTGGTTTTTTTAAGCTATATTAAGCTAACTACTAAGGCGGTGGTGTTACATTATGTCGACTGTGTATAGCCAAACTGAACTCCTTAAGCCGAACATGTGAATGTGGCTGTATGACTATGTGTTCACCTGCCTGGTAGCTGTAAACTGAATTGCCCTCCGGGGATTAATAAAGTTGTCTGAATCTGAATCTGAATCTGAATATAGGCTAGCAAATTGTTGTGAAACTTGTGAAGGAGCTGAAAATGAAAACAACACACCATGTTGAGAAGAACATTATTTTAATCAGTCAGTGGTTCAAAATAAATATGTAAATCAGAACATGTTCCATGTTTGGATGTATTCCTTAAATTGATACCACCAGACCACTAGACCAGACACTTTCTGCAAAGCTGAATTCAACCTGTGTTTTTCATCAGATAAGGATAAGATAAAATCTTATGAAATAAGTTTGACTAAAATGACAAAAAAAAAAAAGGTTTTTGGCTTGACTAGATTGACTGAAATGTTCAATATAATCTGATGACTAAAAAAGACTAAAATGTCAGTTTTCTTTGACTAAAACTAGACTAAAATCGTTTGTTTTCTTTGACTAAGATAAGACTAAAATGCTCAGACTTTTAGTCGACTTAAACTTGACAAAACTAAAACAGGATGATGTTGACTAAATATGATAAAAACTAACAAGGACATTTGACACAGGACTAAGACTAAAGGCTGATACATACTCCGCACAGGGATTAAAGCAAGAAAAAATCTTTTGACAGAAAATAAAAATTTCAGGCCAAATCATATTCCCCAGCCATCTACAACGCCACACTTTAACGGCTCCTTTTTTTCTGCCGTGTGGTCACTTCCCATAGGTTTTCATGTAAACAGGAGTATATTGTGTACATGCCCTTAGCCCAACAGCTCTTCTGTTTCTGCTCCCAATACAGCATTCAAGTTGTAAGAAGGCTTTAACCTCCGCAATCTAAATTCTCAAGACCATTTGAGAATTGCATTTGCATTTAGAAGGAAGGTCATTTTGAACAGCTTTTATGTAATTTCAATGTTGTTTTCAATCTATTAAGACTTACAAATAATCAACCATCTGCATAACTTATCAGTGCATGTTTTTATTTATCTTAATAAACACCCAACAAAACAAGGCTTTTGTTTTATGTGAGCCTGTTATCACTTAACATATACAAAATAAACAGCACAATCAAAAAGAAATGAACAATAAGTGCAATTGTACCAGCATTAAAGAACAATAAGTGCAATTGTTCTTTAATGCTTAATACTTCTTCTGCTTTTTGGCATTGAAACCATATGCCTCAAGCATGGCTACACCTGATACCTGTTTCTGGGGTTTTGCTGTGGAATGATCTACTGGTGCAGTGTCTCTAACTCCAAGAGTGGAGGAGGCTGAGGAGGAGGCTGTAGCAGGTTTAGTGGCTCTAACTCCAGAGGCTGAGGAGGAGGCTTTGGGAGTTGCTAGAGCTCCAACTCCAGAGGCTGAGGAAGAGGCTTTTGGAGTTGCTAGGGCTCCAACTCCAGAGGCTGAGGAAGAGGCTTTGGGAGCTGCAAGGGCTCTAACTCCAGAGGCTGAGGAGGAGGCTTTGGGAGCTGCAAGGGCTCTAACTCCAGCAGTGAGGGAGGAGGCTTTTGTTACCTTTTTAACCCTAACTGCGGACAGAACCTTTACTGCTTCCCTCAGTTTCCTTTCCTACTGTTTACTGATTTTCTCCTTCTTCTCCTTTAAATTATTTGTATACCTCTCAAAAGAAGAGAGACACTTTCTCCTCATTGCAGGGCTGATGTCAATATCAGGCCGTTTTCCCTGTTGCCTTCATGTGGGACTTGATAATGGCTAAGCCTTCGTATGTCTCAATGTTCAGCCTGACTATCATTTTCAATTATGTCGTCCATGATATTAAACGATCCTTCAACTAGAGGGCCAGTGAACAATGACAGAAGTGCCTTAACTAACTTCGCTAAGATGGGGAATCTCATCCCTCCCGCTGGCGTCTTCATGGCAAGGATCCCACTCCACCAGTCAACATCGATTCGTGCAGTATTCTTATTAAAGCCTTTGGCCTGTTCTCCTAGATCTGAGTCAATCTGATAAGCTCGCACCTCTTCATCCAGCTGACCCAGCTCATCTGATTTCACTGCATTTGGCAAGGCTTTGCCCAAGGTATTGAATGCATCCTGGACTGTTTCATGGAGGATCAATGATGGTGTCATTGCAGACAAAGCGGTGATGATTTTGTTGTTGAGGGGAAGGTCTTTCAGGATAAATGTTGCTGCCTTGATGTAGCCTTCTCTGAGAGAGCTGTAGACATTCTGCAGCCAGGGCTTCTTTGCCACTCTAGCCTTGGTCATGGCAAAGTAGCTGAATCTGCCCACAGACATTCTTTTGTCAGGGTCTCTGTTCTCAACATCAAGTTTCAACAAGTCCTTGACACTCAAGGGGATGGTAGCAGGCTTCATGAACTTTGAGAGGAGTTCCCTGACCAGTAGCACCATCTCGGCATGCAGCGAGTGGACCATGTGCTTTTCATGCTGCAACTTCTTCAGGAACACCTGGAAAGTTGGAAGTACACCTGGAAAACACAATAGCACATGATTTAAAAATGGCTAAATCTTTATTTGAGCCATTATTTCCTGATCACATAGCAATGTAACATTCTATTCTTAGAATATTGAAAACATTATCAATTCAGTTAACCAAAGAATGAGGCTATGGTATTTTTTACTGTTATTTCTCATAAAGCTGAAAAGCTTATTAACATGATAATTAACAGTGATTACAAAAAATTCTTTATGGTTTACTCAGATTCCATTTAGAGGAATTTTTTTTTTTTAATACATAATCTCAGTCAATTTCTTTCCACTCAAAGTGAACATACCTCTTTATAAATCAATCAAGGCTGTGAGCTTGTCGAACTCGAAAAGCATACAGATGCGTGTCTTCCGGTTTTTGTTGACATCAGTTCCACTCTTGGCAGATTTTGCTATTTCCTGTTGCAGAACACTGATCCTGGCCTTCTCATCAGATGTAACTGCATGCTTATCAAGGACTTGGTTCAGGAGCCCTCTGCATCACAAAAAGCATATAGGATCATTCGCTATACCTTCGAGGAGACGAGAACACTTTCAGGTTTTGCTATTCTAAGGCTTCTGGTTCACCTGCCAACTCCCCTTCAATGCACTTTCAATTAGTGTAGGATAGGTGAGTCACATCAATGCTTAATCAGCAGGTGGCCTCATAACCGTAACCACCAATGAGAGGTTATGCATGCATTAGTGCGTGTGTGTGTGTGTGTGTAACCTAGAGAGGGAGTCATCTAATGGATGGAAACCCATCTACAAGTGGTGTTGGGGATTGAGTGCAAATCAAACATGAAGAAATAAACAAATTGTATTTGTGTGCTCATGCTACACACACTGGCAGTGGCCAAAATGTACACCTGCCAGCCAATGTCAGATGTGTTTGGCAGGTACAGAAAGCCAAGGCTGCATATCAAAACAATTACTTGCTTGGCCGCTAGATTTTTCCCTCTGGCAATATTTGCAGAATGCAATATTTTATTAATCCTGCCATGCGTAAAGTATTTACAGTATAGTAGCCTACTTTAATGCTGTAAACACTGAATGTCCATTTGAATAGGGCTAATTATTACAAATATATACCAGTATCTTATTTTTGAAGGGCATTTCGTTTTCATGTTCATAATATATTTAAATGTACAATTTCACAATGTAAAACCGTGAATGTCAATTTGAAGATAGAATATAAGGATACATCTTATATTTGAAGAATATTTTCTTTTTATATTTATAGTATATTTAAATGTGGAATTCCACACTGTAAAACCAGGAGGGTCCATTTGAAGATATAATGGGAAAAGAGAAAAACCTACACATTTATACTTGCATGCTTTTCAATGTCACTGTTTGCATGGTGTTTACTTTCTCCTGGCAGGGCAGGTCGGCTGCAGTCTGAGCTCTGCTGGAGGGTTATTATACCTCATATCTGGTCCTGTGGTGGAACACGAGCACAACACCAGCGCTTGTTATGGTGCTGCAGCACTTTTACGTCACAAAAATACACTTTAAAACAGGACAGAAATGACAAACAAATATAATGCATCATAAATTTGGTGTCGAAATAAAATGTCATCCAATGTGCCGTTTTCGTGGTGTGTCGCTCACCAGCAGAGAAAGTGCATTAGATTGGTACGTGTTCAGTCTTGTATGTGACAGGAACATGGTACTGTTATTAAGATAATATAACACATTATTGTTGTATTAATAGTAATCCTGCCGGGGGAATTCAGGCGCAGCAGCAGCAGAGGTTGACGGAGACAGTACAAAGACATATTAGTGCATAATAACTATCGTAACTATTAATTTATAATATGAATATCTTTTTGTCATATCCTTATGGAAGGGTTGTGCTCGGTACCTCTTCTCTTTTACTGCACAAAGTGTGGGACATGGATCAGGACAGACAGGCCGTTCTAGTCGTAGGCCTAGTAGTAATAGAGGTTCAAGAGCGATTGGAAGTATCTCAGCGGAAAGACGCACAATGTCCTGGTCTAACCTTGAGTAGCGGGCAATTGCGGCCTAGCGTCTTGAGTGAGCTGGAGGACCTGGGGCTAGATTTGGTCGTGGTGGCTGAGAGGAGTGTAGCTTAAAGCCCGCATTGAGAGGCCTCCTTTCAAAGCCCGGGTTGAAGGCAGAACTAGGGGGCGGGGGGTATTCATTAAAGCCTTTGGCCTGTTCTCCTAGATCTGAGTCAATCTGATAAGCTCGCACCTCTTCATCCAGCTGACCCAGCTCATCTGATTTCACTGCATTTGGCAAGGCTTTGCCCAAGGTATTGAATGCATCCTGGACTGTTTCATGGAGGATCAATGATGGTGTCATTGCAGACAAAGCGGTGATGATTTTATTGTTGAGGGGAAGGTCTTTCAGGATAAATGTTGCCCTATGGTAGATTTGGATTTTCGTTGTAGCAAAGAAGGTCCCGTCGACAGTTCTCGCTAAAGAGTAACGTTCAGGAGCGATTGTTGAAAATGTATGCTGTATGCACACTGTACTGGGTAAGATTGTTCAATGATGGTGTCATTGCAGACAAAGCGGTGATGATTTTATTGTTGAGGGGAAGGTCTTTCAGGATAAATGTTGCTGCCTTGATGTAGCCTTCTCTGAGAGAGCTGTAGACATTCTGCAGCCAGGGCTTCTTTGCCACTCTAGCCTTGGTCATGGCAAAGTAGCTGAATCTGCCCACAGACATTCTTTTGTCAGGGTCTCTGTTCTCAACATCAAGTTTCAACAAGTCCTTGACACTCAAGGGGATGGTAGCAGGCTTCATGAACTTTGAGAGGAGTTCCCTGACCAGTAGCACCATCTCGGCATGCAGCGAGTGGACCATGTGCTTTTCATGCTGCAACTTCTTCAGGAACACCTGGAAAGTTGGAAGTACACCTGGAAAACACAATAGCACATGATTTAAAAATGGCTAAATCTTTATTTGAGCCATTATTTCCTGATCACATAGCAATGTAACATTCTATTCTTAGAATATTGAAAACATTATCAATTCAGTTAACCAAAGAATGAGGCTATGGTATTTTTTACTGTTATTTCTCATAAAGCTGAAAAGCTTATTAACATGATAATTAACAGTGATTACAAAAAATTCTTTATGGTTTACTCAGATTCCATTTAGAGGAAATTTTTTTTTTTTAATACATAATCTCAGTCAATTTCTTTCCACTCAAAGTGAACATACCTCTTTATAAATCAATCAAGGCTGTGAGCTTGTCGAACTCTGAGAAAAGCATACAGATGCGTGTCTTCCGGTTTTTGTTGACATCAGTTCCACTCTTGGCAGATTTTGCTATTTCCTGTTGCAGAACACTGATCCTGGCCTTCTCATCAGATGTAACTGCATGCTTATCAAGGACTTGGTTCAGGAGCCCTCTGCATCACAGAAAGCATATAGGCATAGACATACGATTAAGGGAAGACAACAAAAATTTGCTGTATATGTTATGAGTTATTTCATGAGATTTTGCAAATTGGGCCTAGTACAGAGAAAATGTGTGGTGGCCTGAGAAAAAAACCCTTCACATGATGAACATCTGACATTTTCATTTCTTGATATTTCCATTAACAACAAATGTTCCTGTGTATAGCTTTTTGAATGACATAAGCTCTCATATCAAACGTTGTGAGTATTTTAATCTGTTAGCCTATGTGTCTACAAGTAAAACATGAGAAAAATGGCTTTAAACATTTCACAACATTTCATGCTCAACCAAACTACCCTCCACAAAACCATAAAAATACTTTCCCAGTTTTCTTTATGACATCATTCACCATGATGTAATATCTTTTTTGGCTTATTGCCACAAACATGTGGCAGCAACATGTGATGTAAAGGGTTTTCCCAGGCCAATACACATGATATAAAAAGAGCATGCTAATGCTATTTTACCTCTGTTTGTGTTGATCAGCAGGAGACAGGATGCTGTAGTAGAGCACAATCAGTGGATCCATAAGCTCCCGTATTCTGTTGCACACATCCAGCATTTGCAGGAACCTGCTGCTGATGGGACGCATTAGGCTCTTGTTGTTCTCAAAATGAAGCAAGGACTGAAACTCTGCAAAAACGTCCCTCTGTTTGGGGAATTTCTCTATGTCATAGTAGACCTCGGTGCAAAATCCCTCAACATATCCCTGGAACGGAGTCAACGGGGCCTTTGCTGCATTTGAGACCATGTGGACTGTGTCTCCGCTGATATCCAGGAGAGATGGATTTTCTTTTCTTATTTGTGTCTCCACTCCAGACCTTTTTCCTCTCATTACATTACAGTTATCCAACAGGATCGAAACAGCCGGATCCCAGTTTAGACCGCTTTGACTGGAGAATATCGGTCAGCGTGTGTGTGAGGGTTGTGGCATCTGCAATATTTACTTTTCTTGAGGCCAGATGCTGGGTCAATACTTTACCCATATCCTCATCAAAGTATCTAACCAGAACATTAAGGACCCTGTCCATGTTTGCATTTGTTGACTCGTCTGCATTTAAAGAGTACATCTTTGTTTGCAGTTTGGATGACAATTCCGTTTTGTGATGGGCAGCTATGCCATGAGTGCAGAGGTAGGAGGCGTGTGCATTAGAAATTGACAATCTGGAGAGTGCGCTCTGATCTTCAGCAGCCGTCTTGCCCACCGTCTTAGCTGGACTAGTGGCAGCGACATAGTGAGCGACAGGTCGTGCTCCGCTATGAAAGAACATATGCGCAATTTCTGGTTGCACACACGGTCAGCCATAGATGTGGGTGCCTCGGTTGTGGTCGTTGTTGCACCAGGAAGGGAGGACGTGTGCTGGAGAGAACCAACGGCATCTTTGTGTTTATCATCTGACTGATGGCGAAAAAGCACTTTTTTGCCATTACTGCAGTATTGAATATGTTTGTGGCATACCACGCACATACACACGCCTGGAAGTTTGATTTTTTTGCACCACGAACTAAAGGGCTTGCCGTTTCCCCCCCGTTTCATTGAGCCAAGCCCATCTCCATTTATTTTTGACCGATTTCTCTATCTGCGATACGTCGGAGCCTTCCTCGAGCAATAGCGCGTCCATACTGGCATGCTAATTTAACGTTAGTGTTTAGGCTACCTGAAGAACCACACAGCCACCCTAGTAAAGTGTACAAATTAACATTATCTTTTCCGTGTTGCTCTTCTTCGTGTTTTAAACAAGATAAATGACCAATATCACAATCACAAGAGATCTTCTTCTACACAGGAATTAACGTTACGTTAGATAACGTTATCCATCATCAGCTAGTAACGTAACGTTACGTTAACGTAGGCTACCAGTACAAGCATCTCAATTGTGTTACCAAAACCGAGGGAATAAACATAGATGACAATAACAGCTGTTCAAATTACAGAGATTACAAATGACGTTAATCCTAACCCTAAACCGCAACAGGACGCGGTGACATTAACAGCAAATAGAGACACTTGACTTACCGAAGAAGCTGCTCTCAGATAACGTTATCCATCATCAGCTATCCATTTTATTTTTAAGTAAGTAATATATATATCACAGATAGACCGTCATATCATAATATCCACTCGTGCATTCCCCTGTTTCTGATGTTCTTCCAAACTTCAATAAGTTTCACACAGTAACGTTACGTTACTCGCAGGATCCACCATACAAGGGATTCCTTCTTAATTTGCTAGTGCGCTAGACCGCCCCGCCCTGCTATGCTTCTGATTGGCTAATACCAAGGCTCTGGCTAGCACTTATTGGTTAAGAGCTGTTTCAGTTTAATGCCACGGACATGATTAGATGGGATAGCCCAAACGGTACCACAACACAAACGCATGTTTTACGTTTTTTTTTCCCTCTCATTTTTTCAAATGACAGAAATCCGTCTGGAGACGGAGAACTTTAATCCATGACTCCGCAAGAACAGAGAAATTTGTTCTCGCTCCCAGAGCTACGAGAACAAAATGACGTCATTTTGTTCTCGCAGCCCTAGGTCAGGAGTTCTCGCAGCTTGTTCTCGACACATCATCCGGGCCGAACTTTTTTCTCACGTCGTGTCCGAGAGCTATTGTGTGATTGGTCAATTTGAAGTGGCCGTGGTTAATGCGCTTTCCGCCGGCGCAGAAGTTTGCTGCTGTGGGCGGGGCCTTTGAGGAGTTTCTTGTGAAATATGAAATGTCGTGGACAGAACAAACTTTGTTCTTGTTCTTGCCACCTCGAGAACAAGAACACATTTCTCTGTTCTTGTGGAGTATGTATCAGCCTTAAGACTAAATAAAAAAATAGCTGCCAAAATTAACACAACCAGACGGTCACAAATGGATAGATCTTAAAATGCCTTGTCATTTCAACACTCGTGAATAGACAAAGCACAAGCAAATGAAGAAAACATCTTTAACATTTAGAAAACGCGCTGCAAATAGACAAAGCTCCCAGAGGCGTCCCCCTGGAAACATGTCGTTTTTGTGTAAATGCGTCGTGTTTCTGTCACACGTATGAATTTTGTAGCATGTTTTCTACATGCTGCGCGTGTGTCAAATTGATGAAGATGATTTCTTTTAATTAGCTTGGGTTTGGTGTATTTGCATGTGTTTTATATTTAAGTTGCGGTGCATTGCGCTCCCAGGGGCCACCGTACGTCATGGTCCCCCGTTCAACTACGTTTGTCCTTCGATTTGATTGGATATTGGATACAGAAATACACACATACAGTAGGCCTACGTGAATATGTGTACGTGCATGTCTCTCCCACTCTGTCTCTCTCACACACACACACACCACACACAGATTCCCAATTACTGCCGCTATTGGTATTTTTACATTCACATTGAAGAAACCTTGAAGAAAGCACAATCATGTGTCCCGCGCACACGCACACGCACACGCACACGCACACA
>PIJE02000551.1:129732-153428 GCA_002895965.2 Coryphaenoides rupestris | reverse complement strand
TGGGGGTCGGGGGGGGGGTGGGGGGGGCGGGGGGGGGGCTGTTTCTACTAAAGCTGGCGGCAGATCTGTCACTCAAAGCCTTTGCGCGGTGAGCTATGGACGACGGCCAGGGTTCTTAACGAGACGGGTGCCCGGGCGGCCGCTGAATTATGCAGCGCCGGGAGACCGCGGTCGTCTGCTGTGATTCCAAGCGGCCAGGTACGAGGGGGGCGATAGAGATCCCTAAAAGAGCCAGAGGCACGCGAGTGATTTTGATGTCAGCCACACACACCCAACCCCCCCTCCCCCCAGACCACCACCACCACCACCATTGTACCGCACTTTCTGCTGCCGTTGGGACAACTCGGGATGGTAAATAAAACGCTTAAATACATCTCTGTCTCACTACCGGCTCTGTGGGGAAGCACATGACAGGATTAGCTACGAATAGGAGTGCCCGAGGGTGGGAGGGGCTTATTGGCGGTTTGAATGGGCGCCGATTATGCCTCCTCAGAGGACGGTGTGATCTGCAGTGCGTCAAGGAGGTAGGGTCAAACGTTTGTGAGGAGATCCGCGGGTATTGTCCGAATCTAGTTGTGGTTTAATCTGACGCCAGGCTGGAGGGGATGTGGTTACAGTCAGCGAGTAGTATGCAGCCCTGGTTATTCTCTTTGCACACGCACACGCACACGCACACGCACACACACACACACACACACACACACACACACACACACACACACACACACACATAGAGAGAGAGGCATGCACACACCCACTCACATACACACTGTGTGAGCTTTGCAGTGCGTGATCCATCATCTTTGTTGCTGTCCATAGCTGCTGGAGTTCCTCTCCATCCATCCATCTTTTATAATGAACACAGTTTCCCGTTTCTACCTATTTTCTGTACACATCTCAATAATTCATCAGCTGCGTTTTGCCCTGACAGTCTATTAGACTGATATGCATGGAAGGGAAACGTTGAGCTGGAGCGACCGATCGACTATGCCATATTGAAGTCACAAGTTTTTACTATATTTTATACGGCCGTTTTGTTGTGATTCATTATTCTACCGTAAGGTTTCCAAGCGCAAATTAAAATGAAACACATTTGATTCGTAACGATTTGTTGCTGCATTCATTGTATGAGGCCATGTGGTGATAGTTGCATGTACACAGGTATGCACACGGTTACCATGTGTTGCGCGATAATCGGGAGGGCAGGTGCAGCCTTGCCGTCTGCGTGAAAACATACAAACAGGTTTACAGGTTCGACACGTGCGCTCGAAACGCGTGATTGTTTGCGCTAACGTTTGAGGTGAAGTCACTCCTATCGAGGCAGAGTTGCCTCGCACTCTTAACCCACTAAACAGCAATTCCAGACGGAGAGATAATCGAACTCGACAGGCAGCCAAGCGGTACTGCGTCTGACGCCATTATCAATCTTCCCCCTCGTCGAAGAGGCGCACACGTAATTACAGCGAGGGGGTGTTGGGGTTAGTGAGGGTGACGAAAACGGCGATCCAATCTGTCTGTCAGAGTTTAGTCACAGTCTCGTTTACAACGGCAGGTAAACAAGGCGTTAGGATTGATTTTCCTTTTTTTTCTTTTCGCTAACTGTGTTTAATGGGCTGGGATCGCAGTCGCATGGTTGGTCGGTTGGTTGGGGATGAGACTAATGGCGTCTACTTAAGCGATTTTAGCGTGCGGCACAGGAAGTAATTCCTGATGCGCGGTGATCGCGGAGATAAATCGTTCTGCTGGGGTGATTTCTATCTTGTTCTGAGTTTAGGATCTGTGGAAATGAATTGGGTCATCACTTCGTCTCTCGTCGCATCACAAACGAAAAATCTATTATTGTAAATAGAAAGAAAAGAAAATGTTAAACTTTCTTTCTTCAATTTTTTTTGATCAGCAGTACAAAATACTGCCAGAGGCATGAGAAACTTTGTTTTATACTCGCCATGTTTCTATATAGAATTTCAAAGGACTTTGAAGTACATAAATATGCACGGTACATGGAGATAAAATCACGAGGTACTAATAGTGTTTTGTTTAAGATTGAGCGTGGATAGGACCAGGATAAAGAGGCAGGACCTCGCCTGACCTACATTGGTGCAGAAGTATGTCTACGTCCAGTGTCATGGGGGTTACCATTTGATCGAATCGCAAGAGCAATGGATACAGGATAAAGATTTGATCCTTGTAGCAAGCAGACATTTTTTTTATATTAACATCATCCGTCTTCCAATTGATTCCATTGTTGTCTGGGATCATTCTGCTGTTCCTGTGGATCCAGCTAAATCCAGCCTTATGATGAATTCAGGCTTTATTCACTATTTAATAAAATTATTTAGCAGACGCTTTTATCCAAAGTGACTGACAGTGAATTCAGATGGAGGTCCTGGACCTCAAGGCCGAGCAGGTAAATGACTATGTAGTTAAATAAACGGGGTGATTGTATACAGTTGTGGTCAAAAGTTTACATAAACATGTATGTCATGGCAGTACAGAGTTTCCAATCATTTCTACAACTCTTATTTTTCTGTGACAGAGTAATTGGAGCACATACTTCTTTGTCACAAAAAACATTCATGAAGTTTGGTTCTTTTATGAATTTGTTATGGGTCTACTGATAACGTGACCAAATCTGCTGGGTCAGAAATATACATACAGCAACATGAATGATCAATTTAGGTGATGTAGAAAGTTGTGTCAATCAAATGATCTTTGTGGCCTCTTAACTTCTTGTGAGTGATTATGATTGACTACAGCTGGTGACTTCTCTGAGTCCATTTAAATATGACTCATTTGATACAATCATTAGACTCAGACACAAACACTACAATGGGAAAGTCAAAGGAGCTCAGCACGGATCTGAAAAAGCGGATCATTGACTTGAACAAGTCAGGAAAGTCACTTGGAGCAATTTCAAAGCAGCTACAGGTCCCGAGATCAACTGTGCAAACAATTGTTTGAAAGTATAAAGTGCATGGAACAGTTGTGTCACTGCCACGATCAGGAAGAAAACACAAGCTATCACCTGCTGCTGAGAGAACATTGGTCAGGATGGTCAAGAGTCAAATTCATAAAATAATCTCTATCACAGAAATCTCTACAAGAGTTGTAGAAATTATTGGAAACTCTGGACTGCCATGACACAGATGTTCTTTACAAGTGTATGTAAACTTTTGACCACAACTGTAGTCTTTTTCAGACTTTTTTTTGTGGTTTTTCAGTTTGAAATGCAATTAAGTTTGACCTTCAAGGTTTCCACTGTAATAGCTAACATTCATTACTCATCCGGTCTCGCCAGCCTCGCCTCGTTATGTAACCCTGTCAATTCTGGCTTGCATTCCGCTGTATTCAAGTGTTGAATTAACACTGGAAATAGAAGAAGCAGTTTAATTGCATTTTTAACTGTGTTAACAACCAAGATTTCTTCATTGGGTTTCTTTGTCCTCCACTAATTTGGCAATACATACATCCCACAGTAATAAGAAATAATCATTAATTTACCACATATACCACAAGTCACATATTAGTCCACTGTTTTCACAAATCATCAATTCATTTGATGCATCAAATGTAAATCAAAATGTCATTCTCTTTTTCTTTTATCACTACGGCCACATCGGTTTTGTTCAACATAATTGGCTCGAGTCTTGAAATGGTAACATCAGAGGGTCAGTCGCCTCTCTAAATCCATCAGGTCTGTGGAGGGAAAGCGATGAATCCAAAATCTAATTTTGGACAAAATTGATCACTGAAAAAATCCCAAAAGCTGCTTGTAACTGTAGTTGTACTACTCAAGGATAACAGTATAGTGCATAACTGAATAGATACTAAGAATCTAGTTACACTAATACCTATTATTCAAAGTATGTACAGAGCTGGGCTGCAAGATACGGATGGAAGACACACACACACACACACACTCACAGATTGTAGTATGAACAGCATGAACTCAGCATGAATCATCCCACAGCGAAAGAGAAGTAATTACTCTCCCTAAAACCCACAAGCGATATTAGATGCTAATTTACTCCATCTTTCCAAACATAAACATGCAACAATCATGTCCACGGTTCTGTATTGTTGGACTATTAAATATTGTTGGTGTACCAAATTAAAGGCAGCACCTCAGAGAAATAGAGAGCGTAACCATGAAATTCTCTAAACGATGGAAATTAAAGCATGCAGTGATTGTGGGGTAGGTAGTGCATGTGAGACCCACAGGTAATTAAAGGGTAGCATAACAACCGCCTGCGGTTCTCAAAGAACGAGATCTGAGCCATGAGTCGTGATCTGAGTCATGACAGTCACAGAAGAAAAATGTTTGGGGCTGTAGCAATAGCAGTCCTGCCACACACCACATAAAGTGGCTTTTTCTGGGTTCCTCCATCATGGGACACAGGAATTTATTGTTGGTGATAAACCGGTTTATTGCACAGTTTGCAATGCACAACAGGTGTACAGCCTCAGCCAACCACAGACTCAAACTGGGCCAGGTAAGGCTGCTTAAACCAGCCATCATCAACACACACTCCACAGCGACTAGTCGGAACACAATGGAAATCTTAAGTAATTAAAAGTGTCTTACCCACATTCACTGGAGCTAGGCTAATGTACCGCTTCAAGTCAATGGAAGCGGTTAACAGAAAGCAATTGGTAACCTGGGGAACTCTCCCTCTGCATGCACAATAATTAATGTAGAATGAATCCGGTTACTGAATCTGGGAGAGTCAGTGAGGTGCAAATTCAGATGTCTCAGTGTATCCCAATAAGATGTCACGGTCTCCACGGTGCAGCAGTCCCGGTTTTCCGCTGCTGGGTCGCAGCCATCCCGGGTCCCGGTTGGACCGCAGCAGCCCCTGTTTACCGCTGCTGGGTCGCAGCCATCCCGGCTCCCAGCTGGACCGCAGCAGCCTCGGGTTCCCGCTGCTGGGTCGCAGCCATCCCGGGTCCCGATTGGACCGCAGCAGCCCCTGTTTCCCGCTGCTGGGTCACAGCCATCCCGGGTCCCAGTTGGACCGCAGCGGCCTCCGGTTCCTGCTGCGAGGTGGCAGCCAGACCTGGTCCCGGTCCCGGCTGGACCGCAGCAGTCCCGGTTTCCCACTGCTGGGTCGCAGCCATCCCTGGTCCCGGTCCTGCTGGACCGCAGCGCCTATGGTTAATAAAGCCTGTGTTTTCATTTCAAGTTGGTGTGGAACCGTTGATTTATTATAGTCAGTCGTGGTCACACTCCACCCCAATGGAGTGTGCCACAATATATATATCTAGATATATATATAGGTATATATATATACACCTACTAGATACGTTCCCTGTGAATATAATAAAGACCCTTGGAACATAATACCTGTGTCTGAGTCTGGGTTTGTCACACTGGCTTTCTGTTTTTCGGGTACGGACCATAACAGATCTCCCACTGTTGTGCATCAATCAATATCATAAGGAGAGCTATCTATTAAGATAACCCAGGCTATATGTATAGATCCAACCCAGGCTAGGGATGTATTGATATAATCCAGGCTAGGGATGTATTGATCCAACGCAGGCTGGGTGAGTGTTGATATAACCCAAGCTACTGTATATGTATTGGTGTGTGAGTGTGATCCCATATCCCATATCTATACGTGTGTGTGTGTGTGTGTGTGTGTGTGTGTGTGTGCGTGCGTGTGTGTGTGTGTGTGTGTATGTACAACAGATGGTGATCCACTAGGTGTCACGGTCTCAACCGTGTCTCCGGGCTCACGGTGTTGGTGGGCGTGGCTCCGGGCTCCGGTGCCGCGTCATTAGTGGCACCTGCGCTGCGCTCGCGCCTGCCATCGATCAGCAATTAATATCTGCTTTCCACCCACTCGTTGTCGGATCATTGTCGTTAATTCTCCCCCATATGGACTTAATCCGTCTCCAGCCAGCTCATCTCCCTGCCTACCTATCTGCCCGCCTATCCCCGCCTGCCGGTTCCCGCATCTGCCTGCCGTGCTCGCCACCCGTCCCGCTGGCTTCACTCCGTTTCCTCGCTGTATGTATTATCAATAAATACAAAGTACTGAATAACTCTGAGTCTGGGTCTTGCGTTTGGGTCCTCCTGCACACCACATGACAGAATGATCCAACCAAGCATGGACGCAGCAGACTTAGGCTTGGAGTTAATCAGTTTATGGCAGTACTTTGCCAGCCGGTGCGAGCCGCTGCCGACATACAAGACTCAGCAGTCGCGAGATACCTGGGAACCCGCCGGGCCCTGGGGGGGCCTCGTAGTGTCCAGTGTGCTCGCAGGCATCGAGGCAGGCAACCCCTGGCTCCTGGGTCCCGGGTTGGACCGCAGCAGCCTCGGGTTCCCGCTGCTGGGTCGCAGCCATCCCGGGTCCCGGTTGGACCGCAGCAGCCCCTGTTTCCCGCTGCTGGGTCGCAGCCATCCCGGGTCCCGGTTGGACCGCAGCAGCCCCTGTTTCCCGCTGCTGGGTCGCAGCCATCCCGGGTCCCGGTTGGACCGCAGCAGCCCCTGTTTCCCGCTGCTGGGTCACAGCCATCCCGGGTCCCGGTTGGACCGCAGCAGCCCCTGTTTCCCGCTGCTGGGTCGCAGCCATCCCGGCTCCCGGCTGGACCGCAGCAGCCTCGGGTTCCTGCTGCTGGGTCGCAGCCATCCCGGGTCCCGGTTGGACCGCAGCAGCCCCTGTTTCCCGCTGCTGGGTCACAGCCATCCCTGGTCCCGGTCCCGGCTGGACCGCAGCAGCCCCTGCCGGTTCCTGCTGCTAGGTCGCAGCCATCCCTGGTCCCGGTCCCTGCTGGACCGCAGCAGCCCCTGCCAGTTCCTGCTGCTGGGTCGCAGCCATTCCCGGTCCCGTTCCCGGTTCCTGCTGCTAGGTCGCAGCCATTCCCGGTCCCGTTCCCGGGTGGACTGCAGCAGCCTCCCGTTCCTGCTGCTGGGTCGCAGCCAGCCCCGGCCCCCGCTCCGACGTCACCGGTATCCTCCGCCCTGCCTCCAGGTCATCCACCTGAGGGTCCCTGCTCGGCCTCTGCCCTGCCTCCAGGTCGTCCACCTGAGGGTCCCTGCTCGGCCTCTGCCCTGCCTCGAGGTCGTCCGCCTGACGGTGCCAGCCCGGTGATTGTGGGTCGCCTGGAGGCTCCCGTTGAGGGGAGGGTACTGTCACAGTCTCGACGTGTCTCCGGGCTCATGGTGTTGGTGGGTGTGGCTCCGGGCTCCAGTGCCGCCCCAGCATCATTAGCAGCACCTGTGCTGCGCTCGCGCCTGCCATCGATCAGCAATTAATATCTGTAAGACCTCGGCTTTCCACCCACTCGTTGTCGGATCATTGTTGTTAATTCTCCCCCATATGGACTTCATCCGTCTCCAGCCAGCTCATCTCCCTGCCTACCTGTCTGCCCGCCTATCCCCGCCTGCCGGTTCCCGCATCTGCCTGCCGCGCTCGCCACCCGTCCCGCTGGCTTCACTCCCGTTTCCTCGCTGTATGTATTATCAATAAATACAAAGTATTGCATAACTCAGAATCTGGGTTTTGCGTTTGGGACCTCCTGCACACCATGTGACATAAGGTGGGGTACTGGTCGTTTTTTTTTCATTACATTTTTTACAACATGCGGCTGATATTTAATTGTGTTTTTTTTAATCACTCATAATTAAGGGTTGCTGAAAAAGTTGGAGACATGAAGTTGGAGTTGGAGACATGAAACCACATTAAACGAATTAATATTTCAACGCTATTAATAAATAACAAAAACATGCCACTCCTATTAATAAATAACAACTACTAAAAGTTGTTTTTGTATTCACTCTGAAGAATAATTATGAACAAAAAATGTGTTAATATTCAAAAACCAAAACAACACATAACAAAACTTTACTATTGCCACCCCCCCCCCCCCCTCCCCATAATACATTTCCAAAAGTTATTCATAATAAAAGAAATCCCATCTTGCTATTTGATCATTTTTGCCTATTGTTTTCCTGCAATGTCACAAGAATTTCACTGTTCAGAATGGCCCTGTGTTATGATGTACATGTGACAATAAAACACTTTGACTTTGACTTGGAATATTTTCAACATAGTAGGCCTAATGTTATTCCATTAAAACACGATCATGGTAATACACATTGAGCAAGCATCTTGTAGATGATTCTGAGAGGCAAACTTTTACATTGTCCGCCGAAACATCAGAGGATCCAGATGTAAAGGAGAGTGGCCATCGTGGAGACGGTATAGATTAGCCTTGTATGGCCTCAGTCATGTCGGGAGGTGGCTGAGTTAATTAGTGGCACACTGGACGGAGGGGGCGGGGGGGCATTCTGAATTTCAGTGTGTCTGCGGGTCCCAACCACTCACAAATGAAGTTCCAGAATATTCTTCTACACACAGTCTTCTGTGCATTATCTAGCCACCAACCATCTCCAACTGGATCACAACCCATTTTGGACCCCGACCCATATGAGAAATGTTGCCGTACCCTATCGTATTGCTTAATAATAATAATAATAATAATAATAATATAATATTAATCAAATCTTCAACTGTCTCTGTTCAGTTCCGTTCCTTGCTCCTACATTTTAGTGTAGACTGCTATGTACTGCCGTGATGCAGTGTGGACAAAACACCTAACATAACACCTTTCAGTGGGGGAAAGAAGGGGAGCTGTGTATGGATGAATTACAAAGGCTTATTAAATGGACTAGTAATAAGTAAAGTAAAGACGATCGTATAATTTGATGTTATAATTAGGATTAATTTGGCCACGACACCTCTTGATATGCAATCCTTGCCTTGCCTCTGATGTACATATTTTTTTTGCAGTAATCCAGTCAACAGTTTAATTAAAAACGACCGACGTGCTCAAAGGCACAGAATCTGCTTCATCACTACCTGAAAAACAAGCGTGGTATAAATTGTCTGGGTTTTCTACAAATGGCAAGGGAAAACAATCTAGGATTATCGAAGACGATGACTACAAAACGAGGCTAATGAGCGGAATCAAGAATTATAAGTTGGAAGATAGACTTTATCAGAAAATATTCTCCTTTGTTGCGGCAATTCATTATTTAGAATAAAGAACAATAGCCCCACACCCAAGAGTTATTATGCTATTACAGTTATTACATTTCAGGAAAATAACTTGACTACATATGATTCTTTATTCTATATTGTGTAAGGAGTGTATGTATGTCTGTCTGTCCTTTGAGTTTCTCGCCAACCGTTCATCCGATAGACTTCACACAGGTTTATTGTTGAGGACCCAAGGAAATGCAGCATTTCAAGTTGTTTGGGTGAGCCGGAGTCTTGAGAAAGCTGCAGGCAAGGCGGAGGTCAAGCAAATTGACCCGTTCTGAACATTGGCACGTTTTGCACCGCACACTTTTTATACCTTAAAACTGCCATGTGGATTGTTTGTAGGATTGTATGTGGGAATCATTTCAATCACATGGACACATTATTTAATGCTACTCTGTCCGCATTGCTAAATTTCTGAATATTATTGCTTGTAAGGTTTTGAACAGTTGATTCATTGTCGTCCTTGAATGTTTTTCTGAGACAAAGTTACAAGAAGTTTCAAGGTCAACACAAGTCCTCAACTCTTTCACTCACGGCTTACCAGAGTGTGCCTTTGTTAGTCATGATCAATAATGGACAACAGAAAATAATCTTTGTGATTGTTCCTTTCTTCCAGCTGCTTTCTGAAAGTATAGCTCATTATAATTGGTGCGATCGATGGTCAACTCAAGTTTCAGTCCAATGTATTCATACGCTTCCCTGACAGTTAGTCTTCAAGGGCTTGCACTCTTGATTGGTTCGCTTCCTGTAGTTGGTTCGGATCACGTTCTCACCTAAAGGGAACCGAACTGTAGTTCACTTGGAAGCGGACCGAGACCCCTGTGCTCAAGTGGACCAGAATTTATTTGCTTGGTCCGCAGCAGAGTTCGAATAAGAGGTTCACACCACCCCAAACAAACCATACTATTGGGGAAAACGCTCCAGGGTTCGATTAAAACGGACCAAATACTGTAGCTCAGGTTGTGAAAGCATCCTTAAAGTAATATGAAGTTCAATTTATTCTACGTTTTAAAACCTGGTCGGTTTCTCCCTTTTCACACATGGATTAGAGAGAGGAGCAGGCAAGGTACAGAAATCAAGACGAGACGTTGTGCATGTGCATTAACATCTGAGCAGGTAGTCCACTGCTGATTAAATATCACGTTTTAATATTAATATTATTCAGTATGGGCAACCTTTCTCTACTCTACTCTCTTGCTCGCTCGCCCGCTCACACACTTCTTCACCTTGTCTTTTCAGAGAAAGTCCAATATTTACAGCGGCACCTCATCAATCACTAGAAACAGCTCTCCACCGCTTCGGTTACATTGATAGATACACACACACACACACACACACACACACACACATATAGACACACAGACACACACACACATATAGACACACAGACACGCACACATACACACACACACACACACACACACACACACACACATATAGACACACAGACACGCACACATACACACACACACACACACAACAAGTGGATCATGTGTGGAAAGTGAAGGGAGGCTTGTTGCAGTCTACTAGTCCCAGCAGCTCATGGCTTCTTGGTGCAAGGCGTTGTGCTTCGTCAGCACGAGCAGAAAAGCCATAAAGCTGAACCGCATCATAAAAAGACAGCAAGATGTATTGCAATTTATTACTTAATACAATACATGGCACTCACCATGGATTGCTTGGTCCACCATGATGGCGTGCCTATGCACTGCATGTGGAGGCCAGAAAATAATCATTAATATTTTATTTTTTTTTAAACAATACCCTGTAACACCTACGGGTTGTCACAGTTCTTCAGAGCAACTCTAAACCTGATCCCGTTTGCTATTGTTGTTTACTATTTTGCTATTTAATCATTTAGCAGAGAATTTATTCAATGCAAATCCAGATACATTAGGTAGAAGAGATCATTAAGTAGAAGGTAGGCATAGGTTGTGGACATTGGAGTTTGAACTTTGTACCTTTCGTTTAGGAGTTTCCCATCCCTGCAGATGGAGTCATGGGGGATTGATGATGTATAAGGAGAATTAATTGATGGTAAATTTATGACTGACATTTTGAAATGTAAATGTCCCTTAAACTAATGATTTATAGTAACAAGCTAACTACTCCTAAATACTCTGGCACTTGTAGATGCTGATTGGGCAGCAGAGGCACAATTATGTAAGAAGAAGTCGTGGTCACAAGAGTAAATGATCCATAAATCATTGGGTCACTGCTTGGCCAAAAAAGGTTTGGACCAGAGCCCTGGAGACTGCATTCTCCTGGCTCCTGATTAGATTCTTCCCAGCGATCAATAGCCAACAGTTTCCACTCACGCAACTTTCCTCAAGGTTAAAATGTTCTTCCGTTCAACAATAGACAGGCGAGAAAGGTCCATTTCCAGTTTCCTTTGCTCTTACTATGTAAGGGGTTTCATACTAAAGTCACTCTGGGTTATAATGTATGGGACAAAGGTTTTACTTATGTTCAATCAATATCCAATTAGGTGAAGTGAAGACTCAAACTGAGTTAGGAAATGGTATGAAGTAGGATAGATTCAATACTGAGGGGAAAACACTTTACACACATTTTCTTTTTATTAAAAAAATGAATGAATGAATGAAAAAATGAGTGAATTTGAGCCAGTCTGTAATAATGCTTAGCATTGGTTATTATAATATACACCAGGGGTTCTCTGACAATTTCGGTGTCTTTGGGACCTAGCCGCATAGAAATGAAAGAATCTGAATATTGTTCTTTGTTATTGTTCTTGTTCTATACAGTCTTTTACACATGCTGCTGTACCCTATTGTATGGCTTAATAACAATAATAATCCAAAACATTGCATATTCAGAAGGGCAGGTCAGTTCCATTCCATTTCCCGCTCCTACATTTTAAAATACGCCCCATTCAACCATGATGCTTTTCTCCTGAAACATACAAGAAACACAGACATCCTTCTGCATCTCCCGAGCACAGCCACCCACACCTGGCTGACCACCCACGTCGGACCAACATGCATCAGGTTTCTCAGGCCCACATGTTCAGATTCAGTTTTTAGATTTTGCTTGATACCAGCAGTGCAAAACAATCGTCTCTAACACCTTTTCCTCTTCAAAAAAACGGAGGGAAACCCTACCTATCCATTCAGTGTCTCCACTGGGTCCTCTGTCGCTGTGCGAGGAACTGTCAGCTCCCCCTCGTCCCCCCGCCCAACTCACTTCCATTTTCTGAATGTGCTGAATGTGCCCCCCACCCCACCCCTCTCCATAAAAGAGAGACTATGGCCAGGACTCTAAAGAATACCTCGCAGGCACTGGTTACGGCCATTATCTTAGTTCTCCTTGACAGAAGAGAGAGGGATGTTCTTTGGCATGCTAGAAAGAAAAAAAAAATGTAAACCATTGTCATTGGCATCCTTGGTTTCTTCTGGACTCCAGAGTTGGTTTTTGTTCCCCATGAATTGTGTTTGTCCAGAGACACTTGCTGCTGCTTGAACAGGATCATCATTGAGACAAAAAGATTCAAGATTCAAGAAAAAATCTTTCCATTGTGCCGAGTATCTGTAGTACTGCTAATAGTACTATTTCAACATCTGTGGGGTGTATGTAGTAGGAGGCCAAGCCAAGCTCATTCTTTATAGCCTCTATAACAGTAGAATTAATTGATTTTGAGCAAGGTTTTAACTCAAAACGTTAATCGGGAATCAAAATGCATGAACCTTTTTCATGTTTCTGTTGTGAATCTCATCTCTAATTACCAAAAGGAACATAATGAATAATATGAACGGTAATAACATTAGCAATTAATAGTTTTTAATGTTCTGATGTTTAAATCATGTAAAACGGAAAGCAAAGCTATGGTTGAGGCCTTCAGCAGTGCTTGCGGTCTCGAGTTCCTGATCAAAATCCAAACAGGTCCGCCCTGGTAGAAAAGGCTCCTCACTCTGCAGCTGGGACTCGGGGAACCTTGCTGAGAAGACCATGAGAAGGCCGAGAATGCCATACAGGGGGGGTGAAAAGGGGGTGAAGGACACCAAAATATAACTTTAAAAAACCTTAAAATGAATCTCCGAAAAATGTAACTCCAGCTCAGGGCCAAGCCATTTTTCTAACAATGGCTTTGTTGTCCTGCTAGTTGGTAATTTAGAGAAGGACAGCACAAGGTCTAAATCAATTATAGCTTTTGGTTGACCATATAATAAACTGACATATATTGAAGGTAGGCGTTTATGCTCTTCAAACTGAAAACCAGGCTGTTTTGTGTAGACACAGTATATCACACTTTGAACAAACAAAACTTGTAAAATATATACCGACTTGGGAATTGATGTTATTTCAGCTTTAGTGTTTCAATGTTGTCCACACCTTGCTGAGCTGTACTAGCTCTGTAGAATTTAGAATGCCCTGTGTTGAAACTAACAATCTTTATGATAACTTGTTTGCACATCCACGAATGAAAGACAACACCAGGTGTTTTGATTCCTATGGCCATCCTGCACCCTGTCCTGGCTGGTCATGTATGCATAATGTTCTTCTCTGAAAGACTTTAATCCACCACTGTCTTGACCTTAAAGGGGTAATACAGGCTACCACATGGTTATAAAACTTCTAACATTGTTACACTTCATTCCAGGCTTGTGTAATATGGTACTTTATCATTTTCATTTTTGCCACACTTTTTGTCATTCTCTCAGGTTATTTCCCACCTCGTTCCGGAGTGTTATTTTTGCGACCTTACAATTAATTACTTTTGCCACTTTCCTGTGTTCGGTATGTCATATAGACCAAGGTGTTGTATTGTGGGTATTCTGTATGAGACATCAGAGAGAGGATGTGTGCTAAATTGATTTGTGATTATCTTGCGCTAGTGCACTAAGCTTATTGAGCTGTATCATTGTTGTAATACTTCTACATTTTGAAAATGTTGTGAAATGTAGCAAGCAGTTAGACATGTGTTATCCACTCTAACTCTTGGCACTTCCACGAATACAAAACAGCTCCAACAACGCTCTGGTTGTTTTTAAATTAGCTTGTGCAGCACTATTGTGAGCCACTCCAGTGTCGGTAGTGGACTTTTTTTTTTACCAAATGGTAGCAACACGTTTGTCTACATACAGTACATGGATTTTAGGCATGGCTAAAAGGTAAATATCGCACAACACCACAGAACAGGACCTGGACTCCAAATCTAAACCTGCAACCAACCATTTTCTTCCCCCGACTTTTTGATCGATCAGTTCCCTCAAGAAACCATCACCATGCGCTTGTTTAACAGGCGTGTCCACCTCATTTATTTTCCCGCCACTGTGCCTTCCTTCGCTGCTGCTGCTGCATGTGTGCATCGCCAGCGGGTCAAGCTATCCACGCTGACCCCTCTGGCTGCTCTGCATCACATGCTACACACCATTGCTATGACTCACAATCCTGCCCGATTGCCCCGGTTAGCAGCGGTGAAGGCGTGTCAGTGTGCGTGTGGATGTTCTATTTTCATGTCCCGTTGGATGACTTCCAGATGTCCTGTTGTCCTCAGAGGTCCCAGACATGGATAAGTTTCGGTTTATGTATAGGTGTTGCTATGTTTTTTTTCGTCACTGTAAACCACGTAATAACAGGCCTATGTGTCCGCTAAATGGTAGTGAAGTCGTAAATTGTCTTAGCAGTTTCCAAAAAATGATTCTTTATGGCATACTTCCCATTGGTTCGATAAAGGAAAAATAAAACGTTTTTGGGTTGAGAAGAACAGTGTTTTTCTGAGCTCAGAACACCATCATGGTACCCTGGAAATCCAGAGTTCTCGCGAGAGCACAATTAGAATTTGCTCAGCGAGTACTCTGGTAACGAGTAACATGCTCATTAGCTATGCCCGTTGTTTCTAACATCAACCAATCACATCGGTGTATCTGATATAGGCGGGCCAGAGGCGGGCTAAACAGATGACGTCAGCGCTGCGATGGAATCAGTCCGGAATCAGTCAGTAAACATTGCAAGATGGCTATCGAAAATGTTGACTGAGTATCTGTACAAAGTAGGGATGCACCGATACCACTTTATTTTACTTAATAAAACCATTACAGTTCTAATGACTTTGAAAACATGTTATTTTTTGTCTGGGGGGGGGTGCTCCGTTAATTCACGGTTCTGATGGGGGGGGGGGTGCTCCGTTAATTTGCGGTTCTGATGGGGGGGGGGGGTGCTCCGTTAATTCGCGGTTCTGATGGGGGGGGGGTGCTCCGTTAATTCGCGGTTCTGATGGGGGGGAGGGGGGGTGCTCATTTAATTTGCGGTTCTGATGGGGGGGGGGGGTGCCTCTGTTAATTTGCGGTTCTGATGGGGGGGGGGGGGTGCTCATGCCCATGCTCGGTACCATGCGCAGTTGCTATTAAACATCCATAAACGACAACTCGGTTGCATCTCTTTATTTCAATATTCCTTGGCTAAGAATATTACAAGGTTAACGTTGCGTTGCCAAAGTGGTATCTCCGTGGTATTTCCATTAGGCTACATTTACGTCTCTCTGTCAAACTATTCTCCAAAACAAACTCGTTTCCGTCGCTCTGGATACGTCACCCCGTGTATTCTTCTGATTGGTCGTAGTGTTATCCAATTGCGTGCAGTGATATTTTCAAACGCATTCTTGGTGCCGCCCCTCGAGTTGGGCCATTTTCATTGCTCATTACCAGACCTACAGCTTTCTAGATGTGGGTCTGGATTTCCAGGCTACCATCATGGCACAATAACTCAAATAGTCTGTTGTGTGCAATGGGCTTTTGAAGACACACACACACACACGCTGTGATCAATCGTTCAATTCTTTCTACTTTACGTTTGAAGTCCTCACATTTCAGTTCTGTCTCATTTTATCATTCCTCCTTCTGTGGATTTCTCTTTTTGTTTCTGGTCTTGTCTCTACTGCTTCTTCCAGTTTCTACCCACTCCTCCACCTGCGCAATGTCTTCTTGTTGAGAGACATCTCATCCTCATGTCTGTCATCTCACATCATCGTCTGCTCTCTCACCATGCGTGTAGGTGACCCCATGCGTGGTCAAGTAATGTCTGGACACTTGGAGCCCTGTTGACGCACGCTCCTCTCGGTGGCAGGGGCACACAGTACTCAAGCACTCGGGTAACATGTTCATCCATTCAGTGTGCTCATCAAGTTTTTTCTAGTGATAATAATAAACTTTTGTAAACATAACACCAGTTAAGTTGCAGAAAGGGGGACAAAGAGGTGAGGAGTCTCAGACATAAAAAAAGACAAATTCTCTTCCATTTAGATGTGTTGTTGTTTTTGTTTATTGAATTGGGGAGACTCACACATCCACACTGTAGTGCCGGTGCGTCCGAATGTATTAATATATACGACTCAGCAGCGAACAGTGCAGAACAACACCTTTTATTAGTTGGAACATTTCGGTCCCATAAGTTTGCCAGACTGTACGTTAAGCCCCATTCCTTTTGTGTTGACAACTGTTTGACAATAATGACATAAGGGTATAAGGTACAATATCAATGACAAACATTCAGATCAAATCTCCAGAATTCAAAGGGTCAACAATTTTTTTGATTAACATGTATGTGAATCGGATTTAAAATAATTTCTTCCCTTGTTAAGCAGTTTTAATTACTGTTTTGTACATAATATACAGCATATACATATACTGTATATATATATCTTAAAGATTTTTGTTTCTAATAATTACAATGTCCATGTGGCTAGCACTCTGACTGAAGATTTAAAAATAAAGTCCAATGGCACACTTCCATTGGCCCCAACACCTCAACGCTCCTATTTCAATCCATGGTATAAAAGTAATTAAACCATCATGAGACTTTTCAAGCTAATATAATATAATACTTCATAAAGCTGGATTACCTTGAGTACCGTCGAAATCGGGAGGCCACATTATGTTTCTGTGTTGAATAGCCGCCATTGGGAGGCGACACTGTGGGTCTCCATGCCGGTGTTCGCATCCATGGTTCTGCGTTGGTTTCTGAGCGTGGTTGACCTTAAGTCACCAACTCAGTTCCAGCTGGGGTCTCATTTATAAACCCTTGTGTACACACAGAATGGGGCCTGATTTGTGTAGGTATGGCACTTCCCACGCAAAATGTGTGATCTATCAACACAAACTAGATGGTAGAATGCGCGCACCTGTATGTAAACTCTGAGCCATGCATGCACACATTTTGGAGATTGAGAGGGGGGAGATGGTGAGGTGGTGAATTGAAGCCAGATTGTGCAACGATGTCTTTCACATTTAATTGCAATTAATATGAAACGTTAATTATGTCATTGCCATAAGCATTCGACCCAGCATTATTTGTACTTGCACTATAAGTGAGCTATAACTATTCCATAAGAATCTTTCAATTTCAAAAAAATAGAGCCTAACCTATAGCCAATGCAAATTTTAAATCAAAGTCAGAATCAGTTTAAGTGAACAATAAGCCTGCTGTCATTGGACGGTATTAGGTTTTGTGAAGATTATTCGACCACTATAACTTTTGTTTTCATTTTGATCGTCATTGATGAATAAAAGCGAAGGTCAGTACGAGTATAAAAATAAGAATTCTCTTCACAAAACATTATAGCTGTTAAAGCAATGTTCTGTGGTGTGCATGCAGAACTCAATCGCCATAAGACAGCGTCGGTAAGTGATGAAACTAGCAAAGTTTCTTTTCGGAGACCATCAGGACTGTGGACTCTGACCTCACTAGGGCCCCCCCACTGCGCACACACACACACACGCACGCACGCATGCGCACACACACACACACACACAAAGATAGTACACAGTACATGCACCCACATAGTGGGTACTACATGAGACTTGATACTACACTTTTTATATTGCCTTGTTGTTGATATGCCTGCTTGTTTCTATGCCTTGCTGTTTGCTTATTTGGTCATATTTCTCATTCCAAAAAAAGCTGCTCTTTTTGCTGGCAAGGCTGTAAATAGTGTGGATATTAACATATGATATTGTTATTATTTCCCTTCAATTTGTGATATTTGTATTTGTTCTGTTGCACATTCCGCTGGGCATCGCCACTTTTTCATTTCACTGCATATCCCGTATGTGTATGTGACAATTAAACTTGTTGAATCTTGAATCTTGAACCTCATCAGTAGAAATTCAAACTTACCGGTCTCCACCTAGCTAAGTGTGGAGGTGTCCCTGAGCAAGACACCACCTAACCCTACCTGCTCCTGATGTGTTGGTTGTTACCTTGCATGGTTGACACCGCCGTCGGTGTATGAATGGGTGAATGTCAGGTAACTGTAAAGCGCTATATAAAATGCAATCCATTTACCATTTTACATCACATAGCTGTATAGCAGAACAGAGTGCTTCTACCATGCATCTATCACCAAGTACGAATTTAGTTGTCATATAGTTTGTGTGTAAATCGCTGTAGTGAACACAACTGTACTGTCAGGCACACAGAGCATGCTGTAGACACCCAATGCCTTCTGCAGTCACCCCACGGCATTTGTAAAAAGACCGCAGTTATGGTTAATAGTTTTTTTTAAAGATCTTTCAATGTAGTTGATATTTCACACATCACGGTTGACATGTTGCACATCACAGCTCTTATGTTTAAATGTGTCTGATATTACATTGATTGCTGTCTCTTTGACTTTGTCTTTCCGCTAATCCGCATGCTCATTTTAATAAATAAATATTCATGTGGTGCTTCACATTGAACATTTGTGGTTACATGTCGGCACACATTTCCAGGTGGACTGTGATGTATAAAGGGAAAATTGCCTGCCGGTTTGTGTACGCAAGTCTTATTATTTTTTGCCACACACAATTATTGTCTTTTGTGTACGCGTGCGTACACATTTACTATGGATCCTACGCACTGTTTTATAGATGATTCCCCTGGTGTTCTTCATAATGTGAAGACGATGTGCCATACTAATGGACGTGTGTGTGAACCTCCCCAACGAGTGGATCATACATGAACCGTGAAACGTAGTGGGAATCTAACCTGTGCCATTGGTGACACAGAAACCAATGGCGTTCCTGTGAGTGTAATTTGACCTAATCAGTTCTCCCCCACATTAGTTATCGTACATGGAATTGAAGAAACCCAGGCCCCACAATGACACAAAGCTCGGTTGATTAAATAATTGACATTATCTGATTCAGGAGAGCATCTGGCTTTGTGTCTGCACAGCCAGACGTTTTCCTGAGAAGGCATTCCCCTGAATGTAGCAGCATAGCTCAGTGGTTCTCAAACTATTATTTCTAATGTACACCCTCTGATGTTTTTTCAGCCAACTACCCCTTTAAAGTTGAAGTGACATGCTCTTTTAGGATGTTACGACTCATATTTACTCAATTAAAATGTATTTCCAATTTTTCATAATCAATATTAAAACAATAAAAACATTTTGCTTCATGTTCTCAGTAACCCCTGCAATGTGCCCGTGGGTACGGTATACGTACCGCCATTTGAGAAGCACTGCCAACGCTGGACTCTACGCCACTAAATCAGCCATAATGTATACAACTCACTTTGATGGTCAAATCGTTAAAAGTTGTTGTCCAACGAGCGCCATGTTACGGAAGTCTCTTTAGGCCATTTATCACCTGCCTGCCGTCCCATTCAAATGCCCGTGCCTCCACCTGAAAGGTGTTATCGTGAAATCCCAGACAGACACCCTTTGACTGTTACAAAACGTCGTTGTCTTTTCTTCCCCCTTCCATCCTTTCGCTAACTTGTTTTATTAAGCGCCTGGCGCTCAGCCAAGAGCCGTTTGACTTCGGAGGTCGGGCGCATCTACTTCTTCCCTGGGACGCGGCGGCCAATCGGGGAGCACTAAACTCTGACAATACAGATGAGGCTGGTTCGATGGAGGCTGCCGCAGTGGAGAGGAGAGGCAAGTGGGACCGATAGCTGCAAATGTAAATACCGCTATTAGGACCGGACAGCCATGCTTACAGTTCGCTCTTTATTTATTTCATTTTTCCCTGCCAATGGATATCAGAACCGGAGCTATTCTACTGGTGGCAGTCACATGGGATGAAATCCAATTTACCTGAGTGCAAGTCGATGATTTGAAAGGAAAGGCATCTCTAATCAATAGAGAGATTAGCCACAGCGTAACCCCATGCCTACGGCCATGTCTCTCTCTCTCTGTCTCTCTCTCTGTCTCCCTTTGTCTCTAACCGTCTCCCACACTGCTCTCTGTCGTCTCTCACCCTCTCTTTCCGTCACTGTCACTCACCCCCCCCCCCCATCTCTCTCTCTCTCTTTCTACCTCTCTCTGTCACTTACCGCCCTCTCCCTCTCTCTCTCCCTGTCACCCTTTCCCTCTGTGTCGCTCTTTCTCTGTCATGACCTTCCTCTTTCTCTCTCTGTCTCTCAACTCCCCCCATCTCCCTCGCTCTTTCCCTCTCACACACCCTCTTTCTGTCTCTCCTCCACTGCTTGGTGTCCTCTTCAACGTGATCTTTGTCCTCCAAATGTGTTACTTGTACGGCTGGATCACCGATGGGATGATACTGGTCAGGACTCGACTGAAAATGAATGACAATATTTGGGGCTAGTGTTCGCGCCGTTGCGAATTGAAGCTCTGTGATTTTGTGATCGTTTTTTGGGGCGTTTGGACAGAGCCGCGAAACGGCGATTTCCAGCCCAAATCAAAAGCTGGCAGAATGCTCATTAGACTAGATGATTGGACTGAGCCATAGCGCTACTAAAGCTAACCCAACAACGTGTTAATGGACAGACATTTTTTATTATACTTATATTATTTTATTGTCTTCTTGTTCCAACTTTATCTTAAATTTACCATGATCTTGTCTTGCTTTTGTTTGACCTTTCTGTTCTGCTTTATGTTGTTATAATGTCTTCTGAGTAACCTATTTTTGCTTTGTCTGTCAAAGCACTTTGTAAACTCTGTTTTTAAATGTGCTATACAAGTTATTAGTATTATTATTACAGTGCTACGCTACCATGCAACTTTGACCAGCACTATTAAAATAATAGTGACAGAAAAAACACATTAGTTAATTAATTTCTGCAGAATTGAATGGTTGACATTTTTTGGCTTTTACTTTAAAAAATAACTAACTTCCCAAACAAACAAATCACGTATCAAAGAATCAAAGAATTACAAAAAATAATTAAATGAATACATTATAAAAGAAAAAAGCTGCACATCATAACGGTAAGAAAAAAACCATCTACAAATAAGACAACTTTGTGCAGTTTTTCAAATTTGATCTATACTCAAATACATTAAAGCTGCAGTACGGAACAGAAAGGAAATAAAACTCCAAAAACTTCTATATGGCCTTGTGTGTGTCTTTGTTTGTTTCTCTCTGGGTTTACACTTCCTTACACTTTCAACCTTCCTTGCTGCAAAATCGTCGATGGTATCATCAAATGATACCTGCCTAGAAACCTCATGATTATTTCTCATTAATGCCCAGTCCATTGAGATGGTCTTGAGCCATTGTAGACCTCAGGTAAGAGAAGCTCCTTTCTGCAGCAGCAACTGTCACTGGAAGAGTGAAAGCAATTCTTAGGGCCACCCACATTTGCATACACGTCTTTCAGTTTCTTCTCCTGTAAAAAAATCCAGAAGTTCTACGAACTGCTACGACCAGATTCATGGTATTTGCTCCACACGGCACAAATAAAGCTCTTTGGTTTATTTGCAGAAGTCTGGCTTGGATTCCCTCCCTCTTTCCCTTCATATTTGCACCATTGTCGTAAGACTAGCCTCGACAGTCTTCAAAAGGGATGTTGAGCTCTTCTAATCTCTTCAGAATGAGGGTTGAGAGGCTTTCTCTAGTGGACTCTTCCCCTCTTCCTCAAGGAACCCCTTTTATTTGGGGTGTGTTCTCCATTGCAACAAGTCGAATTATGACAGATAATTGCTCTTCGTGGCTCAAATCCGTGGTGCAATCCAAAATAATTACAATTATAAGTACAGTATTTGGATTGTTTTATGTCATTGACCATATGCTCCACAATCTTTCCACTGATGCAATCTTTCAGTTCATTTTAAATGTTTTTTCCCAAATAAGATGTGTGGGTGGCTCCTCTTTCCACTTCAGCAACATGCTGCTTAAGGACTGGGTCAAACTTGGCTATGTGCTCTACCTCTTTCAGAAAGTTGACATTATTTGGCTGGTAAAGTGTGTCGGTGTTCCCCCTAAGGCCAATGGTTCTCTCTGCCAATGACTGAATTATGGCCACCATTCTGGTCAGGTCTTCACGCCACCTTCTCCTTTCAGCCTGCTGAATAGTCTAGGGCAGTGTTTCCCAACCACTGTGCCGCGGCACACTAGTGTGCCGTGAGATATTGTCTGGTGTGCCGCGGGAAATTATCCAATTTCACCTAATTGGTACTTGAAAACGAATTAATTAGTATCCGCAAATAATGTGCCGTTGTCGAGTGTCTGTGCTGTCTAGCCCTCTGAGGTCGACGGACGCGCCGGCGCGTTTTCGAAATGTTTCTATTAATAACTTTGCGAATATACGGCGTAGAAATGTGGTTCAGATATTATATAATATATTTATTATATCTAAAATTTAGATATGAAACACTTAGGAAATGTGCGACTTTTTTGACTTAGCTACAAGTTCAGCAACGTGGTAGCTAGCTTTAAGGGCTCTCTCATTTACCTTTGTGGTTTTTCTCATGAAAGTTGCCTGTTTCTCCGTGTGTTCACGCAGGCGAACAAAATAGTCCGCATTCTTGTTTTGAAGCGAAGGGTGTTTCGTTTGGAGATGGCGTTTAAGCTTACTTGGGACCATAGCACTGTTGGATAGCTTTTCACCACACACCAAGCACAACGGAGTCGGTTTCATTGCATCCCCGGTGAAAGTAAATCCAAATGAAAGATAGCTTTCGCTGTATTGCCTCACGCCAGAGACTTTGGTTGAGCTAACCATCTTTGCTTTCTTTTGACCTCCACTCATACTTGGGCCTTCATCTGGGTCCGAATTTTGTCCAGGGTCCAGTTCGGAGTTGGCATCTTTCCTTTTCAAAAACTTCTCCATCACTGTCACCGTATAGTCTCGCTAGCCACAATGCCACTGTCACCGCCACCTGACGCATCCATGCATCACTACACTAATTCTCTTGTCTCAAAGTACAAAGCAATTAGCTATCTGCTGCCAACTACTGATATGGAAGAGTATTACATGGTTACTCTGCCGATCACTAGCCCTCTGAGGTCTAGGGGTATTTTCTCGATTTTTACACTTTTTCTTTAGTTGCATTTTAAAGGTACTTGCAAATAACACAATTCTGTGCCGCGGCACACTAGTGTGCCGTGAGATATTGTCTGGTGTACCGCGGGAAATTATCCAATTTCACCTAATTGGTAATTGAAAACGAATTAATTAGTATCCGCAAATAATGTGCCGTTGTCGAGTGTCTGTGCTGTCTAGCCCTCTGAGGTCGAAATGTTTCTATTAATAACTTCGCGAATATATGGCGTAGAAACGTGGTTCAGATATTATAATATATTTATTATATCTAAAATTTAGATATGAAACACTTAGGAATTGTGTTATTTGCAAGTACCTTATAAAATGCAACTAAAGAAAAAGTGTAAAAATCGAGAAAATACCCCTAGACCTCAGGGCTAGTGATCGGGCATACTCTTCCATATCAGTAGA
>PIJE02000551.1:8961-124295 GCA_002895965.2 Coryphaenoides rupestris | reverse complement strand
ATTAGCGATGTGCCTTCTACTAGGTGCATGGATGGGTTGAAACGATGGAAAGGTTGGCTCATTCCCATAACAGCACCTGTCATATTGTGTTTCATGGCATTTTGTATCGGACTGATGTGTTTGAGGGTTTGTTTGAAGAAAAAATGTCTACACTGTCAGTTACCAGCCTATCGGGGACACCTCTTGTGGCCCTCACGACTCCAACCAATCAATCTAAAAATTCACTCGAAAGCGACAAAAATGGCGTTGATAAAGTGCACATGGATCCAACACATAACACATAACACGTTTTTTGCAGATAAATGGGGTTTTGAGTCCGGTGTGCCCCAGGACTTGGGTCCAGCAGGGGTACATGCATTGGGCTCCGTTGGCAGTTGCACCTTAGCCCCTCAAGGTGAAGCCTAGATGGCGTAGCCTCCATGAAGTAGAACGACAGTTATGTTATTATAACTCTAGTTCTATGATTGTAGGCTTAGCTGTCTAGTTTCCCACCTGCTGCACCCTCCATTGCTGGAAGAATAGCGTGGAGGACGAGTGTCGCCCGAGGCAGCCGTTTATTCACGGTGCCGTAGGGAATGTGGGGGGGGGGGGCACGTTGATTGGTTTATAATTTTAATTGTCAGTGCATGCTAAGCCTAGACGGTGTAGCCTGCATGAAAATAATGAAACATTATTAACACACATCTAATACTGCTAATGCTAAATGGAACCTAACACAAACCACTAACACTAGTCTAAGCCACCGTTGATCACACTAAACTAATAGTACAATTGTATATTTTCTAAATGTATGGTAATACACAATTGTCTTCACACCATCAGCACCCGTCATCACAGCACCCAGCATTATGCTAGTATAAGTTTATTACTGTACTGCACACAGACACTTTTGCTAAATTTTTGCACCAGCGTTGGTGCAGCGAGTATTACTACTTTACTTTTTACTGTACTTATTAGGTGCTATATTACACATTTTTCAGAGTTGTTTTAGTATTTATGTTTAAGAATAGGAATACTGTTTGGAGATAACATTTTACTGTACTTACTAGGTACTATTACTAATTGTTTAAAGTTGTTTAGAATTTATGTTTAGAAAAATACTACAGTAGTGAATGAGGGAGTAAGCATTCCATTGTACCTGTTACATATGGCAATAAAGAAATCATGATTCTTGAATCTTGAATCACTTGTGATGACACTTTTCTCTTGATCTAATATTCTCTCTCTTTTCTCTCAAACAAACTGACAATAAATAAATATTAAGATGATTATTACAAGCAAAAAAATTGCTTGGCATGTTGTCTGTTCTTAGATGTTGGTAAAATGCTCAGAATTGCACATCTGCTCTTATCCCAGCTACTTATGTAGGCAACTTAGCAATTACAAAACTCATTATATTCGTCTCGTAAATATGAATGCTCGAAAAACGGCTCTATTCTTATCTTCATGTACCACAGTGATATATTGCTGTCTCCTTCAACAAATGTACTCTTTGTAAGTGGCTTTGGATAAAAGCTACGGTGGCGTATTGCATTCACATGAGAAAAACAGAGCAATTCTTTTTTTTTTCAAGTGAATGCAATACGCCACCGTAGGAAAATGGCAAATGTGATTTTTTTTTATCATGCTGCTTCTGCTCTTCATAGAAAAATATGTTCGCTGGTATTTCTGCAATCAATGTATGCAAATGTATGCAAATTGTCATAATGTGGCGGGGGGGAAATGATGGTTAATTCATGGGATGAAAAAGAGAAATTGTTTGAAAATGTTAAATTAGGCTATGACTGATGAGAGCAAATGAGATCATGACTGCGCAAAAAGGAGCAAATCTATCTCACATATCAACTTTCTTCATCACATTTGTTTTGAGTGTTATTGATTTCCAATTATGAAATATTGTCATAATTATGAAATCATATAATTGTTTGACATTATGATCATGTAGGCTTATATTACGAGATGTGAAGTAACTCCTGATGCTTCCCAGCCCCTTAACATTTTAAACATACTTAAATAAAAAAAAATTGTAAAGGCTGCACACCAGTTATCATAATTAGCTCTCTGAATTGTGTGTATTTTTACCGGCCAAGCAATTGTTTTACTGTTTTTTTTCAATGTCTCAATTTCAAAACGGACTAAAACAACACCTAAAGCCCAATTATTGAAACTGACGCTTCCGCTGAGCCAAACCTCAAGTCTCCACAACTCGAAACACATTTTCTGCTTTGCACCCAATTTGCAATTCAACATGGTAGTCTTTGCAACACCCTGCACACTGCTCATAAGACCCTCTACATAAGAATCTGATATAGTCCCATGTTTGCCATATTAAAATAATGCCATTCAAAATGCCACACCCACGACCACCAGTTGGCCAACATACATGTATGTGCCACCTGGCCAAACAACACACCTGACTCATCAATCAGGATGAGAGCACTATGAAGAAGACCACAGGTGAGAGGTGGGGTCTTAGTACAACCCCAATGGAAGCCAGCATAGCAGCGAGAGGAAGAAGTCGAGGGAGGGTGAGAGAGCGTGAGGGGGATGAAGAGTGAGAGGTCGGGGTAGAGCTGGAGGGGGAGAGGGAGCCAGGGAACACATCGCCTGTGATGTTGATCAGGTGCTGTGGTCGGACCCGGCTCATCGGTGAGATGCAGCCCAACTATTTTCCTTTTCTCTGTTGTTTTTTTCTGTATATATTCCCCTCATTTCCTTTTTCTGTTGACTGTATTCGATAGAGAGCATATTTGTTACGGTTCGTCCGTCCTCGCCTCCACACCCGCGCCTCCCCCCTCCCGCTACGCGCCCTTTGCGCTCCTCAGCGCATGCGCAGCGGCAGGAGTGTCGATGACGCTGCCTGAAGCACGACTCTGCGCACCTGCTCGTCATTATTAATCACTGCACCTGTCCCTTGTATTCAATCACCTTCTAGTCGCCAGTTCTTCCCATAACCCTGGAGGATTAACGTCTCGCCGTTAGCCTACCTTTTTGCCAACCCTGGTTTTTCCTTTGCTCGCACCCCGTCCTCTCCTCGTCTCTCCAGCATCCCGGACCCCCTCTGCAGTTGCCTTCCCAGGGATCACTATCCCTTCCCCTCCTTCTAGCCAATTTAACTTCACGCAGTTATTGTGCCAACCCCTCGGCAGTGCCTTTTTCTGAAGCCAAATTAACTTCACGCAGTTATTGTGCTGGTTTTTGTGCAGTTGCCTTCCCAGGGATCACTATCCCTTCCCCTCCTTCTTCTCCTCGGCACCCCAGCATCCCGGACCGCCGCAGCTGAGCCGTGCCAACCTGCAGAGCCCTCACCCTGCTCCACCCGCATCCCTCTACAGCTCCTGCGAGCACCCTGACTATTCTTTGTGGCATATTTTTGTGGCAACCCCCGTATGTTTTCTTTATTAAACCGCCCCTCTGGGCTTATGTTGAAAAGACGTCTCCTCCTTGCTGTGCGCCTGGGTCTTCCCCCCTCTCCCCCTAACAATATTGTTGTGGAGGAAAAATCAAAAGGTCCTAGTTGAAGTTGTACGCCTGTAAGGACAGATACCACCATGTATTGTGGCCGTTTGAGTCATTAATTCTGTGGAGCCACTGCAAGGCCCGATGATCCATCTCCACCATGAAGGTCTTCCCCAGCAGATAATAGTGCAATGAGTCTAGCGCCCACTTGAGTCACTCCTTCCTCACCGTGGAGTACCTGCACTCCCTGGGGAACAACTTCGTGCTGAGAAACATGATGGGTCTCCTATCGCCTTCATTCCCCTTTAACAGAACAGCCCCACCCTAGATGCGTCTGTCTGCACAGTAAAAGGAAGTTCAAAGTCTGGCTGTTGCAACATTGGATGCAATGTTTTGCACATGCAATTCCTCAAGTCCTCAAAGGCAAGCTGACACTGAGCAGTCCACTTGACCTTATTTATACTGCTGCTCTATTCCAGCAGTTGGGGATAAACTGCCAGTACCACCCAACCATCCTCAGGAAAGAACTCGCCTGGGACTTGGATTTTGGTACTGGGGTATCATTGAGGGCACTCACGTTTCCCACCTGTGGCCTTACTGAGTCACCGCCAATGACAAATCCCAGGTACTCTACCTGTGACTGGGCAAAGGCACACTTGGAGGGATTCATGGTCAGGCCAGCATTCTCCAGTGTCGCAGGAGAATGTCTCGCACATAGACCACATGATCCTCCCAGGTCTTGCTGAAAATCGGAAAATCCATTACTATCTCCAAGCAAACGAGAGAGCAAGATACTTACGTGCTAACATATAAACCTAAGCCATGCTGAGGTCCTACTGTTAGCCGGCAAACTTGATGCCTGCCTGACAATACAATATTAGGTTACAAAGCCAAAGCCTGCACAAAATGCAATACAGTGAATGTGCAAAATGAACTATTTTAGGGCAATACTTGCTGACCTTTTGTCCAAACAGTATCAACTAGGTTATTAATATTCACAACATTTCACTCAAAAACAGAGTGTAAAAGTATACCATGGATTCATATAAGGCAATTCCATTATCTGTCAAGTATGTATTGAAATGGAGCCAGAACTTCCACTTTGTGCAACACTAAATCAAGAATAAAGCAGATTAAAAATAGTATCAATTATGTTATTAACCTTTGTCAGGAATAGGTAATAAATTCCACACATGGCGTGTGGCACGAACCACTGATGTAGTAGAGGCATTAGAGTCGATTCACATTAAGACAACACACTTCGTATGTACCATTTGCATGCAAGAATGAGTAATTATCTCATGTTCAGGGGGCGGCGGTAGCTCAGGAGGCAGTGCGATTGTCTCGCAACTGGAAGGTTGCTGGTTTAATCCTTGGGCTCTGCGTGTCGAGGTGTCCATTAGCAAGACGTCTAACCCTAACTGCTCCTGATGTGTTGGTTGTTACCTTGCATGGTTGCCACTGCCGTCAGTGTATGAATGGGTGAATGTGAGGCAATACTGTAAAGTGCTTTGGATAAAAGCGCTATATAAATGCAATCCATTTACCATTTACAATGTCATAAAGCCATCAGTGGAGTTTGTGAGTGTGTAGCGTTATATGCTTCGGTGTCAACCACCAAATAAAGGTGATGTCTTTATTCTGCCAATCCCCACCTCCGTCACGGTGGCACACCAGACAGACCACAACACGTATGTAAGTAAGTAACTAAAGCTTTATTTATAGACCACCTTTTAAGGCACACAGTTGCAAAGTGCTTCACAGACTCATTTGAAACAGAGAAAATGTTAGAATGAATAAAAAGTGAAAAATAACTAAATAAAATGTGGCTCAATGACCAAACTTCAAACAAAGCGAAAGATAAGATAGGAAGACTTGCCTATCGAGGTGGGTTTTTCGAAGATTCAGCAAATCTGATAGATTGGGGAAGATGATTCCAGAGGTTTGGGGCTAAAACAACAATGATGACCTCTGTGGAGCATGTATATGTCATAGAATTAACTTTACAAATGATAAATATTGCATGTTATAATCAGTCCACAAACTAGTAGTCTAAAAATGTGTACAACACAAATTAAAATGAACTGTGAAATAATCTCTAAGCTATACTGTGGCGTGAAGCGGGTGTGGCTTGGCATCAGCTGCAAATGGGAGGCGGAGCGACTCAATCACAGCTGTGAGCTTAATGAGTTAGACTATATACTGTATATATACTCATGTCTGTTCTGCTACTGACACGTTTGTATTGCGTTGTATGCGGCCAGTTAATATGTTTGGCTGGCAGTGAGTCTCCGTTCATATTACCTGCCCAGAGAGTTTACCCAGGCCATTGTTATTGTCGTCTACATTCCTTCCGCGGCTAATGCGTTGCGGGCTGCTGACGTCATTAACTCTGTGACTGCGCATCTAGAGACACTGCACCCAAGCGCATTCATATCAATATCGGGTGATTTTAACCATGTCACTCTGACATCAACCCTGCCCACATTCAAACAGTTTGTGGGCTGCAAAACCAGGGAAATGTTAAGGAGGCATACAGCTCTCCCCCCTCTGGGCAGATCAGATCACAACCTGGTCTACCTGAGGCCCCTCTATAAACCTGCAGTCCAGAGGCAACCAGTGGTCACCAGAACTGTGCAGAGGTGGTCTCAGGATGCAGAGGAGACTCTCCAGGGCTGTTTTGAGCTGACAGACTGGGATGTTCTCTGTGATGGACATGGGCAGGACATAGACAGACTCACAGGCTGCATAACGGACTATGTACATTTCTGCACAGACTGTGTGATCCCAACCAAGACTGTGCACTGCTTCCCCAACAACAAACCCTGGGTGACTAAAGGCATCAAGGCATCACTGAACAGGAAAAAAGCAGCCTTCAGGAGTGGAGACAAGGAGGAGATGAAGAAGGTGCAGAGAGAACTGAGGGAAAAGATCACAGAGGGCAAGGAGAGCTAAAGAAGAAAGCTTGAGAGGAAGCTTCAACAGAAGAACCTCAGGGAGGTGTGGAGTGGCATGAGAACTACCACTGGCCATGGAGCAAAGACCATCCAGGGGAGGGAGGGAAACCTGGATGAGGCCAATGAGTTAAACCTGTTCTTCAACAGGTTTGATGATGTGGCTCCTCTCCACCCTCCCCCCAGCTCCTTTTGTGACGCTCTCCCCTCTCCCACCTCCCTCCCCTCCCCTCCCCCCTCTCCCTCCCCATCTCTCTCCCCTCCCCCTCCCCCTCTCCTCCCCCCTCTCCTCCCCTCTCCTCTCCCCGCTTGCTCTCCCCCATCTCCTCTCCCCCCTCTCCTCTCATCCCTTTCCTCTCTCCAGGGCCAATCACAGCGAAGGATGTGAGAAGTGAACTCGGCAGAACGCCCAGGCAAGGCCGCGGGGCCTGACGGCCTCAGCCCCAGACTGCTCAAGGTTTGTGCGACTCAGCTGTGCGGCGTCTTCCGGCACATCTTCAACCTGAGCCTGAGCACGACGATCGTCCCTGTCCTGTGGAAAACATCATGCCTGGTTCACTTTCTACATGAACTAGTTCAAAGTTCAGTTCACAAATTTTAAAATGAACTAGTTCAGTTCATAGTTCATAATTCCAAATTTTGAACTAAGTTCACAGTTCCAAAAATGAACTAGTTCATAGTTTTTTTTTCAATATGTTGCTGTGAGCTATTATTTTTCAAAATTTTTGCCACAGCCCATATAGAACCACAGACAGCAATTATTTTATCAGTTTTAACACTGAAACTATGCGTCAGATTTCATCTTCATATCCAATTTTGAATCCTTATCCAACCAGGGTTTACATTAGCATTGAGGGGACAGCATTTCCCCATTGTTGCTTTAACGCTTTGTTTTGATGACGCATGCGGCAGTGCGACACTGGTGGCTGGTGTTGCCAGATTGGGTGTTTTTTCCGCTACATATTAAGGCCTGTTTACGGTGTGTTTTAGCCGGGTTTTCGCCTGGAAGGCTCTATAGAACTCTGGCACCCTATTGAACGAAGTTAAACTGAGAGAACGTGCGTTCACAGACACCAGAATGAACGCGTTCACAGTAACGTTCATCAGGCAGTAATACAGTACGTTCAGTTCACGTTCGCCCAAAATATGAACGAGTTCATGAACTATCGTTCAATGAACGCGTTCAGGCACAACACTGCTGGTTCCTGTCCCCAAGAAAAGACACGCAAGCAGCGTGACTACAGACCGGTGGCCTTGACCTCACATGTCATGAAGTCGCTGGAGAGGCTAGTCCTGAAACACATCCGTGCACTAGTCGAGCCATCACTGGACCCTCTGCAGTTCGCCTACCAGCCCCGCATTGGAGTGGAAGACGCCATCATCTACCTGCTGCACAGGGCTTATTCTCACCTGGAGGAGGCAGGCAGAGTTGTGAGAGTCATATTCTTCAACTTCTCATGCGCTTTCAACATCATAAAGCCTGCCCTACTTGGGACTACGCTACTGGACATGCAGGTGGACGCTCCACTAGTGGCCTGGATTACTAACTACCTCACAGGTCGGCCACAGCATGTGATGCTGCAGAGCAACATTTCGGACACTATAGTGAGCAACACGGGAGCACCTCAGGGGGCAGTCCTGTCCCCCTTCCTGTTCACACTCTACACCTCAGACTTCAGACACAGCTCACAGTCCTGCCACCAGCAGAAGTTTTCTGATGACTCTGCCATTGTGGGCTGTATCAGAAAGGGGCAGGAGTCTGAGTACAGGAGTGTGGTGGACAGTTTCGTGGAGTGGTGTGGACTAAATCACCTGCAGCTCAACATCTCTAAGACTAGGGAGTTGGTGGTGTATTTCAGGAAGCAACCGACTCACCCGAAACCGGTCAGCATCAGGGGGACCGAGGTTGACATTGTCAAGGAATATAAGTACCTGGGTGTTCACAAAGACAATAAAATGGACTGGACTAAAAACACAGAGGCCCTGTATAAGAAAGGTCAGAGTCACCTGTATTTCCTAAGGAGACTCAGATCTTTCAACGTCTGCAAAACCATGCTGCAGATGTTCTATCACTCTGTGGTGGCCAGCGTCATCTTCTACGCTGTTGTGTGCTGGGGCAGCAGGGTGAAGGCAGCCGACGCTAACAGACTCAATAAGCTCATCAGGAAAGCGGGTTCTGTCCTGGGAGTGGAATTGGAGTCTTTGGTGGAGGTCTCGGAGAGGAGGACGCTGAGTAAACTACTCAGTATTATGGACAACGCCTCCCATCCCCTGCACCGAGGTGCACCACAGAACGCCACAGGAGGTCCTTTCTGCCTGTGACCATCATTTACATTTACATTTAGGGCATTTGGCAGACACTTTTATCCAAAGCGACTTACAAGGAGTACATTTGTTGAAGGAGAGGCAGCAATATATCGCTGTGGTACCTGAAGATAAGAATAGAGCTGTTTTCGAGCATTCATATTTACGAGACGAATAGACGAGAGAACGAACAACAATGCTAAGTGCCATTAATAAGTGTTAAGACATATAAACACGCAGGTTAGTGCTAGGGGGGGTTATGTAGAGTCCAGGTGAACTCTGAACAGGTGGGTCTTGAGTCTCTTGCGGAAGCTGGCGAGCGACTCGGCCGTCCTGACATGAGCCGGGAGCTCATTCCACTGCGGAGCTAGAACCGTGAAGAGTTGGGACTTGGAAGAGCGATGTTTGGCTGTTTTTAGTGAAGGCGGTACCAGTCGTTTGGAAGAAGTTGCTGAGCGGAGTGCTCGGGCTGGGGTGTAGGGTCGGACTAATGTTTGGAGGTAGGTAGGGGTGGTTCCGTTGACAGCCATGAAAGTCAGTACCAGTGTCTTGAATCGAATGCGAGCGATTGGAGCCAGTGGAGGTTGCGGAAGAGGGGGGTTACATGGGAGAATTTAGGTAGGTTGAACACAAGGCGTGCTACTGCGTTCTGGATGCGTTGTAAGGGCTTGATTGTTGAGGCGGGGAGTCTAGCCAGGAGAGAGTTGCAGTAGTCGAGACGAGTGATAACGAGTGCTTGGACCAGGATCTGCGCTGCTTCACGTGTGAGGAAGGGCTGGATCTTGCGGATGTTGTAGAGAGCAATTCTACAAGATCGGGCCACATAGGTAATGTTGGCATTGCAGGACAGCTGGTCATCCAGTACCACGCCAAAGGTTCCTTGCCGTTGGTGTAGGGGAGACTTCGATGTCCTCAATGGTGACAAGTAGGTCCATCTGAGGGTAGTCTTTACCCGGTATGAAGAGAAGCTCAGTCTTGTCGAGGTTGAGCTTCAGGTGGTTGGCGGTCGTCCATCTGCTGATGTCGGCCAGGGCATTTTGAGATGCGTGTTGCGATGTGGGTGTCTGAGGGGGGGAAGGAAAGAAAACAGTTGGGTGTCATCAGCATAGCAGTGGTAGGGAGAAGCCGTGGGATGTGATTACAGAGCCGAGAGATCTAATGTATAAAAGAAAACAGAAAGGGGTCCCAATACTGAGCCTTGGGTACTCCCGGTGTCAAGGGTGCAGGGTCTGGACAGGGAGCCATTCCATGTGACCTGAATAAGTGCGATCTGTCAGGTAGGAAGTGAACCAGGATAACGCAGTTTCCAGTGATGCCAAGCTCTGCCAGGGTGGAGAGGAGAATCTGGTGGTTCACTGTGTCAAAAGTGGCGACAGGTCAAGGAGGATGAGCACGGATGAGAGGGAAGAGCTTCTGGCGTCGCGAAGGGACTCTGATACTGCAAGCAGGGCCGTCTCCGTGGAGTGCCGCGCTTTGAAGCCTGACTGATGAGGGTCGAGCAGGTTGTTCTCGGAGAGATAGGATGATAGTTGGGTGGAGACAGCACGTTCTAATGGTTTTGGAGAGGAATGAATAGGAGACACAGTTCTGTAGTGTCGGAACGTCGGTGGTGTCCAGGGTGGGTTTCTTAAGGAGTGGCTTGATTCTGGCGGTCTTGAAGGCAGTCGGAAACTGGCCTGAAGTGAGGGAGGTGTTAGTTAGGGTGGTGAGGAAGGGAAGGATGTCGCCTGAGATGTCTTGGAGAAGAGAGTATGGGATTGGGTCAAGGGGGCAGGTGGTATGGTTGGATGTCACAAGCCTGTTGACTTCTTCAGAGGAGAGAGGGGTTAAAGCTTGTAAGGCTGCTAGGGGTGGGTGAAGGGGGAGTGAGGGAAGAAGCAGGGGTGAAAGAGGAGGTAATGTCCTTCACCTTCTTTGTAAAGTAGGTGGCAAAGTCATCACCGAGAGGGAGGAGGGGAGGGGGGAGGGTTGAGGAGGAGGAGAACATGGAAAAAAGTTTCCTGGGGTTGGAGGCGGAAGAGTTGATCTTTGTAAGATAGAAGGCAGATTTGGCTGCTGACACAGTAGAGGTGAAACATGAGAGGAGGTGGAGGTAGTGAGAGAGATCATCAGCAGAGTCAGATTTTCTCAATTTTCTCTCAGCTGCTCGCAACTCTGTTCTATGAGCCCGCAGAGTTTCGGACAGCCAGGGAGGTGGAGGAGAGGCTCGTGCTGGTCTGGAGATAAGTGGACAGAGTGAGTCGAAGGAGGAGGACAGAGAAGAAGTCAGAGTGGAGGACGCTTCCTCTACTGACAAGAGGGAGAATTGTTGGGGGGGAGGTAGTGAGGAGAGGACAGTTGCAGAGAGAGTAGAGGGAGAGAGAGTTTTCAGGTTCCTACGGGAGGTGACGATGTGAGGCGTAGTAGGTAGTGAGGTGGGAGATTCAAACTCTAGAACTCCTCCCTTCTCTGTGGGAAGGACAGTTGAAATATAAGACAATGAACACAGCAATATAATGTGCAATAGTACCTCTCAACATCATGTGCACTTTCCTCAGTATTACGTGCAATATTAATATTACTGTCCTACAATACTACTGTGCAATACTCTATCATGTGTTATATTATTATTATTATCATGTTATCTATAAATATTATCTATAACACTACTACTCATCTCCTCTCATCATCATGTGCAATATTTGTATATTTTGACTGTACATTTGTAAAACTGTTAGTTTATTTTTTATTATTCTGTGATTTCCTCTGCATGAAGGACATCAACGTGTGGATCACCTATCAGTATCTTGCTTTACAGCATTTTTGAGATCAACCTGAGCCACAGCCCGGGGACACAGATGGTGGTGGCTGATTTCCTCCCCCTGTCAGAGAGGGGGGAGGGGGGGGGGGGGGTTGTCAGGCGGGCGGCTCCTCGGGCGGTGGGGATATGTGGTGTGAAGGGGACGTGGCTTGGCCTCAGCTACAGACAGAGGGGTTAGGGCATCGCAGCTCAATCACAGGCATAGATGTGGGTGGTGAGCTTAATGAGTTATACTCATATCTGTCATGCCCCCCCACCCACCCACCCCCCAACCCGCACAGTGAGACTGGGTCCAGAGACAGCAGCGACGCCATTGTGTAATCCATGCTGTACGTTTGCTCTGTGTTGTGAGGAGCAAGTTCTGTTGCTCTGTGGTGACTTGTGCGTGCAATAAAGACACTTGCCATCATCTGGGTGTGATTCTACTACTGTGAACCCGCTAGTAGGAAACACATTTGATTGGTGGCCTTTAGATACAGGCCACACTGTCTACCTCCAAATGGGTCACCATCAACCGACCATTGGGTGGTTGTTCTGTCATGTCTGACAGGACACAACCCGGCTACAGTGACACAGTGTCCCAGCCCACCTGACTCCCAGGTTAAACATCACCACTGTTAAAAATATGCATGAGCTGACACAGGGTGACTAGGAATGAGCTGCTGCTTTGGTGTTGAGCTTTCACAGTGGACACAGTGCACAACATTAAACACAAAATACCCATAGGAAAACCGACAACTTCAAGCTGTTCTAATTTGAAGCTTGCCGCAAGTACTCAAATGACGCAACATTGACATTTTCCGTTAGAATACACAAAGTGGCCATTAGAATACAAGTGAAGAGCTGTCTTACTTTTAAATTCCCATTATCCACCAAATATAATTTTTAGTTCAAACAGACATTATTTGTGAGTAAACTGCACCTGACGATTCCCAACGGTTTCCTTCTCTACAATGACAAAATGGCACTTTGGAGTAATTTGCAGCATTGTGTTAACTTCTTGAGCCTCTGGACAATCCGTTCCTTGGGTTGCTTGGACTGCTCCACTCTACACAACACTTGCCAAGCACGTTCTGCTCCACTGCTGAGCTGTTGGGATGTGTTGTGAAGACGTGCGACAGGACAGCGGGAGTGGATACAAACACGCAGGACTGAAAGATTAGTTGCCAGGGAACCATAGGGCTTTGGCAACGGCTCCATGAGGATACACCATTGCCCAGAGCCCATTTCACCCTGGGAAGTGAGAACAGAGGAGAACCACTACTGAGGTGAAGAGCCAACATCAAAGCGTTGCCGGATTTTGTTCCATGGACATGATAAGTCACATGAGTTAGACACCACACTGAACATACACCAACTGCTTTATCTGGACATTATGGGTCTGGTTAGACACCACACTGAACATACACCAACTGTTTTATCTGGACATTATGGGTCTGGTTAGACACCACACTGAACATACACCAACTGTTTTATCTGGACATTATGGGTCTGGTTAGACACCACACTGAACATACACCAACTGCTTTATCTGGACATTATGGGTCTGGTTAGACACCACACTGAACATACACCAACTGTTTTATCTGGACATTATGGGTCTGGTTAGACACCACACTGAACATACACCAACTGTTTTATCTGGACATTATGGGTCTGGTTAGACACCACACTGAACATACACCAACTGTTTTATCTGGACATTATGGGTCTGGTTAGACACCACACTGAACATACACCAACTGTTTTATTTGGACATTATGGGTCTGGTTAGACACCACACTGAACATACACCAACTGTTTTATTTGGACATTATGGGTCTGGTTAGACACCACACTGAACATACACCAACTGTTTTATTTGGACATTATGGGTCTGGTTAGACACCACACTGAACATACACCATCTGTTTGACTTAGTCACAAGTCTGGTCAGACACCACACTGAACACACACCAACTGTTTAATCTCTTTCTCAGTCTGCAATCATTATGTAAACAGGAAAATAAAAGTAATCATCAGGAACATTGCCAAACTCCGTCCCACACTCACTCTGGCAGATGCGGAAAAGCTTGTCCATGCCTTCGTATCCTCCAGGCCGGACTATTGCAAAGCACTCCTCATCGGGATCCCTAGCAAGAACATCCAGAAGCTTCAGTACATCCAGAACTGCGCTGCTAGGATCCTGATGAGGGTGCGTAAATACGACCACATCACCCCCATCTTCAAATCACTCCACTGGCTTCCTGTCTCATTCAGGATTGAGTATAAGGTCTCCCTCCTTACTTACCAGTGCATCCATGGCAATGCTCCTCCCTACCTCAAGGAACTCCTCACTCCACAAACCACCACACGTAACCTCCGCTCTGGAACTGCCAACCTTCTCAAACTTCCCAGGACCAAGCTCCGTACCGTGGGAGATCGGGCCTTCTACTCGGTTGCTCCCAGCCTGTGGAATGCTCTCCCCGACCATCTGAGGACACCACAGATTGTGGATGCTTTTAAACGTGGCTTAAAAACCCACCTTTTTAGTACTGCTTTTTTCTAGATCCTGATAGGTTTTTTGTTTGTTTGTAGTATTCAATGATTTTTAACTTGTAGCACTTTGAGATTGTCAAATGTAAAGTGCAATACAAATAAAATGTATTAAATTATTATTATTATTATTATTATTATTAAGCTTAAGTATGTAATATTTAAAGAGTATATTTCAAAAGATAGGCACTTTCTGAAGAAAATTAGCTTGTTAACTGTGGATAGTAGGTACCCATAGCTTTGATGTATTAATGCATTCTTTAAATGTTTTTCAGTTCAATAAGCATAGGTTTGCTACAAGTCTTTTATGCATTTCTGCTGTTAATTGGCTATGTAATATGATTTTGATTGTGGATAATGTCCAGACTTTGATACAATACAATTCTGTGAAAGAAATTCATCTTTTTTTTTTTGTTCAACACCTTTGGATTCCAGTTGCCAAATGGAATACAGTTTCATACTGTATGAACAATTTAATCCCAATTAAATGAATGGGATTAAGCTACAGTACTAGCCTAGCTCGACATCAGTTCCTACCCACTCAGCACCACATGGCTACGTGTTCACAGGGTTTGAGTCACCCCCCCCCCCCCTTTTACAATGTGGGGCTATGGAGCTGTTCACCCCCCCCCCCCCCCCCCAACCCCCACGCACACAGACTGTCACTGTGATAAACGGCAACTTGGCTGAAAGTTTGCAAATATATACGCCAATGATGACCTAGTCTGAGGGTTCATCTAGTGCATAGTCCACTGCATGCAGAGCACTAGAAGTGTGTGTGTGTGTGTTGTGACCCCATGCATGTATAGTAAGAGGTTGTCACTCGACTAGAAATCATGTAACTAAACAGTGGCTGCACTAGGACCATGACGGTACTGTCACAGAAGGCATACATAAAGAATAGGGGGGGGGGGGGCTTGAAAAACAATCTCCTTGAATTTTGTATTCCTTTATAATTACTGTCGGCTGTCGGGCGTTTTGCACAAAACGTTTTTCACTCACTGCTTATACTCACGTGTAAATTGTGAAGTGACAATAAAATACTTGAAACTTGAAACTTGAAATGGCCATGAATCCTTAACTCAACAACAGAGTGGAGAAAACTGGCTGTCAAACAAAAGATGAATATAATAATAAAGACATAATATTTGAATAATTAAAATCACTGGGGATTTTAATTATCTGGGGATTTTAATTCAACATGCTTCAACAATTGAACAGTTGGTTACATTTACAATAAATAACGTTTATGTATTAACAATATGTGTCTGTTTCAGATATGTTCCGTGTTTGGTGCATGGGAAGAAGAATGAACACTCAAAGTTACACGATATTAGAGGTAATGTTATGTCAACAATGGCTCCAATACTACTGTTTTAGAGTTTTTATGAGAAATATCAACGCAGATGGGTTTTTTTTTTTATAGTGAACCAACTGTGGGCAGCTTCATGAAGCATATCCCTGCACTGCATACAAGCCATGAAGCAGTTAGGGGTTATGTCACACAACTACATTCATCCACCAATGCAATCACCGGTACCGCACATTGGTCTGGAGCTTTCTGGATCATGAGTGGTGAGTAGAGAAATGATTGTGTAGGCGTTTAGCCAAGGCCAGGTTAAATCCAGCAATCAGGTTTGTTTTACACATCCCTGGTCTTGGAAGCTCTGAGCGTTTTACCATTTAACCTCATGGGCCAATGTGGGGGTGGACTGAAAAATAAACTTTGTCGGTCATATCCTATGATTTTGAGAGTAAAGTAAGTAAATAAGTTTTAAGTAAAATTGTTAAGTTAAACATTGAGTTGAGAATGCCTCTTTAAACATGAAAGTTCAAGGTATGGTATAAATGCTTCAACATTTCTGAGAGTTGATAGTTCATTATACCACTTGATACATCTGACGATGCCTCTTCAAACAACTGAAAGGTCAAAGTGTTGTTTTGAAGGGCAAACGATAGGAAATATATTTTTAAAGGTGATATTTAGGAGAGTTTGCTACTTGATAGTGCCTCTTTCGTCATAGATCTGATAGGTCAATATGTTCCACTTGTACAGTATGTCTCCCTTCGCAACACAGCACGTCGACGGCATTAGCATGAAAACCAACCCCAAGTTGAGTCATCGAGTCATTTAATTTCATGAAACATAGGTATAGGAAATGCTGTATTTCCCCTTGCAGGGATACCTCCACGCAGAGAAGAGAGGCATATCTGGAAAATAGTCTCATGGATTGTATGTACAGTTATATAAATATATACAGTATATATATATATCATGGCCTACATTCAAAAACAAACAAAAATTGATTAACAATTTGATTCTTAAATTGTGTTGATAGGTGGCAAAAGAGGACAGTTGGTAAGAGATGGTAGATGTATAGACAGGTATACTAGATATATATATATTAGATGGATAAATATAGATACTGGATGGATACTCAATTGATGTATAGATGGATACAAGATAGATAGATGGATATTAGAACGATTGATACCAGATAGATGGATAGACAATAGTTGGATGGATACTAGAGATATAGATACAAGATAGATGGATATAGAGATGGATAAATGGATGGATGGATGGATAGACGAGATGGATATACAAATCAGTGTGTTGGCCACAGTCTTGAGTTGTGTGCCATGCAGCTCTCCAAATGTTCTAACGTTGTGCCTTGGGCTACAGCTGAACAATCTAGCAGACAGGGAGAGCTGTCTGCCAGTACATCAGATGTGTGTGTGTGTGTGTGTGTGTGTGTGTGTGTGTGTCCTTCTCACAGGAGTCTTTTGAGTTCCATGTAGAGGTGAGGAACTACCCCATCTCCCCTGTCGACGGAGTGTGTGTGCCGTGCCTGGCGTACCAATGCAGCCGCGGTAGAATCATCATCAAATAAATATGCCGGAATCCTCCGCTGTGACTTTCCCACGCTGTTGCGGTGTAGACATGTGATTTGATGTCTCTTAGTTCTCTTATGATGCTTGTTTTGTTCTTGATTGACAGCTTGTTGGCATCGGCAGCCTAATTTGCGTGTGTGTGAACAGGTGCGAGACTTTATAGGTTAAAGGTTTGGATTGTGGCGAGGGGGGGAAAAAGATTTTCTCAGCAAACCTGCTTCAGGGGGTTTGATAAAAGTTTGATGAGGCGGCCATTTTTTATTGTTTCACCCATAATTACACCGAATATTTGTATTGAATTTCAAACATTTCATTGTTTTCTTCTGTATCACCTGCCAGTTGATTTATTTGTGTGATGTTTGGATATTTGTTAATTATTATGGTATGGTGCACACACACACCCTGATTTGTTCCCATTTGCGTTTGCTCGCTTCCTGACTCAAATACACATGTTAATAATTTAGCCCGAAAACATGGACCGCACAACATGAATAATAACTCTTGGCCTCGGGTAGAAAGCTTTCTCATAATGCATACTGCAAGGTGGCAATACAGACACGGCATGTTGTAAATGAGAACGAGAAAAGGGATGTTTCATTAAAATGTCAAAACAACACCCAACCCTATAATACAAATGGGAAAAGAACAGTCATCTCACGGAACATCACGTTTGAAAAAAGACTAAAGTAAAAACAGTCTAACATGGTTGTTATGGGAACAACCAATCATGATGGAAATCAGCCCAACTACTAAAATGTCTCCCCATGTAATGGATGCCTTTCAACAAAAAATAACTTGCCATATGCTGCAATTGGTGCCTGATTTTAATGTGACCAAAATTACATGTTGAAGTCGGCAAGTGCTAGTTTTCTATATTCATACTGTCATCATTTGTGACAAAATGTGGCCAGCTTTGAACCGATAATATCTTGAAGGGTAAAGCTGGGCATACACTGTACGATTTTTGAAGTCGTGTTGTTTCATTCCAACTCCTACTGTACGAGTAAATCGTCTGCGGTGTAAAGCCAAGATTCACGATTCATGTGCTCACACTGTCCCCATTCTGACTATTTGTCAAAGATTTATTTTAAAGCTCCTTGTTTGAGTCTGAAGAAGTTTGTTTCCTACCCTTCAAAAACAAAAAAGTGCCGGTGCATATGGACTCATGACATGCGGCTGTTTCCTGCCAACGTTTCTCTCGTTCATATCGAGATTGCTACAGAAAGACAGAGACTTTGTGCAGACTGAGCAGCGTCAGGGGGCGTTCAACCGCCTTCAGCGCGCTCTGAGTGAGGCTCCGGTGCTGGTTGGCGGAGGGGAGGGTTGAGGGCGGACCTGCACAACTAATTATCAACGATGCAAGTTGACAACTGTAGGAGGCTACTTTTAATTTAAGCTGCGTTTTTTACTTCTTTGTTGTCTGTGCAGCTCCGTCTGATTGTTTCTGTAAAGCTTGGAGGGAGATTAAAACGTTGATTCCTCTACATATTATTGATTGAATGCTGATAGATTTAGTGCCCATGGTGTCATGGTGTGTTTCTTTTCTAATGACTTTTACATGGTTTTCCATTTCGTATGGAACATTTTCATGTGATAGTTTATAATTAAATGACATTAGCAATATGTCCTACAACAAACGATTGTCCTTGGCTTCTTCTAAAGTCATGGAAGAAGGCAATCTGGCTTCAAGCTTCATTTCACTGCTAGAAGGAGTACACTTTAAAAACAAAACGTTATTTGTCGTGTAAGCCCGATAGGCATACTTTGAACAAAAGTGAATAGTTATACTGGCAATTTAGAATCTCATGTCATTGTTTTAATCGCACGCTAAGGCAAAATGTGTTCAAGGATAGCACAGTAGCATGCTAAGACGAATGTGTTCGTAGCTGTGCTAATGTGCTCCGAGATGGCATGATAGCTGATAGCTCATGCTAAAGTACGACAGGACAGCATAGCAGCATGCTACAGCTATAGACTATACTGTTGAGTGTCATAACTCACTTCAGCAAAGAAGCATTCCAAGGCTTGAGTTATACACATTGATTTGTCCCTGCCTGCTTCCAGCTTGTTGGTTGTTATTTATTAATATTTCAGGATGCTGTTGCTATTTATAATATCGATGAGCCGATGCGACAGACGAGGAACAATTTTGTTTAGCCGCAGAAGTTGTGATGGTTAGTTTGGTGAAATGTTCCCATTGTTGAGTCAGCGAGGTCTGCATGCATGGAAACAGAATCAAAGTTTTTCACAGGCCAAGGTTTCCTCGCTTGGAACCCTTTTGATCTTTAAATGGAAGAAAGCACATTTCTTGGTAACCTCGAGCACTGTTTGTAGATTTCTTTATCATCGTTTTGTTATGATCAAAGTTTCCCAGAGCTGTGTTCAACTCTAATTAAAATATGTTCTTGTCGCTCGTCAGATGCAGTCATGCACATGGCACATTAATGCAATTCAATAGAGAGGTATAGATGAGATAGATAGATACACACACACACACACACACACAAATACACACACAAATACACACACACTGGCCTCGCTAGTGGGAGCCAAGCAAATCGGAGCATTAAAATAAAACGGATACATCTCTCTCTCTATGTATACAGATAGCTGTAGATGGAGACACATATACAGCCACAGATAATGTAGGTGTTGGGTGGAATAGCAGAGGGACTCTAACCGTCCTGGGGGTTGGGGGAGTGTTTAAGGGGAGAGAGCGTGTTTGCTTCCTCGACGGCCTGTGAATGGGACCCCAGGGGGTATTAACATTAAGGGACGTGATGTGAACACACACCACAGTGCTTAGTGTCTACAGGCAGTGAGGAGGCAGCAGACTGGATAGAAGATTCTATAACCCTGCACAGGGGACCAGCCATCAGGGCGGGCTGTAACCTGACGATCGAGCACCTAATGGTGATGACCAAGACAGCTCATAGTCATAACAGTCAGCTCAACGCAGAAAGGGATTATCCTTTTGGGGAAATATTATGATGGCACAATCGAAGGGGGGGGGGGTAAATAGATATTGATTACACCGTGTTGAAGGATGGACTGGATTTTAATGTTTGTGTTGAAGCTTTGGCTGACAATCGACATTTTGTTTCTGGGATTCACTTGTCCATGAGAAATCTCAAGATATTTTTTTGTATTATTATTTAAGATAAGATCAAACTTTATTCATCCCGAAGGAAATTCTTGTGCCAGGTTGCATAGCAATACAGTACAATAAAACAACCGAGAAATCAACAGAATTATAAAAATAAATTTTCAAAATATTGTCACAATTTCAAAACGTCTAATGGATTTCTTTCGAACATTCTTAATTGCAATAATTTACATCTCCAATGCATTTTTGTGGCAGCAGATCATTATAAGTATTGTATAAGTAAGTATATGTTCCTTTTCTTTTGCTTTTCAATCCTCCTCCACACCATCACGTATAGCGGCAGTAATACTATCAGTAAATCTATAAAACTAAACCAACTGTGTTTTAGGTGAGAGGAAAGGATTGCACTGTATTCGGTTTCAATGCGCTGGGCCCATAACACAGACTACGTCACCCATGTGTAATAACAATAATAATAATCATTATTATAAAATACTTTTTATAATATAAAAATAGTTTTATACGCAAAGTGCTTAACAGATACAAATGAGGTTCACAAAACGACAATAAAACCCAAACCAAAAGAAGAATAGAGTATAAACAATTGAAACACATAAAACAAAGGCAATTATAATTATAAGACAGATATTATAGAAACGCTCATTTGTATATTGAGAACCCGTGTCGCGTGGTGGCTACAATAATGTGTGTGTGTGTGGCGCTACAGGAGTGAGAGCGCGTGGTGTGTGTCAGCGGCTGATGTATGCGTTAGCGTGTTGCACGCCGCGGTCACCGGAGTGCCTCCGGCAAGGCAATAAAGTTAGCGAATGGAAGCACTCTGTCATACCTGCTGTTGGTTAGCGGGCTCTTAACGTCTGCTCTCCGCTCAGAGAAGTATGTACCCTGCCTTAATTGTTCTTGTTACGCCCTCCCTTCGGATTAGAACTAAAGGGTTGTACTCTCTCTGTCTCTCTGCCATCTCTCTCTCCCGTCTGTCTTGCTCTCTCATGCTAATCTCTCATACAATCTTGGCAGCTGCTCCATTAAGTCAATCATTTTCTCTCTATTCTCTCATATACAGTTTCATTCTCTCTCGCTGTCTATTTCTCTATCCTCTATCCTCTCTCTCTCTTTCTATTTCTCTCTCTCTCTCTCTTTCTATTTCGCAATCTCTCTATCTCTCTCTCTCTCTCTCTCCTATCTCCCTCTATCTTGCTATCTCCCTTTTTCTCTCTCCCTCTCTTTCTATCTCACTATCTTTCTCTCTCTCCTCTCTCTCTCTCTCTCTCTCTCTCTCTCTCTCTCTCTCTCTCTCTCCTCTCTCTCTCTCTCTCTCTCTCTCTTCTCTCTCTCTCTTCTATCTTTCTCTCTGTCTCTATCTCATATCTTGCTATCTCCTTTTTTCTCTCTCTCTCATTGTTTCTCTCTCTATCTCACTATTGTTATTTCTATCTCTCTTTCTGTCTCTATCTCTATTTTTTTCTCACTCTCGCTTTCTCTGTCTCTCTCTCTATCTCTCTCTCTCTATTATCAATAGATTATATATATATATATATATAATAATGGAGGCAATGGTGTTTGACAATCACAATGTCTCACAATGTTTCAGTGTCAGCAGCGTGTCTCATAGAGTCCACAATGTGGACCAGACGCTATCGATCGTGATGATGATGAACAACAATTCAGCTATGAAAAAAGCTTGTCCCCCTCTGGTCCATCCCCATCCAGGGGGAAGGAAGCAATAAGGTCAGCTGGCTTATGATCTGGATGACGTGGGATTGTTATTTGGACTGAAAACCAATAGAGTATTGTACCCTGTAAAGTGCAGTCGGCAATTCCAAAAAGAGCTTGGGCACGGAGGATGTGTTCACGCGGCTCGCTCCAACAGGCGCTCTAACCAAACTGAACGGCAATAATAATACCATCCATTTACAGACATGCTAGCTCCCCGTAATGTCGATGCTCTCCCACGGTTAATGTTCTGTGGTAGGTAAGCACCGAACTGCCCTGCGTGGAGGAGGGGGGAGTGGGGGGGGTCTATAGTCCCCAACGGGTACGTGGCGGGGTCAACGGGAACGCATCTCTCTCTCTGGGGGAATGTCTGGTATAATCCTTCTGTGGTGGCTGAGAGGGACAGGGACACATGTGTAGGAATCCAGAGAGGGACGGAGGGATGGAGGGAGGGAGAGACAGGCTGAGGGGGACACCAATACAGAGAGAGAGAGAGAGAGAGAGAGAGAGAGAGAGAGAGAGAGAGAGAGAGAGAGAGAGAGAGAGAGAGACGGTGAGAGAAAAGGGGAGATGGTAAGGGAGAGTGTGGTTGGGGGAGGGTAAGGGAGAGTGTGGTGGGGGGAGAGGGAAAGAACAGGGGAATGGGGTAAGAAAGGGAGATAGGGGGGAAGAGAGAGGAGGAGTGGGGAGCAAGAGAGTGGGAGTGGGAATGAAGGGATAGAGAGGCAAACAGAAAGGTGGGGGGAAAGAAAGGGAGAGAGAGAGAGACTGGGGGGAGGTGAGCATGAGGCCGGTGGATGTGGGGAGGAAGTAAAGTAGTTGGCAGGCGGTGTCGGGTTGGAGGTGGGGGTGGTGGTGGTGGTGGTGAGGGCCTGGGTGATGGTGGCGGCGGTGGTAATGCATTTCCATAATGACATTAAATCCGCAGGGAGTGGATGGAGGGAGCTCGTAACCTGACTAGAACAGAGGAGCTCGGAGAGGAGGGGAGCGCCATCCCGCATTCCCCCACTCCTCCTCCTCCTCCTCCATCTCGGAAATGAAATCGCGAAGGTCGCAGGTGTGACCTTGACTCGAATACAGGATACAGCACGCGCCGCCAGAAGGTACCCACGGTGGAGGGGAAACGCGGATGATCGAGTTGTGTTTTTACTCTTGTGACAATTGCGACTAAAGTCGCGAATACTCGCCTGTACTCGGGAAGTCGGGTGTACTTTGGTGGATTTCCAGACGTGACTGATGGCGGCAGGTGTCTTTGGCCTTGTCCTTTTCCAACCTGTCGTGCTTTTCGTTGCATCTCGAAAAATACAATCTCTCAAGGGTGAAAAGTGACCGAAGCGCGTCACAAAACAAACAAATTAAAAGACTTCATAGTGTTGTGTCCTGAGAGAAAACGACCCACAGAAAGAAGTCTTCTATACACTGGGGTTGTTTGTGACCGATCACCACTGCAGCAAAACATCTCCTGGACCGACTTGGGCACTTTGTCTTTCAGTTGTACATGTTGTATTGACAACACGTGCAGCTATCCTCAAATTCTAATTCCTGTACCTGTTCTGCACGGTCCCGTCTTGGCACAAGCACTTAAGAGTTGTTGTAGTCACACACATGGAGTATAAACAGGTACAGACATACATACATACATAGATACCATACATACATACATTCATGTCTTGCATGCATTGTGCATGGCCTGGCCTGTAAGTGGTTTGGATAATAAAGGCGTGTGCTGTCGGATGGATGGATGCGTGTGGCAACGTAAATGCCAATGGAGCGGCTGTCCCCTGACTCATGGCAAGGGGAAGAGTGGGGGAAGAAGTCATGCGTAATGGCTTACATGAGAGGTAGTGTACGGGACAAGGGCGACTGGAGCGTGTTCCAAGGTCCCCGCATATCACCCTGGTCTCTCTTTTTGTGTGTGTGTGTGTGCGCGTCTTCCCTATGCTACACTGACAGGTGTAGCATAGGGAGTATAAAATTATCCCTGTTAAAAGCGCCAACGTATTCACGAGATCGTGAAGGCTTTCTGAGCTCGATGTGGTTTTCTGGTTATTTTTTGCCTTTCGGGAGCCGATTTTATCTGAAAGCCATTTGCATTGAACTTTAAAGGCGGCCCTCAGTGAGCAGGTGGAGGGGTGCTAGAGGGGGTATCTTGCTCAGGGATGCTGGAGGGTCTGTGTGGACTGTAGATCATTGGGGGGGTTTGGACCTAGAAGCTTTCAGCTGGGAGGCAAACACCTGAGCCCCTACTGCGCCATCTTGGCTGCCAGCAGTTCTTGGAGTTCCTTGTTGTGCCGTTGCATCGCATTAATTCCTCCAACTAATTAAATCAAATGAGAACCAATCTGCGAACATCAGTGTTAACTTAACAAAAAATAATGCATACACAATAAATATTAACGTTCCTTGAGTTGAACAAATGCTGAAATTACTTCCCGCGAGCATTTTAAAGGAGCATTACCAGTCATCCTGCGTCTGGATTATGTAAAAATTATGCAGATCATAGTGATCTTCAGCAGCTCCATTTCTCCAGGGAAGAGACACTATTATTTTCCATATTTATCTGTATCTACTTAATATGCCAGCCTGTCACTCATCAAATCATCGACAGTAACAAATACACACACACATACATAATATGTAATATGTCAATGCATGTGTGCTTGTGTGTGTGTATATATACAGTATATATACTGTATATACAGTTGTGGTCAAAAATGTACATACACTTGTAAAAAACATGTACGTATGTCATGGCAGTCCAGAGTTTCCAACCATTTCTACAACTCAAATTTTTCTGTGATAGTGATTGGAGCACATACTTCTTTGTCACAAAAAACATTCATGAAGTTTGGTTCTTTTATTAATTTATTATGGGTCTACTGAAAATGTGACCAAATCTGCTGGGTCAAAAATATACATCCAGCAATTTCTATTTATTCTATTTACTTTCTGTAAAGCACCAGTTCCATTGGCAGCAAAACAGGCCCAGAGCATAATACTACCACCACCATGCTTGACGGTAGGCATGGTGTTCTTGGGGTTAAAGGCCTCACCATCTCTCCTCCAAACATATTTCTGGTCATTGTGGCCAAAGAGCTCAATTTTTGTTTCATCTGACCACAGAACTTTCCTCCAGAAGGCCTTTTCTTTGTCCATGTGATCAGCAGCAAACTTCAGTCGAGCCTTAAGGTGCCGCTTCTGGAGCAAGGGCTTCCTTCTTGCATGGCAGCCTCTCAGCCCATGGCGATGTAAAACACGCTTGACTGTGGACACTGACACCTGTGTTCCAGCAGCTTCTAATTCATTGCAGACCTGCTTTTTGGTGGTTCTCGGTTGACTCTTGACCATCCTGACCAATGTTCTCTCAGCAGCAGGTGATAGCTTGTGTTTTCTTCCTGATCGTGGCAGTGACACAACTGTGCCATGCACTTTATACTTACAAACAATTGTTTGCACAGTTGATCTCGGGACCTGTAGCTGCTTTGAAATTGCTCCAAGTGACTTTCCTGACTTGTTCAAGTCAATGATCCACTTTTTCAGATCCGTGCTGAGCTCCTTTGACTTTCCCATTGTAGTATTTGTGTCTGAGGCTAATGCTCGTATCAAATGAGTCTTATTTAAATGGACTCAGAGAAGTCACCAGCTGTAGTCAATCATAATCACTCACAAGAAGTTAAGAGGCCACAAAGATCATTTGATTGACACAACTTTCTACATCACCTAAATTGATCATTCATGTTGCTGTATGTATATTTTTGACCCAGCAGATTTGGTCACATTTTCAGTAGACCCATAACAAATTCATAAAAGAACCAAACTTCATGAATGTTTTTTGTGACAAAGAAGTATGTGCTCCAATCACTCTGTCACAGAAAAATAAGAGTTGTAGCTCTGGACTGCCATGACATACATGTTCTTTACAAGTGTATGTAAACTTTTGACCACAACTGTATATATATATATATATATATAGTGTATATAATGTATGTAAGCATGGCCTATTTTTTTCCCCAAAATCCAGCTTGAGAATTCTGGATGGCAGCCCCGGCAGTGCCAGCCTATCACACACACACACACGCACACTGCCGATCGTGCATGCACACGCACGCAGACACACGCACGCAGACACACGCACACACACACACACACACACGGTGATGTGGTATGATAGATGGATGAACCACTCATCCGACGATGACGCGCCCGGAGAGAAGCCGCCGTTTAAACCGCTATCATTACGGCGCACCGTCGACTGGAAAAACTTTGCGTCTGACTCTAACCTTCCCCTGTGATAGTGAGTGTGTGTGTGGGTGGGTCGGGAGGGAGGGAGGGAGGGAGGAAGGGGGAGGGGGGACCACCACCAGCAACACCACCACCACCACCGCCCACCCGGTCATTAACCTGCAGCAGCGTGGTGAGCTGTTTGTCTCCATTATTACAGGCTCACACAGGATCAAGAGACTCCTCTCTCCCGGGTCTCTCACGTGAAGACCAGTCGGTCGAACACACCACCAGCCTGTCGCTATGCCTGCTTGTATACCTGGTGTATGGCTGGGTATATACCTGGTTGTATACCTGGTGTATACCTGGTGTATGGCTGGGTGTATACCTGGTTGTATACCTGGTGTATAGCTGGTTGTATACCTGGTGTATACCTGGGTGTATACCTGGTGTATGGCTGGGTGTATACCTGGTTGTATACCTGGTGTATAGCTGGTTGTATACCTGGTGTATACCTGGTTGTATACCTGGTGTATACCTGGTTGTATACCTGGTTGGATACCTGGTTGTATGGCTGGGTGTATGGCTGGGTGTATACCTGGTGTATGGCTGGTTGTATACCTGGTTGTATACCTGGTGTATGGCTGGTTGTATACCTGGTGTATGGCTGGTTGTATACCTGGTTGTATACCTGGTGTATGGCTGGTTGTATACCTGGTGTATGGCTGGTTGTATACCTGGTTGTATACCTGGTGTATGGCTGGTTGTATACCTGGTGTATACCTGGTTGTATACCTGGTTGTATACCTGGTGTATGGCTGGTTGTATACCTGGTGTATGGCTGGTTGTATACCTGGTTGTATACCTGGTGTATGGCTGGTTGTATACCTGGTTGTATACCTGGTTGTATACCTGGTTGTATACCTGGTTGTATACCTGGTGTATGGCTGGTTATGTCTAGGGTTTCGGAGGCCACAACTTGGTCACTGATTAAGCTAGTAGGGGTCGAGGATTTTTATCTTGATGCAGAAATTGTGACATATCATGACATGATACATCATTACATCATTACATGATATATCATTACATCATTACATCATTACATCATTACATTTAGGGCATTTGTCAGACACTTTTATCCAAAGCGGCTTACTAAGCGTACATTCGTTGAAAGAGACAGCAATATATCTGTGAAGCTGTGGTACATAAAGATAAGAATAGAGCAGCATTCATACTTGCAAGGTTAATAGAACTTGTGTTTTCATAATTGCTAGGTAGCCTGCATAATAACTGGGATAAGACCAGGAATGCCATTCTGAGCAACATCAACATCTAAGAACATATAACATGCTAAACAATGCTAAGTACTATTAATAATGCCAAGTCGTACAAACACGCGAGTTTGTGCTAGGGTTTACATACATACATTAGCGCGCAGCGTTTTTTGTCTTTTTTTCTGAAGGTCATGAATGTTAATCGACTATGCTGGCAATTTAGTTAAATGTTCTTAATGTCATCACAATGCATGACAACATGTCTGTGGATTTTCTGTGTACTTCTGTTTTTCCACGGATCGTTTCCCAGGATTCCTACTTGGTGGCGGGTGGGGGGGGGGGGATATGCAGTTTTCTGTCACCTGGCCACCACATCCACACGAGGGGTTGAGCCCTCAGACGGGAGAGAGCTATATTTGGTCCCAGTCTCTCCAGCTCGGAAGCGCTCCCCTCTCTCATGGCCGGCGGCTCACTGTGCTCTACGATACGTCAGCGAGTGCCTCAAGCGTGCATCTAGTGAGGTACCATCTGGACCCTCGTCACTCTCTGCTAGATCCTCTTCAGATTCTCTGTTTTCTGGTTCGTTCCATGCAAATGAGAGTGGAGTGCCACTTGTCAACCGATTAACCTTTTCATTTCAACGTGTTGTCTAAAAGCTTCCTTGTATAGTGATCAGTGGCGGCTGGTGATAAAAATGTTGGGGGGTGGGGTGCGCAAGAAAATAATAAAAAAACCGCCACTGTAATGTCGAAACCCTCGTGGTAATTTTCCAGTACCCCAGATTTACAAAAAATAACTGCTGAGGTCTGAATAGTTAACACTGTTGAGAGATACTGTGAGTAATATACAGTTTTTTTGTCCAATCACATGAGTTTAGGACAAGAGATGAAAATGTGCCCCTTGGTAAAAATCAAAAGCCACCAATCAGAGAGCAGCTTTTGGTCCCGTCACTGCAAAAGGATACTTACTCCCATACACACTTTACTGGCGCGCATCAACCAGTAATTGTAATGGTTCAAGAACCACAGCGATACCCACAGGTCGATATCCAGTATATAGCCGAGCTATAGACATATCATATTTTTGATGAATGCAGACTACCATGCTTGCGCATTGTATGAGGAAACAGATTTATTTCATAATTATTTTGCATTATGTTTAAGTCGACTTCTTCTCTAGATACGGTGGTGGTGGCGGCTCTCCAGCGTCCCCTATTGACGAGCCGCCACTGATAGTGAACTCAAATAGATGATGAGGAAAATGATGGCAGCGGTAGCTCGGTTCATGGCTAGCTGGGGCATTGCGGGGGCACTGGACATTATGCACCATTGATGTTATAATAACAAATTCATGGACATTAACAACAAAGGAAAATATTGCTGAGATTAAAGGTGCACAACCTGCACCGTCTTCCACAATAGTTCATCCTCGACCTATTCGTTGAGGCCTTCCTGAGCCGAAATGTAAAGGTACCTATCGTGACATGAAATGAACAGAGGGACTACGATGGTGGACATTGATTCGCCTTATATATGGAAACGTCAAGTGTCTAAGTAATATAGAGTTCTTCCGTGTTCTGTACGCTTCGTGTGCAGGCGGACGCAAGTCAAGTGTCTCTTGACAAGTGATGAATATTCATTTTCTTTTGTTTGTTATGCGGAGATTCAGCGAATGACGGTTGTTTTGGCAGCGTGAACGGAATGTCAGCTGATTGCTTGGTTCATGGGGAGGCTAGCTTGTGAATACTAAATGTTTATTCTGAACCGTGCCAGATATTACAACATAGATGTCATACTTAATAATTAATGGATGTTAACAGCCAGGGAATTTAGAAAGCATTAATAATAGACAATTCCCCAATAAATAAAAAACACCACATACATATGGACACAGTCTATAGAGATCAATGTTTCTACTTTTACACGTTTATGTGTAATTTGCATAATATTTACATGGCGTCTGTAGCATACCTCGTTGCCACAATGCCAGACCCCCAACACTGGATTGATGCCAGCCTCAACCTACTCCCCCCCACCCATCCAAAAATAAAAAGCCCCAACCCCACACCTCCCAATGTGGCCAGCCAACCCCCCTACCCCTCCATCCCGGAGACCGGAGGCCTGGGCTGCTGCCTTGACTACCTTGACAGGTGTCGTTGGGTGTGAGAGTTGCCGGGCTGTCTAGGGGGGCTGGGTGGGGATTGGCAGCTAGGCTGTGGTGGAGCTTGCTGGAGGGCCCGGAACAGCCCCCCCGGTAGAGCCACCCTCCACCAGCCGAAGTGGCTCGATCCCCCATCTCCCTCCCGGAGCATTGGCCCTCGGCTGCTGTCCTACCTGGCAGAGGCATGGCTGGATCTCGGGCTGCTCCAGGCTGTTTGCAGGGGTTGCTAGCAACAGGCGTTTGCCCATGGTGGTGCTGCGCCACCACCGCCGTCCTCCGCTGGGCCCCACCGACGTCCAACGCTGCCATGAGGGAAGGGCTGGCGCTGGGAGGTGGCCGTGTGTCCTTTGTTCCCGGAGGGCCCCACATTGGGAGCCAGTGTAGCATAACTCATTGCCACAATGTCACATAATGTGGCTTAGTTCGGGGCTCCTCCAAGGACACAGACATGAGTGGTGTTGAAAGTCTGGTTTATTGAAAAGGTGGCATGAAATGACATGGAGCAGATGGTTCTTAGCTAGCATGCTAGGCGCTCCCTGAGTGTGTGTGCTGATGGCTGACTTAACCTGTGGTGCACTGATTAGCCAATGCACCACAGGTGTGCAGACCCCCCCTCCAGACTCTAACTGGGCCAGTTGAGGCCAGTTAAGCCAGCCAGCCACCAAACATACACACACTCCCACAGTGTCATATTGAGTGTATTACTGTTATTATTATTGTTCTTACATAAGATATTAACTGACTCCCTACATTGGACTTGTAATTCATCAGAACACAACAAAATGTGATGAATATTTAACTAATTTGTTGCACATCAAAACAGGGTATTCAGTCACTGAGTTTGCCATTCGGTTCTTGGATGGTTGTCAAAATACACATATTTTTTAAAAATATATTAAAAACATATATTAAATAAACATGTCGTCTTAAGTGGGCCTAGACTGGCAGTACTGTTCCAGATGTACCATCACAACCTACTGACGTGCGCATCACAATTTCTGAACAAAATCCTAAAACATGCATTTCTATTTTATCTTTCTTCTAATCACGACATGTGTTACTGTTTTACTGTTTTTTATCTATTGAACTCAATTAATTCCTTGTTTTGTTGTTTGACTTGCTAAACACTTTGTATTGTGGTTTTGCACAAGTAACACAATATAAATAGTTTGATGGATACTGAAGCCCACAGCTGTCTCTGCAATGCTATGCTACCAAGCAAATAGGCTAACCGCCCTACACTTTTCTTGTATTTTTATCCCAATGTGTGCCATTCTGACACATGCCTGCCAATGTCTCTCCTGCCAAAGCTGACAAATACGGAAACTCAGTTTGTGCCATGAAATAAAGAATGGGAATTTCGACTTTTAGTATACAGTATTCTTTTTGTTTTTGCTGTTGACTGCTGTTGTGACTTAAGGACTGACAGAAGCCATGGCACAGGGAGCTTTACGGAGGCATTAATTTGGGCACTTAGAAACAGAAGTCCCTATCTTTAGAATATGCTGTCATAGTCATACACATTGTGATCAAATCAAGACTATGGTTGGAGGAGATACATGCTTATAATTGCCATTCAACACAGACATTTCACTATGTGTGGGTTACGGTGATTATGTGGCTGACATTCTTGGAGAGCAGGAGACCTATAGGCCATCATGGTGTTGTACAACCAGTGTTTTTCAACCTTTTTTGAGCCAAGGCACATTTTTAACTTTAAAAAAATCCTGCAGCACACCACCAACCAAACATGTAACAAAATGACACATTGTAGCCTAATAGCGACACCTCTCACACCATCACTCATTCTATTGTCTTCCATTAACAACAAGGTCATTACTGCTCTACCTGCTGGGGCTGCACGACTAGGCCTACTGATGTTTTCAAGTCGACCTTTCTATCAATGAAGTGGAAAAAAGTCGTCGATGACGTCATCACACACACACACACACACACACACACACACACACACACACACACACATAACACGCCGACAGAAGGGCTGTCCAAAAAATTATATTATATAAGCTTATTATATTACGTAAATATAAAAAAATTACAACATTCAAAATGTCTCATTCGGTGTCAGCAATTATATTATATTTATTACATGAATAAATTCGTTTGGCATCGGCTTACAACTCAGCATGTGCAATCCACGCCCCACAACAACATTATAAGAGAGCTTTTTTACACACATTTAACTGAACATTCATTCCTGCACGGGTCTGATTTTCAAGACCCGCTCCCGCCCCACACCCACGATGTGCAACACCGAACCCGCCATCCGCACATATAACCCGACCCGACGGCACACTATAATAACTATGATATAAAACGCACGATCCGACCCGCATCTTCTTTGTTTCCCCACAACTAACTAAATTACGACAAAATACCACCCGGGTCACAGACGCTCAAACATGGCAAATTATTTGCCATGTGCCACTAAATCATATTTTTTGGACCAATTAAGTGAAATTGGATAATTTCCCTCACGGCACACCTGACGATCTCTCACGCTACACTACTGAGGCACAGTGGTTGAAAATCCCTGCATTAACCTGCCAAATACAAGGCCACGCCCACATGGGACGATACCCAATGAATCCTGCTGAACACCATCACTATCTAGGGTCTTATATGCTAACCCGCCGGTTACCGGCAAAGATTGGCTTGAACCTATGATCTTCTCTGGCCTTCTAAGAGTCATTAATAGGATTAATGGTGTGCAATTAATTGTTGCGGATGAAAAGAGACAGAGGATACCAAACTCAACAGTATTCACCACAAATTACGTGAGAAAAGTGCATTTTATTAGTAAACCTGATCTCCCCTGCATTTGCAGAGGGACTTTTTCAAATCGTTCTAAATCAGGAAATAAATTAGTTTTGATTTGTTTTTGGTCGAATTCTTATTCGAGGAGGCACCTCCTCTTTGTATCTTAGGATCTTTAAATAGTATAGATGTTAACGTTATATAGCAATTGACAAACAACATTGACATTATTTAGTGAATGTATTAGTCTTTATCAGTCTTTCTATATATGATGCATTGTGTAGGCCTATATTGTGCTTCAAGTAACAAAATATTTCATCCTGTTTGTAACATGTTAATGTCTGTGTTGACATGGTCATTATTTCATCCTATATCTTGCATACCATCGACCAATTTTAAGCCATTAAAACATTGTGTTGACATCGAGTGGCATCACAGTAGCGGTATTTTTAAGGATTTCCACAACACATTTATTGACCGGTGTAAAAATACATATTTAAGACTCACCGCGGTGGCAGTGCTTAGACCAATTTCTAAACCCACATGTTGTTGTGATGGACATCGCATCATGAGTCCCAGCCGCGGGGTTTTTTTAAGGGCACAACAAATGTATTGACCGAATAATTCCATAAGGGCCTGGGATGAATCACGGCCTGTCTGGCTGCCTGTCTCCATGTTTGTCCACCCTGGTTCTCAGTCCCCCTTCAGGGGATGTGGGGTGGGTTGGGTGGGGGGTCCGCTGGCCCCTGGATGGCCCTCAGGACATCTCCTCCTCCTGCCATCCTGTCTGCCTCCTCTTCACCGCCGGGCAGACGCTGACTAACGAACAAGCTTATTTTCATGGGGAAAAAAATAATACTTTAAAACGTTATTTTTTGCGTAGCAGCTTGTGAAAAACTGAAGTTCACAAAGTGCTTTAATGTGTACTATAAAAACAATTACTTCAAAGAAACTGTAAGTAAAGTCTAAATGCGTAGCTTGGAAAATTACAAATTAGATTCCAAAGTGCTGTAACCGGCAAAATAAAAACTTTACATTACTTGAAATGGGACTTATGGTTACGAGAGTACATTTGGTGTAAAATGAAATAAAAACAAGATGCTAGAGAAAAAAATGAAAATATAATAAACAAATGATAGAGTGTAGAATATAGACGGGGAAAAATTATTGAACAATGACAAAAAAAACACAATAAATCAAAACAGAGCTGAACATACAATTGTAATATATAGGAAATACATAACTTGAGAAAAAGAAGAAGAAAAAGTTAGCAAGAGAGAATAAAGAATAGAAATCGGAATGACCCTGGTTCCCCTCCCCGTTCTGCAGTGGGAGCAGCTGGTCTCCTTATCCTCCTCCTCCTCTGGTTCTGTTCGGAGGTGTTCTGTGATCAGGGTGTACAACGTGTTCCCATTGTGCACAGGGCCCTGCTACTTTCCTGGCGTCTTAATTCCTAGGGACAGACAAAGTAGGTATGTGTGTGTGTGTGTGTGTGTGTGTGTGTTGCTTTTGTTGTTGTGTGGAATTAGTGAAGATGTCTATCTTATTTCTGACCAAGTAGGTCTGTTGGTGAAGCTAAAGACACGCTCTACAAGATGTTGTTGATGCTGGATGCTTGTTGTGCGTCTGTCTCTGTCTCGCAATGCAAACGTATGATTCTGCGGCCATACGCGGCTGCTGACTTTGAGCGTATGCGCACCGAATGGCAGACGAAATGGCTCCATGGTCTCCACGCGTTCCTCCCACCCCTGGGTCGACCGGTGGACCACAGCTTCCAAAAGTACCTATCACTGTGAGAGCTCTTCACAAAAAAATAAACGCCCCCAACTGTCTCAACGTGAGGGAGAGGTGGAATAATGTGCATCAATTATCGTTTGACTGTTTGACAACAACCGTTTAGTATGCATGAACCCCCTGGGGACATTAGCATCGCGAGAATATGATATTGTCAAGGCGCAAACTAAGTAGCCTGTCCAAAAGGAGCTAAATATTTATCCTGTTTTACAGGCGTGGTGAATTACCACGTTAACATGCAGGCGGCGGTTCATCGACCTTGGGGAAATTCTTCCTAAGTGCCGCAGTGCAAAGCGATGTAAAATTGATTAGAATAATAGAAAATGCTAACAGGATGATTGACGTTAAGAGTGGTAGAGACACGGCCGTGTTCACATTGACATGGGCGGCTGTTACACATTCAATATAGTATTTGTCGATCAAACCTTTAAAATGTAAAGTGCAAAAAATACACAAGATGGGTTCAATTGGCTTATTCACTGCCAACCTGTAAGTCTTTATCGACCTGCTAATTGGGCCAACATCCCAATTCTGATATATGATATTAATAATATAGCACATGATATTGAGAATATTGCACATGAAGTTGGGAAGTAATATTGCACATGATGTTGGACAGTAATATTAATATTGCACGTGATACTAAGAAAAATGCACATGATGTTGAAAGGTAATATTGCACATTATATTGCTCAGTGTTCATTGTCTTATATTGCAACTGTCCTTCACGCAGAGGGGGGAGGAGTTATAGAGTGTGATGGCCACAGGCAGAAAGGACCTCCTGTGGCGTTCTGTGGTGCACCTCGGTAGTCTCAGTATACGGCTGAAGGTGCTCTGGTATGACACCAGTGTGGCGTGCAGGAGATGGGAGGCGTTGTCCATAATGCTGAGTAGTTTACTCAGCATCCTCCTCTCAGAGACCTCCACTAAAGACTCCAATTCCACTCCCAGGACAGAACCCGCTTTCCTGATGAGCTTATTGAGTCTGTTAGCGTCGGCTGCCTTTGTGATGTCATACTATCATTGCAGAGCGTATATGTATCTGAATCCTATAGACTGAAGACCAGTCTATAGGATAAACTCGTCCTTTAACCGTCCTCGGAGCAGGAAAAACGGCATGAAGAACGGCGTGTTCACTCACCATGCTCTTGCTTGTCACGCGCTCCCGCAAGTTGGCGGAATTAATTGATGACTGTTGCTTGGCAACTGATAAGGGACGGATTCCAAATTCCGAACGCTAAGCTCATATGCTCACCGCCGGGAGGGTCGGAGCACCTCGAGGGTGAGACAGCTGGCGTCAATTAGATATCCCTCACTGCAATAACGCCAGCCGCTACACAGGCACGAGCCGCTGGTCGACAGCTAGAGGTAGCTAATACCGCTAATACGGCTCTCTTATGAAGGCCTGGTTGTCTAGAGTGGCTAGGAAACACGGGCTATGGGTTATATGGGTGCATTGAGTGTCCGTATGGCTTTGTTTCTTGATTACCGTTGTTGAACAGAACGTGGTTTGTTTATCATTAAGTTGTGCCTACTCTGCTTTCGTGACCTCTGAACCTCACAAACCATTTCCTACATATGATTTTGGTGTGTGTGTGTGTGTGTGTGTGTGTGTGTGTGTTGATGTTGTCTCATGTTCACTTGTCTCCGTTTGTTACCAACTGTCATCTTATCCGCCCAATAAACACACATAAGTGTCTTGTTTTCAGCACGTCAAGAGGACCCGGCATTAATTACTGCTGACACTGACCACCGCTCTCTGGGTGCTCTCTGGGTGCTCTGTGGAGATGATGAGTTCAAATAATTTACACTCGAGTTCCTCCTCTCCTCCTTTGCCTCACGGCCCGCCTGGCTCAACGTTCACTTCACAAATTAATATGTATTAAAAACAAAACTACATTTTGTATATAAATACATATGAAGACCTGCAGGGTTTGTGTGGCCACCCGTATACTTATCCTGTCTTGGAACCATGCATGTGTGCTTTTTTAATTACATTTGCGAAAGGATGAATCAGTATTATTTTTTGGTATTGCTGACATCGGCGGTTTAAGTGTGCAACAAATGTCCGCGTGCCCCGCCCACTATTTATCATCACCTTTATGGGGAGTCATTTTTTAATGGGCACTTGCGTGGTCTTGCTTTGCTGCGGTGGTTAATAGGCTCTGTCCGTCGTAACCTGAGTGAAAAGCTGTCAGAAACCGTCTGCTCAATCCTAATGGTTATCAATGTCACAGAGGGAGGAGGGAAAACTACTGCAAGGCGGGAGCGGGAAACGCAAGAAAATGTCAAATGTAAAAACAGTTTTTTGTCCTTTTTTTTCCAGCCGGTGCGGGATCATAGGCGGTGATATATATACGAGATCACAGCACCGAGCGCAGGCAAGGGATCGTGGTTGAATGTGAATGTGCTCGCCGTATTGCGTGCAGAAGGATTGTGTGATTGTGGTGGTTCAGGAAGGGGCCTCTTCTCCTTACGGCTGTAATACTCATTTATGATTGTGCATAGTTTAGTAGTATTATGGCAGTTTTTGTGCGTTTGGCGTTCAGCTTTTGGGAAACATTGCAGACAACTCACTTTTCACCGTAGGTTGGTCGGCCTCCATTTCTAGGTTTTGAAAATAAAACGTCCCGGTCCGTTCGCCACTTGAGACCCAATCAAGCCGGGGAGCCGGAGAGACGCGGGTTGCAGAGACCCAATCAACGATGAGTCAACTTCCATACAAAGTAATAATCAGAGATAGATGAAATATGCATCAGTGTACAGTATTCCCCCGATTCTCTCCTCCTTATTGCCTCCTTTTTCCGCTGGCGAGCTTGGCCAGCAGTGTGGTCACCAGAGACCAAGTGGGACTCCATTATAATATATCATAATATGAATGGATGGAAAGTGTGTCTGAGATCACAAAGGCGGTGCATGAGAATGGGCCCGAGGGAGTTCTGCTGAAAGAGCAAGGGGACAGAGACGAGAAACGGAACAGGACTTCACAGAAACGGAGCGGTACTTCACAGATATGGAACAAGACGGACAAAGGAGAAGTGGGTTGAAAGAGAGGGAGTCATGTGGCAACGGAACCCGCTGGAATCTGAATCTGAACGTTGGGGGCGTTGGAGGGGGGGGTGTTAGGCGGTTATATAAGAAGATGTAATGGCTACGCGGTTAACACTCTAGCGAGTCGGGCCCCTTGAGACTTGAGAAACTACATATATGTTGATACAGCTGCAACACAGGGACGGGGGACGGGGGAACGGGGGGGGGGGAGTAACGGAGCGAATGATGTAGACATCAAACCGATGAAGACCCCATGTGGACAGGAGTGTGTGTGAGGGCGGGTGGGGGGGGGGGGTCGTTGTCTGAGATGTGAGGAGGCAGGGGGGCGGGGGGGGGGGTGGTGATGTGAGCCCCGCAGGGAGTCCTGGCTGCGAGGGGCCATCTGGACCGTCTGAAGCCGACAGCTCGACTCAGCGCCACAACGTCAGGGGCGAGCAGCAGAATGTCCCCGAGCCAGGGGATGTGCAATGGCTTCTACGCAAGAAACGTAATTGGCAGGCCGGCGGCGGTGGGGGCTGCCGCGGTGGTGGAGGAGGAGGAGGAGGAGAGGTGGTGGCGGTGGTGGTGGCGGCAAGAACAGAGCATTGGAAACGAGCAGAGAAGAGATCGATGTTCTGGTCTCTGAACTAATGAGGCTAATGTTGATGTGACAGCTTGGTCACGGGCGATCTGTGGGGAATAACACGGACTTCGGCGGCAAGGAGTGTTCCCGCTTATTAAATTAGCGGCGGTGGCAGCAAGCTGTCAGCCCCCCCCCCCCCCCCCCAGTGTGAGCGTTGACGCCATGGCGCTTTGACGTGGACGCTTCAGGTCCTCTCAGTTTGAACGCAGCAACAGCAGATCAGAGAGAGAGAGAAGAGCGAGAGAGACGGGAGACGGGATCGATGGAATACTTTTAATTTGATCGATTTCTTTTGTATTGCTCACCAATAAAGTCATTATTTGCATTATAAAAACAGACCATTTAAAGTGAACAAATGATACAGATGATTATTAAACACCAATTTGCTTTAAGGGGAGAAAAGGCAAGAGATTTACAATAGAAAATGACCCTCGTTCAGTGTAGAAATCCAATAGCAGTGATTGAGGATGAGAGAAATAATTCACCATTTGATAGAGATAAGAAATTGATTGATGACAAAACACACACAAGAGCATGTAGAGTATCAGGTCTTGCTGTTCAAATCTTCCCCTACTTTACCACCAGGTGTGATGTTACAAGCCATTTAAAAATCAACCCTATAGTGACATCACCCTACCAGTTGGTACAGTTCAGAAGGTCGATCTGTCCATCCATCATACTTCTCGGGGCGGACCCTCCACTACTTGTGATGTCACAAATGGGAAGATTGTCATTTGGCTTGTAATGGCCAATCAACATCACACCTGGTGCTTAAGTGGGCCTTGGCCGTAGATGGAATGACGTCAGAGTATGTATAAAACATAAGTTAAGATCTGCGCAGCGCTTTGCACACGTTCTCACAGATAGAAATGTGTTCCTCCTATTGGCTGCCTGTCATCTCCAGATCACGTTAACACACAATATACACGAACATCACACACATGAAGTCTCGCTTATCAACAGCCCCATGTCTGACACAAGGGATGCTAGGGATTGCTTTTTTTTTTTCCGCCCCCGTTGATTTTTTTTTTTGTTCTTTACGAAAATGTCTCAATGCAGTGAGAAATGTGACACATTCCCCGTGGGGATCTTTGCATCAGAGAGCCAAACTGCATCAGGCTTCTTTCAGTTTTGGCAATGGTAAAACATAGTCATAAAATACTAAGATATTAACAACTTTATAATTTCCCCGAAAAATGACAATTCATGAAGAAACCCCACCCTACCCTCCCCATAATTTTAAATCATGTCCGTTTCCCTCGTTCCAACTCAAGATAGGTAGTAGATGTTTGACGGTAACAACAGAAGATGAGACTCCTTCCAGTGCAATGTCTTGCAATATTCGGCTTCATGTGGTCCTCCAGTTATTTGACTTGATGCTCTCCGTGTCTAGTCTCTTCGGGAAAATGTGGTCACCCCGAAGCGTCATGGCACAATGTTTACTGCCTCTGCGCCCTTCGAAAAAGATAAGGGGGAAAGGGGAGGGATTATGCCTCCCAGGGAATTAAAATGTGTCAACTCTGGTTTTTCTAAATCGCACATGATTTTATTAGTGCCACATCCATGATTCATTGGCACCCATTAGGGCTTGCGGTTAAACAAAGCCAGACGTACTCCCAATTTTATGACAAACAAAACACAGCTGTCCCTTTCGTCCTTGACCCAAAATGTGTTAGGCGAAGTGTCCGTCCATGCCTCAGAACCTCACGGTTCCTTGTCTGACGCTGTTCTTGTCTCTGCCGATGTTCTAGTGTTGTTCTTTCTGTCATTCATGTCCTTGCTCGAGTCAGTATGTTTCGCAACGGCGTCCCACAGTAGGCCACCACAACCAAGAACCACAGAACTCGGGCTAAAAGTGAGATAAGGAACCCTTTAAAAAAAACAAAAAAACAGTCCATATTGTCACTGGCTCATCCTTACAGGTTGCAGTACTTCACACAAGGCTGTCCTTCTGGTTGTTTGTCCCTGTGACAAACAGCCGCGGGGGGAGGGGGAGGGGGGGTGGGGGGGGGGGTGAGTCCAGGATCATGGTTCCCTGTGGTTCCCATGTGTAGTCTGGTCCTCCCATTCATCAGGACCGTCCGTTCCTCCGCCACCTCCGGTTAGTGGATAAGGGAAGGCACGTCTCCCATCCATGAGCCAGGCAGTGGACGTGGACAGGTGTACTCGTTCTGGAAGAGCAGAGAGGGGAGGGGGGGTGGAGATGAGAGTGAGAACAGTTAAGATGGTCCAGTTTGGCTGGCTGAAGTTACAATAGGAAAAGGTTAAAGGGGCGCCTATTTTACCAAGAGGTTGTTGTTGTGACCATGTTGATTAGCCAATAAGAGCCATTTCAAAGACTATCCATTTGTGAAATCACAATGCGTGATCTGTCCAACCAGCTGGAAGGAGTTGATTGGTGAACCATATCGCCTGGTTAGGCTCCTGGAGTTGACTCCCAGTTGTGATGTCACAAATGGGTAGAGTTTGAAATGTTTCTTGGGATGTCTTTATCAAATACACCTGCTGGTAAAATGGGGACAGTTCAATGACAGCACCCTGGGATCTGACCACAGAACAATATGGGATGCAACCAGGAGCACAAAGCAAATTAAGGAGAACAATGAAACGGGAAAAACAGCCTCATTCGGTTAGTTGGCTTTGTGAGTTTAGAATCAGTGGCGTTGGCATGAAGCGGAAGGAAAAACCACACACATAGCAGGTACCCACCGATCTACAGATTTCTACAGTTTCATAGGCTCTGATCAAAGTGAAACTCAATCAGTCTGAAATGGTTTGCCAGAATTCTTCATTGAGAAGAAGACTTGAAATTTGCCTGTGGTGGTAATTATGTTGAGCGGTGGCGGTAGTCAGCAGTGATTGTTATCCTAACTGTCACATTCACAGTGGATCACCGGATGGAGAATAAATAGTGACGGTCAAGAAGACTCACTAAGCACTAATTACAAGTCAGGTACAGCGTCTTTAATTCTGGATATGCTTACAGTTAAAAAAAATATTGCATTAGTTATTCATATGTTAATCGATTTCATGAATATTATGTTTCAATAATAATATCCATGTTTCTGAATAAAGGTGTTGAAGACATACTACAAAATGAAAATGAGAATTAAAAATATCACTATATCCACTCTCCCTCTGATGAAGCCTGCCACGCATCGAGCCTGTTTTGTCACTTTTCCACAGGCCACCATTTTTTGTCTGTTTGGCACCAATTACCCGTTTAATTAGGAAATGTGTCATGTTACCAACAGCGCTGACGCCATGTCATGCTGTCTTCTTTCAGGATACGAGTACCCGGGTATGGTCGTGATAAATTACTACCCAATTTCAAGACCGAAAAACACATCCAGCCCCATTTGTGTGCCCAACGCTCATACCTCTTAACACCTTGTAACTGGGTCACACTGGGTATGCTGTTGAAAACCGAGAGGTACAACGGCAACTTGTTTAGTCCACTTTCAGGGTTCTGAACACATGCTCACAATCCGCACGGATGTCCTCACCTCACGTGCCATGTTGATTTATTTAAAAAGTGAAACAGACATTTAAACACACAACTATGTTTTGCCCTTCGTTTGACTTCATCACCACATCTTAAGTTGATGAATGGACTTATCTGAAAGGCAAATCAACAAGCTCCTTCTTTTTTATAATGAGGACTGCAACGTCATCCACGCGTTTCTTTTCTCACTGACGGATCCCCGCGACGCCTAAACCACGGATGTTTCCTCCTCCACCTCCTTCTCCTTTCAGCTATTGTTTTCGATAGCAACTGACAGATGGAGCTTCACGTTCCGCTGCGAGAGACTTCCATTGTTGTCTGAAAACACGAACAGCAGCCGCCGAGCCGCCCTGTCGCATTGGTCAGCACAATCCCACCCTTTCACCAGTTACTCAACAGTCATATTTGTTCCCCGAAACACTTGGGAGTTTCATGCAAATGTGCCTCGCCATTGCTCAGCAGAGGGAGCTGCACCTGCACACGGTTCCTCCGTGCAGTTCCTCTGCCAAGTTGTCACGCGCCGCAGATGTTTTAGGGAGAGAAATTCGCCGCCCAAGTTTAATCGTAATGGATGGGCTTTGGTGAGCCACTAGACGCCGTGGCTCTGTGACTTATTGTAATGCTGTTACACACAGAGAGCCTGTGTGTGGGTAGCTAGACAGAGAGACTTACGTGAAAGAGAGAATACATACAACATTGCTACTTTGGGTTGCTAAACGTGGGATTTGGGGGATAATGTTGGTTTACTGTCCAATACGTACAGATCAGCTGCATTGTACGTGTTGATATTGTTGGTTTAGGGTTGGGTGTAGTGTAGGGGTTGGGGCGTTTGACTCCCTGCCCTCAGGTTTTGGGTTCGATCCCCAATGTCTGTTGTGGGCAGACAAGATGCACCTGCTTTAACAGGAATTTTGCTTTATAACGCTAACCAGGTCCTTCTCACACCTACCCAGTCTATTGTGTGCACCCCAGACAGTTTTTAGGTTGCTTGCTTCAATATTCAGATATTTGTTAACAGTGTGTGCACCCCCACCCCCCCACCATGCAATAGAAGCCCATTCAACACCATGTTAGACTCACTGTAAACACACACCCCTGCTTATATGTCACATTAATATTCATGTATTGTAATGGGTGTGTTGCCCTTCATTTTTTGATGATTTAATTTCAAACAAGTTCAACAATCTTGAATGTGCTTCTATTGGATGAGGGCGTGGGGAGGTTGCTCAGATGGGTATCAAATATTTAATTTGAAGCAAGAAGCCGGTCTATGGTGCACACATAAGACAGGGCTAGGTGTGAAGATGACCCCAGAAAGTGTTCTAAAGTAAATTCCACATTAATGGCATGTATCTGGATTCACTGCAAGTCTCTCTGGATAAAAGTCCTGCAGAATGACCAAGCATCATTCCAAGCAGCAATGTTTCCAGCTGGTCTTTTCCATCTCTCCCTAGGCTTTAAGCACTTAATACAATTTTTCGTAAAGTAAAACATACCCCAGAAGGGGGTATGTCTGCAAACTGTTCTGTAGGCATCAGAATCCACAGATCTCTCACCTGAACACCTCGACTCTGTCGACACGTTCTCACATCTTAGCCTCCCTTCCTTATCGATCCCAGAGTTTCTCAAACCCCTCCTGGTTCTCCTGGGTTCTCTGCACCCTGCCTTGGGACTGCACCAGCAGTGTTTTTAATGGAGGAGGGCAAAGAGAAGGAGCCGGATTGGTCTGAGTCCCAGCCGAAAGGTTCTGGACTCAAACCCCATTGTCTGAAGTCCAGCCTCCTTGAGCAGGATGCCCTAAGCGAACCCTAACCTCAATAATGACGTCTCACTGATCTAAAGGAAGTCGCTCCTAGGCAACCCTTTTCACAGATGGTCAACAGCAAAGTAAAGTAAAGTAAAGTAACTTCCTGTTCCTGTCATTTTAACGTGAGGCTGTTTTATGTGTGTACCTGTTACATGAATCACAACGTTTAAATACAGAACGATATCGAAACACGGCTTCCAACCCTCCAGATAAAAAAAGAGGTTGCTGAGCATTTCATATAAGTAAATATCTTTGTTACAGATTACCAGAATTAGTATGCAAACATTTCAGCTCCACATTTTTTAAAAGCCACATTGCATGGTCTCCTGAGATGGCCTTCATTTTCAGTTTCAGGGGAAGAAAATAAGACAGCTAAAAGACGCTATATTTAACGGCTGCCGAAAATGTCCTCCCGTCCAGATGGCCTTTGATGGTAATAACTGACAGGGAAGTTTGAGGAGTGCTGGCAGGCCAAACAGCTTATGACGCACGTTTCTTTATCCTTCACCCCCACCGCCGCCGCTGCTACCCCCTCCAGGCCCTCTGATTTAACCTTTAAAAAGCACTCTGGGCTATGCTTGGGGTAAATCCACATTCCACATTAAAAAAGGTCCTACTTATCCTTGGCCGCTGACGGCGTGCTAGTGTCAGCAATTTCCGAGTCTCTTTGAATTCTCTGCCCTTTTTATTTATTATTTTTTGAGCTGCCAACATTCGAGGTGGCTCCTGTTGATTGGCAGACGCGTGTTCTTTATATTGGACTCTTCCGACGGTGCCTCCGGGCAGATCAGAATCAAACGCACCTTTTTTTGTTCAACCGGGTCTGTCCTTCAGACACCGTGAAAGGATTGTGACATTAAGCAACGACCGCGAAGCCTCAATGAGAAAAACTGTCAAACATCGTCATGGGGGAAAACAAACAGCGCACTAAAATGCCAACGCTCTCGGGATACAAAACGGCGCGTGAGAGAGACGCGTCGGTGGCCGAACGCTCCGTTCCTTTCAGGAGGGGAATCATTAACACCTTCCCTCTTGAGGCGCCTCGTTACATGAAACCATTATCCATAAACAAACAACTAAATACCCCCCCCCCCCCCTCAGTGCTAGCGCCCCCCGGAGGTCGCGCACCACTCATAAATGCCTCGCCTGCCGCGACGTGTCCAGCGTGATGCCGGTAACGTGCGACGACAGCGTGCAAGGTCGTCGCCGTGGAGACGGGGGGGGGGGGGGGGGGGGGCATCGCGGTAGCTGATCGGCGGCAGCAGAGACCAAAGAGACGCACGGAGGAAATTACAATTATATGTGCGCAGGTCATAACAATGTAACACGGTATCTCTGAAGGTGACCGGCGCGCTAGAGGGGAAACCAAAGACGTGGGACTCGTCGAGCGTCGTTATATAATAGACTCCAAGTTGCATGCATGCACACGCACACACACATCCACAAACACACCCACGAACACACATACACACACATGCACCCATGCACACACACACACACACAGACACACCACACACGCGCGCACCCTCCGTCATGCCTCCATCTCTCAGTTGGGATTTTAATTAAGATACTAATTAGCATCGGGCTAACGCAGTGTAATTAGTTTGCTCAAAATGGGGGAGGGGAGGGAGGGAGGGCATTTCTCTTAACAGATCTGCTCCACTTGTCCCACATTGCACGCACACACAGGCAAAAAAACACACACACATGCACTTTCAAATAGACACACACGCATGCAGAACTGTCTTCTGTGAGGAGGAAGGAGGAGGAGGAGGGAGGAGGAGGAATTGGAAGCAACCGAATGTGTTCCCTTTCAGGTCTTCAGTCATGTTGAATATGTGAGGCGGAGGAGGAGGAGGTGGGAAAGAAAGCTAAGCTCATCTTTTGGTGTCCGTTTTGTTAGGTGTGTGTGCTACACACACACATGCGTGCATGTGGGATTGCCTGCTTGTAGGGGTGTATGTGTGTGTGTTGTGTGTTATATGCCTGTGTGTACTGCACACACGCACACACACACACACACACACACACACACACATACACCCCTACAAGCAGGCAATCCCACATGCACGCATGTGTGTGTAGCACACACACACACACACACACACTCATGCATGCATGTGCGTATTAACAGTCTTTCCGTCAATCATTTTCATTTCATCAATACTCAATCTCGACGGAGAGGTCAGGTTTTTGGTTTGAATTTGAATTTGAATTTGTAAGCTAAACAGTGTTGTTTGAAATCACAAACTGTTCTGACTAACTGTCTGTCAAGAGACCTGACATTAAAGTGTTGTTGTCGAACACCACAACACCAGTTGGGCACAATAATCATCAAAGTTTGAGGAATGATGCAACAAATGGTTGAGAAAGATAAACAGAAATCGCCCTTTGCGAGTATCTTATCTGTCTTCTTCCTGCTAATTTCCGTGGATGTCATATCTACCTTCTAATCATTTGCTAAGCATAACATGAGTCCGGTCCTAAAATGTGACGCTGATAATAAATTACACAGAAGAAAGATACAGTTTCTCTTATCTCGCAATTACCGTTCTACACCGATATGCATGGTGAATAAAATGTTAAAGCCAAGCAACCTAGAAAGCAAAGAATAAAACTTGAGAGGAACATGTAAAACTCCTGACCTGAGAAACCATTTGAAGCATTTCGTATTCCCATCTATTTGAACGTGTTCATCTCTATAAACACTGCCGCCGCGAGTTTGAACATCACCAAATATGAAAGCAAAGTGTGTTCAGAGCCTCAGAGAAACATCTTGGAAGAAGGACTCTCGCATTGCTTTGTCATGCGTCGTGTGTTGTGGTAAAGAGAACGAGACTGCACATCGATTCATCTTATTCACCGAACGGAGGACGAACATTTCCTTCAGCCTCCTCTGCCTTGGCGACAACACAAGGCACGTGTTCGACTCGACACACACACACACACATCGTGAGATCTATGCAGTGGCCGCCAGGGCTGCTTTCTTTTCCTAGGATGGTAACAGAAGGTCACGCCCCAAACTAATTTCATTGGTCGCCCCAACCTCGCACCGAACTAATTTCATTGGTCGCCCCAACCTCGCACCAAACTAATTTCATTGGTCGCCCCAACCTCGCACCAAACTAATTTCATTGGTCGCCCCAACCTCTCACCGAACTAATTTTTATTGGTCGCTCCAACTGCTGCTTCTCCTTCCCTTCTTCTTCTTCTTCTTCTTTTCTAGATCCTGCCAATCCTGCCACGATATTAATATGTTAATGTTTATTTTACTCTGCCAGCAATTAGGAAAGGAGGGAGAAGTAGGGACAGGAGAACGTCAGGATTTAAGTTTATTTTGACAGATATTGGACAAATTGGTGATAGCTAGATGTTATGTTGTCCCATGTGGACCTTCCACGCCTTTTGTTCAAAGGATGGAAATGAATTGTTTTTTATTCTGGTTTTATTGTCAAACGTGTGCTGTGAAAATTGTGTAAATAGAAAAGTATTCAAATGATTATATCTAATGCAAGCGAATAATAAAATGTACGCCAATAATAATAATGGTGGTGGTATTATTCAATTATTATTCCTAATGTAGGCTAATCATATGAATAATGGTGGTGATGGTGGTGGTGATGATGGGTTTGGGTATCATCGGATAATGACACGGAAGTAAAAGTATTTCAAAATAGAAGCCAAGAGAACCAGAGAACCAGCAGGAGGTTTTAATGAGGGCTATGGGGGGCCTGTCAGCGGCTTGGCTTTGTCCCACAGACCCCCCAATGTCCCGGGCTGGGTTCTGGAGATTGAGAAAGTAAATTAATTTGTAATAACAAATATTACATAAAATTGATTTCAAAGTAATTTCCCCGATATCTGAGAGGTCTTAATAGCTTTTCTGTTTCGTTGTTATCTTAGAAACAGAGTCAAAGAGATGTTATGGATTGCTGGAGGTTCCAGGGGGTCTGTGGGACACGTTAAGCCCGCTGATCTGCTCCTCATAGCCCGCATAGGCACTCAAAATCTCCCCCTGGCTCTCTGCTTCTCCAGGGGTGGCAGCAAAAGTCCCCCTGATTCTCTGGTTCTCATTTTTTTAATTAAGACAACAAAAACAGAAAAGCGGCTCTCTATTTCCATGTGTTTCAGTTTTATTTATTTATTTATATCACTGGGGGCGTGGTCAAGGCAAAACCTTCCGTTCCCGACCGAACTAATTGGACACTTGAAGAGAGACCTAGCCACGGGTCCCTTCTTGGTTCTAAACCGAATGCTGAATTTTGTATTATTATGTTCTGTACATTATTTTGACCCATTATATAAGCACTGTAACCGAGAGGAGAAATGAGTGCTAATGGTTTTGCTACTACAATAGCCGCACGGCAGGGCCAATGTGTTGGGGCTCAGTGTGGGTGCACGACCCGCACAATAGGAACACACCTCACATCCTGCAAAACTGGCATCCTAAGCAGCATAAACGTTGCGGTCTTTTACATAATGGGAGCTATCGTTCCAGGCTGCCTTTTTTTTTTTAACCTTTTTTAACAATAGGGGCTTTAGAGCCGCTGGATTCCCAGTATTCGCTGAGACACTTACTAGCATAGCGGCACTAACGGACCCATCCGGAGTGTCTTATTACGCATTCAATGTAAATAGCTGCTGGTTATAGCAGGGTGTGTGTGTGTGTGTGTGTGTGTGTGTGTCAGTAAGCAGAAAAAGAAACCCTGAATCCCTGATGTCAAGGTAGGGGGTGGGGGTCCCTGGGGAAATCTAAGGCTAGGAGTGTGTGCATTTGTGTGTGTGCGTGCGTGTGTGTGTGTATATGCATGTTATGATTTATGATGATCTTTTATGATTTATACTGGTGACGGACGACCACATCGGAGTGTTCTGTCCTCCTCTTCTCCTCCTCCACCCTCCCTTTCATTGTATATTCTTTGTTTCCCTCTTTTTCTCTTTCTTTAGTTTGTTCGTTCTATCTGTCCTTCTGGCTATTTCGTTCCTTTTTTCTTCCTGTGTCTCTGTTCTGTCTCTGTTTCTGTCCCTTTTCTGTCTGTCTTTCTGTTTTTCCTTATTTATATCCGTCTTCCTGTCTGTCTGTCTGTCTGTCTGTCGGTTCGTTCCGTCTGTCAGTCTATCTTTCTTTAATAGCTAAAGTCAATCTTCGCTGGTTATTGGATATTTTATTATTTTCACATTATTTAGTGTGTGTGTGTGTTCTTCAGTCGTGTTCCAAACGCTCGCCTCCATCACACACTAAAGGTTAGCCTTGTCGCTCGACGCGGTGGCTTACTGTCGATGAAGTGCTACCACTACCTGCCCGCCTGGACACCATTTTACAGTAATGTTCAGAAATGTATTCAATGGAAGAAAACTTTCTTTTGAAGACATTGAGAAGTTTTGAGAGAGAGCGGGGGGGGGGGGGGGGGGGGGGGGAATTTTGAGAAATGTGGAGTCTTTGTTGTCTTTTTGAAAGTGTAAAAGCGTTAACTTTGTGTGGTGGTCGGGTCAGCCATAGTGGAGGGAGCTAACCTCAGGCGGCGTCTCTCGGTTCCTCGTCTAAAGGGTGGCTTTTGTTAAGTGGCCCTGCCTGCTGCACGCGCCTCGCAATAAAAACAGCGTGCCTGTGGGGCGCTATTAAAATATACGATCTCCACAAGTGTCTCCGCGCTCCGATGAAAAACCCTCCCTTCAATAATTCAAACGCCAACTACAAAAAAAAACGCTCCTGCGTCTTCTCAAAAATGTAAAATTAATGTCACAGGGAAAAAAAATATTGCAGAAGTGGGGAGAGCGAGCCATAAAATGTTTAAAATATGTTTTCTCTCGTTGCCGAGAACGGATAAAATACGCGCAATATAACAATTTACTGCGCTGTTGGGAAGCACAGGAAAGATATGCTTTCTAATGGATGTATAACTCGACCCCAAGTATTCAGGAACGAAGCGGTTTAATGGTAAATAGTACATCATTTGTCCTGCTTTCATATTCAGTCATCTAGCAGATGCTTTTATCCTCGGTGACTTGCAGCGATAGCTCACTCGGTTACGGAGGGCGTTCAAACCCACAACCTGTTTGCTGGGACACCCGAACACAACTTTATCACGCCCCGGCGGCTACCCCAGCGTTTAAGTATTAATTGAATATCAATGATAATCGAAAACACTGTTTTATCCAAAAGCCCGCTCGAGGCATCGTTAAAAATCTCAAGTTTTTTGTTTGCACTTCCTTGTGTCAACAAACAACAACAAATTCAAGCCTTGGGGGACATTCCCTAAGAATACCTCCGAGATGATTCCGGATTCTTGAATATAACTAGCTACTCCTCCTGCTGTTAGCATCGCTAGCGACGCGTCGACTTTGAACTCAAGGAGTCAAGGCGGCCCCCGTTGGCACACCACACACAACAAAGACGCGGTGTGCTCCGCTTGTCGAACTCTTAAATCTTCAATCACTGCGAGTCAAACGATCCGTTTTTGGTTTTTTTCTAACCGCCCAAATTGGAAAGCAGACATTTTGGAAGTGGTGTTGATTGATTTCCCCCATACTGTGGGTGTTAAGTGCACATTATGTGCGGTTCGTCATCAAGGCCTTGATGCTCCTACGCGTTGCTATGCAGAACGTTTCTCGTTCCACATTATCGCCGTCTCCCTCAGCTCATTTGGCCTTCCCCGCTCGGAAGCAACGGGGTCTTCCGACAAACAGCTAAAAGTAGACTTACGGCAGCGGGGGAGAGGGAAGAGAGGAGCCTCAAGGTTTAATAAAACATATTGCTTTTTACACACACGCCGGCCTCAATGTACTTTGTCCCCGATATTAAAGAATCGTGTCGACTTAACGACATCACAAATTCTCTCTCGCTCTCTTTCTCACTTCCTGTGAGTATGGCTCGGAAAACGAATTGATGGCGAGTGGTGTGGGGAGGTTTTTTACACCAGTATGACAAACGTGGTGTTGTGCTGTTTTAATTTATTTTGAACTGTGTTTTATATTTCCGACACGGTATTGCTTTTTCTATACCTTTTAAAGCCTGTTAATTTCATGACTGTATTATTATTATTATTATTATGTTTTATTTTGCTGCCTTTGTAAAGCACTTTGCATTTTGAAAAGTGGCCGACACGGTTACTGAACTACTCCATGGGGATGTGGAGACGTGTAGGTATCTCTCTAGTTCATATGTGTGGTGTGTGTGTGTGTGTGTGTAGGAATCCACAAGGGAACGCGCCGGGCAACACACACGCGCGCACACGAGGGACGGGCATTCATTCATCGTTATGCTTTATCGTAGATTATCGTTCATCACCGTTGAGTGGTGACGAGTGATGAGATGAAGATAATAACTTATCACAACGCTCGTTGGGTTGAGGATGAGTGAGTTGATTGATCGCGACGGAAGCAAAGGAGGATTGAAGCAACAGACAACACGTGGGGGTTTAGCAGCGGCGGAGAAAGACGGAGCTGGAGTTGTAGTGTGATTGATACAAACACTGTGTCGTCTTTGGTGATAACTGCGCTGAAGCGTTTCTATCCATATTGCATCGCAGAAAACATGCGCTGAGGGGGGTCGGGCACACACACTCACACACACACACACACACACACACACACACACACACACACACACACACACACACACACACACACACGCACACACACTCATGCACACGCACCGGCACACACATGCAGGACGTTTCCCAAATCTGCTCGAGACTTTCTTATTGGCCCCCTGCTGTGAACTCCAGTTAAACACCCAAAATATTCCTCTTTTGAATGTTCATTTACTCACTGTGTGTGTGTATGTGTGTGTCTGTGTGTGTGTGTGCTTGTGTGTGTGTGTATGTGTGTGTGTCTGAGAGAACCTTTTTGAGGATGGCCTCGCAATCACAACTCTACAGCATGGCACCTGCAGCTCCAGCATGACACCGTCACACCCGTGAGTCTGCAGCTTTCCCGCACTAACAGACAACAGAACGCAGCTCTTAGCGTCGCTGTGCTCGTACTCTCAGCTGTAGCATCTGCTGAGGTGGGTAGTGGTAGCAGTAGTCTTATGAGTATTATGATGGTGGGAGTATTATGATGGTGGGAGTATTACGATGGTGGGAGTGGTATTAAGTAGTAGGGAATATCCAATGTTTTTTTTAAGGCAGATACTGACATTTTATTGACTTAGGCTGTCGATACCCATATTCCATGCCAATATTTAAAGTTCAAAGCAAATTATGCCAAATTAAATAAGAAAAAATCTATTCAAGGATGAATTACTGCCATTTATTTGGACAACTAACTAAATAGATAATAAAATGTAAATAAATATGTGCAAGACTCCAAACACCTCAAGAAGGATTTTACTTCCTTTTAACCAGACACAAAGTACGAGACTTTTAATTTGACGGTGTTTATTTTAGTTTTGCTGGGAGGGTTCAGGGGGAAATAGAGTATGTAGATAGACCATGGATGTTTAATAATTAATCATTATTAATTAGAGATGGTTGAAAGTTATGCGAGTTGACTTCCATGGCATGCTCATGATTGGATAAGGTTCATCAGTCTGAAATATCAAGCCTTCCTGTTTCCTTCAAGGGGCAGTCAACCAAAAGTGTTGTTTATTTGTTTTGTTTTAAACATGCAAATATGTAACGTGGCTGCAACATACTCATTTGTGAAATTTTGTCACTGGGACTAAAATACTGCGTAGATGTTATCAACTTGGAGGTAAGACCAATAGATAGCTGTGTTCGTATGTATGTATGTACTGTATGTGTATATTGTATGTACATTTGTATGGTTGTTATTCTTGTATGGCTATTTATTACCGACTGCTGGCTGTGAGACAAATTGCCCCTTGTGGACATTAAAGCTTTCTACTACTATTGCTGTCATTTAGGTGTAAATTCCTCGGTCTCGGGCAGCCAGTTTTGAGCAGTTTCCACTCTGCTTCTAAGGATTTGACGCTTCGTGATGTCAGAGTGCCTTTTTGGATTCGCTTCAACGCCACGGTGAAGGGACACTGCTGGCGAGGTGTGTGTGTGGGTGTGCGGCGCTCCGTCTGGGCAGCGGTTCATTTTGATGTTCCAACTTCCGCAGTCAGGCAAGCGCCTCTGCAGTCATGCTGCTAGAACTAAAACTGAACCCCCTCATTGGATACGTGAAGATAAACCTGCTACTCCGTCATAGCGAGGTGTTTTGCAATTTATTTTGTTAACAAGAATCATTTTTGGACGATATTGTGAAACTAATTAACGGTGCGTTCAAGGTTTCTGTCATGTTGTCTGAGAACGGCTCCACTATGCCTACATTCACTCAGGAGAAATAATTTGGATTAATTTTCAATAAAGTGTGTGCTATAATGAATCCTTTATTCAATCGTTCCCCCCCCCTCCCCCAAAACCTAAGCCCCCCAATCATTGAACTCTCATCTGGAATTATATTTAGATGGACTGCAGTCTGCCGGGAGCCGTGTGCATATGTGACAGCAGTCATATGTGTGTGTGTGTGTGGTCCTGACTACATACAGTACATGTGTGTGTGTGCTGTGCATGCATTCATGCATATCTGTGCATTCTTGACTGCATGCATTTATGCGTGTGTGTGTGTGTGTGTGTGTGTGCACGGCAGCTCATATTGGAGGGGGGGGGCTGTATTTTCTGTAAACGGTTTACAGGAACCTCAAGTGGAACAGGCCTCGTGTTTGGTGGGGGCTGGGGGAGGGTGTATCTCAGGGAGACAGGAAGCACCGGAGGGCAGGGGAGACCTGTGATCTGTAACCCCTCCCTGTCTCTATGCCCTCCTCACACCCACCATCACACACACACACAAACACACAAAGAACACACACACACACACACACACACACAACACACACACACACACACACAGGCGAATAACATTAATTGGAAGAGGAAGCGGTGCACCCGGTGTTAATAATTAAGTGGATGGTGCTCACTGTTTACAACGGAGTACACAACTGATTTAGCTTCAATCTTACCCTGCCTGTTAACGAGTAGAGCCTCGCCAACGAGCTAAGACGAATATATTTCATGGAGGGCGAACACACCGGAGTAAAGAGCTGCTACAAGAGAGACAGAGGAGAGAAAAACTGAGATGTCATATCACGGAGGACAAGCATTTTAGTGAGAAAGATCTCAACCAGGCAGTTAAGTAAAGAAACAGCCATCACAAGCGGAGCTGAGAACAAAGCAAGTTAATGAGGTGACACACCGGTAAAATGGAGGAAAGACAAAGTCATAGTCGAGAGTATTCACTGGGACAAGAAACGTAAGATGTACGCTTAGAGCGACCCTGGAAGTTAAGTCCACGATCTTAACCACCTAATATTATGCAAAATCGAGGAAGGAAAGACAACAATGCGCAGAGCCCCAGTAAAGAGGACAATGAGTGTGCAACATTTACAGCTACGAGCATATGAAGCACCGAGCATTGATATGAGCTTACCGCTGAGAAGGTAACGTCGACCAACGTGAGCTGATCTAGTCATACTGACGTGTTCATAAGCCCCGTGTACCCAGCTAGGAGGTTCCCAGTATTCACGTTTAGAGAATCTAGACGTCCCCCGTCTATTAGTTTCTGACCGCACTGATACCGAGATAACACGATCCACCACAACAGCACCACGACATACCCATTCAATCATTGAACACCTGCAACCCCGCACCTTGAGTGTCAGTGCACGCTAACACCACAACTATAACAAGTCATGATGGATCCTAGTTCCCGTTTCTAAGGTTCATAGTTGACAAACCAGACGGAGACTAACAGCTCTACTTATGGTTTTATAGCAAGAGGTTGGTAGTGGGGTCATCGCCACCCGGAGTATGAGTGCCCGCGCCCTTCAGAAGGTAATGCCCCGCGATCTGCTCGGGAGAGTTTAAAATTAGGGGTGGAGATCCAGGTGCCGCGTGTCCCCCTGTTACCTGTCACCTCGGTCATGGTCTTCTTGACTTGTAACACGGAACTGCGATCTGGTTTATGAGACGGTTTCATTCCTCGCCTAGCGCCACCCACCCGGCGTACATCAGCGTGCACTCCACTTGGACCGACACGACCTGACTGTCGCGTAGCCGTGGAGTTAGCATTTTGTTACTGGGTGTAACTTCTGCTCCTGTGCTTCAGTCTATGTGGATTCATAACCGACATGGTCTCTGGAAGTGTCTGTCTAGGACCGGCGACGCCTGTCTGATACCTGCACTGTCGTTTGTTGTATTGCTAGAAACCTGTGAGATCTGGAACCGTGCTAACTCTGAGTGCATCCGCGTTCTCATCCCTCCTCAGGCTGCAAACGCGTTTGTGTGCCAAACAAGCTTAGCTTGAGTGCAGTGCTCGGGATGTTGCGGACGGCCCAAAGGATATGTAAACATGAGGAATGATGTGATGTCTGGATGGTCGTAGTCAGGTGCTATGGAAGCCTCTGGAGGAAAGCGGCATGACGTAGGGAGGTCTACGATGGAGGGGTCTCTGGATTGTTTAGTGGAGAGGCTCATGCTGCGAGCAAGCGCTAGCCTGAGAGCGTCAACATTCTTGGGGTCTCTGGGATGTCTGCTGGATGTTGGATTCTGGCATCGGTAGCTTGACATACCATGGACCACATTGTCCAACTGGCTTACATTGATATTCGTTTCCATCTTTCTAAAAAACGCTCGGAGCTCTTGTGCTCGTCTCTTTCCTGTCGTCTGTTCCTTCCGGAGTCTCTGTATATAATTCTGCGGAACCAGCTTCCGTGGAGCTTCCGTGACCTTGCCTTGTGATGCTCTTGTGAAGTCGTGCTTTTTTTGTCTTTCCTAGTGGCGATCTATCGGGAGTTCACTTCGGGGAGCATACTATGTGTATTTTTCTAGGATCTTCCTGCGCCAGACTAAGCATTCATGGAGCTCAGTGGAGCTCTTGGACTCTTTGATGGTGCTTTGCCTCGTGGGAAATAGGCATTGTCCTTGGCGAGAGTAACAGTCTGGATACTATACTGGTTGGCCCGCAGTCTCGAGTTGTCTTTAGGGTGTTCTTTGTGACAAGTAGTGTGCGTGTGGCAAAGATTGTGCGGTTGAGCTAGTCTGTGTATAAGCCTCTAATTTATATTAGAGGATACTCTGGAAGCTCATGTTAATGTCTCATTGGTGCTTAGGGTCTGCTGCATTAGGCATGTCCTGGCCATAGTAGCTCATGCTCTGTGAATGTTCTTCGATTACATCACTCGTGTCTACTGTAGCTCTGATTGTCTGTATTCTCATCTTCTATATGTGCACATTGCCTCACCATAGTTGCCTTCTTCCAACACACGTGATTAAATCTAGTCATATTGAGAGGAGATTTTGCCGTATGCTGCTCTTCAAGTGAAAATTTAAGCTTGTATGGGCCACTGAGATTGCAAAACAGTAGCTATCGCACACAACAACTCCAGTTTCAGCCTAGACAGTTTTGCCTATGCCCAAAACCAAATCCAGGAGACCCATATTAATGACGAGAGCCAACGACTTAATCCAAGTGTGTCCCTTAGGGGCCGATTTTCAGCCCAGACCGAATTAGGCGCTCTTTGAGCCTTACCTACGCACAAAGCTCTGGCAAGCTTGCGTGGAATTGCCAATCGTTTTGAACCCGCGCCCACCTCTTGAGCAGAATACGGCACCTCATAGCAGTCTCAATCACGCGAGACTCAAAAATTGCGCTATGGGCAGACCTTTCCACTGAGAAGTTGACTGTGATCCCCAAACTGTTAGCGCCACTCTGCCAGAGTGCCACATACTCAGACGTCCATGCACATCCCAGGATAGAGGCCCGCAGGTTTCAACGTCCAGGGAACTTTGGGAAGAAAGTGCCACGCCAATGCTTCTGAAAACCTAGCTGCCAGCAGCTCTCCAATTCATTGCAGACCTTGCTTTTTGGTGGTTCTCGGTTGTCTCTTGACCATCCTGACCAATTTTCTCTCAGCAGCAGGTGATAGCTTGTGTTTTCTTCCTGATCGTGGCAGTGACACAACTGTTCCATGCACTTTATACTTACGAACAATTGTTTGCACAGTTGATCTCGGGACCTGTAGCTGCTTTGAAATTGCTCCAAGTGACTTTCCTGACTTGTTCAAGTCAATGATCCGCTTTTTCAGATCCGTGCTGAGCTCCTTTGACTTTCCCATTGTAGTGTTTGTGTCTGAGTCTAATGATCGTATCAAATGAGTCATATTTAAATGGCTCAGAGAAGTCACCAGCTGTAGTCAATCATAATCACTCACAAGAAGTTAAGAGGCCACAAAGATAATTTGATTGACACAACTTTCTACATCACCTACATTGATCATTCATGTTGCTGTATGTATATTTTTGACCCAGCAGATTTGGTCACATTTTCAGTAGACCCATAATAAATTCATAAAAGAACCAAACTTCATGAATGTTTTTTGTGACAAAGAAGTATGTGCTCCAATCAATCACAGAAAAATAAGAGTTGTAGAAATTATTGGAAACTCTGGACTGCCATGACATACATGTTCTTTACAAGTGTATGTAAACTTTTGACCACAACTGTATATATATATATATCAATATACAGTAGAACACATGTTTGATATATATTGGAGTCATTTGCCTAACAGCGATCCTGTTTTAGACTCAGAAGCAAGTTGTTACACCGTCTATACAATTTAAGGTCCACAGAACCTTACCGAAAAACGAGATGATTTGTTGAAGAAGGACGCCCAGAGCCGAAATTATTGCAGTTGTCCGAGTAGCATAAAGAATGCAGTCAAACTAGAAGAGACTTCCAGTTTGAGCTCGTACGCCATTACATGTATGGATCCAGACAAGTCCTAACTACGAAGAAATATAGACGATCCTCCAAATGCATGAAAAACTTAGAGCCTGCACTCAGGAACGTTAGCCTGGCGAATAGAGAGCAGGAACATGAGCCGATTCTGAGTGCCCCAGAACCCAGATACCGAAACATGATCATACCCAAAGGAGGTCCTAAGAACTATAAGACTAAAACCCTATAAGTTCAGTCACAACGAAGGACACTCCATTTGTGACCAGAGGGTTGGCTCCTTAACACAGGAAACTAGCCCAAGCAACAACACCATAAACGAGATTTACTCATCCAAGAAAACGAATAGAATAGATGCACAGTGAATAAGCCTAAGAGAAAAATATAGGTATATATTTAGTAAACAAAACAAGTCTTTCTTACCTATATTTTTCTTATTCACTGTACATCTATTATTCTATTGTTTTTATTATTATGTTGTTGGTAAGTTGGTGGCTGGGGAACCATGCTACAGCGAGGGCGTGAGTATGGTTGGTATTGGTACTGTGCAGGGTCTATATACAGTCTGTGCATGAGCTACTCTATGGAGCTTTGTGGTAGCTTCCTGGAACCACAGTGAGAATACCCTCCTTTTCAACCTTAACTCTGTCTTATCTACGTTAAGGGATAGAACACGAGTAACACCTGTGGATGTTGCCCATGCTCTCTGTGCCTCTGGGCTCCGCAGCTCAATTCACATGCAAAATCTTATCCCAACGCCATTATTAACAAGACGTCAAATGACAGAGTTGCGGTAAGATGGCGTCTGTCAAAAATAGCGAGAAGATCAATCACATGCAAAATCTTATCCCAACGCCATTATTAACAAGACGTCAAATGACAGAGTTGCGGTAAGATGGCGTCTGTCAAAAATAGCGAGAAGATCTGGGTGCACGCAACATAGAGGGAGAGGTAATCAATGTTCATTTGCATATTACAGTACCGCACGCGTTGAAATGAGACGAACCGGTGTGAAAAATCAAACAAGGACCGGGAGGATACTGCAGCATTAAGAAGATGCTTGGACATAATCACCTCATTAAGCCATTACCCTAGCCATTACCCAGCCCTTATCCCCGGCTGCGCTAACATGGGAAGCGCTGTGATTTAGTGAAGCAACAAACAGCTCACTACGTGACTCTACGATATCCTCCTCACCGCGCACTTCGCTTCTGCGCCACCATTACGCAAATCCAACAATCGCGTCTAATTTGAAAACCTCTTCACACCCGCCGTCATTTAGCTGGACTTGTTTTTTATTTTATTCTTTTTCCTTCACTCATTTCCTGTATGTCGGCGGCAAGCCAGGCAGGCAAGCAGGCAGGCATGTAGGCCGATGGTAAATAATTAAAATGCTGGCTCCCTCTCCTTGTTGCTGGTGTGATGTGTGTGTGTGTGTTTGTGTGTGTGTGTGTGTGTGTGTGTGTGTTGTGTGTGCTCGTGTGTGAAATGAAGGTTGTGGTGTTGTGTGAGCCCGGTGAAAGGGACACTCATTTAACGGGGTAGCAGTCTGTGTGTCGCATGTAGTTGATGGTATGCCGCTTTGACTTACTTACAGGGGTAGATCTCAACCCTGCAGGCGGTTAGCTTGTTACGCGCCTTTCGTTGAAGCTAGCATGAGCACTCATTTACGGGAGCAAGCTGCGAGGTACTCAGTCGTCAACGCGGCGAGGCGGTGGTGGGACTAATTAACTTATAATCTTAGGTTACGAACTCAGATGCGTAAGTCAAGTGAGTTAACCGTTATGAATGGGACGCCGAGTGCTGGCACTTCTCACCGGGATGCCTCAAGGTGATATGTAGCGCGTGCTGGATACCAGCCAGGAGACTGAGAGTCCTTGTTCCTCTATCCTGTTTTACTTATAGCACACAGGGCTACCACACACAGGCTAGAGTTTCTTTCAAAATCAATAGGATAATGGTCCATGTCTAAGCACAATCTGAAAACAGTTAAATATAAGACACCCTGGCATTTACGGCGCGTGATTTGTGCACTTCATTGCATGTGGAATTCCCGTTTTGCACCAGGAAAAGAGTATGTAGCCGGGGATGCGAGGGGCCTAATCCCAAATCCAACACTTGCCCGTGTTTTTTACGCGTAGTTGTTTAAGGTAAGTAAATCTAACCATTTCACCGCGTTTAGCGGACCTCACACCAACTGTGATACACACAGAGACCACACAAATGCACGCAACCCCCAGGTGTAGGGTAGCTCACTGGAGATGACTTCTCAAGAGAGCTCCAGACATCCAGACATCCAGGACATCCATCGACAGCCAGCATCCAGGACAGACTCCAGACATCCGACCCAGAGATCCAGACCTCCAGAGCTCCAGAGACCCAGAGACCCAGAGCTCCAGAGATCCAGACATCCAGACATCCAGACATCCAGAGACCCAGAGACCCAGAGATCCAGAGATCCAGACATCCAGACATCCAGACATCCAGAGACCCAGAGACCCAGAGACCCAGAGACCCAGAGCTCCAGAGATCCAGACATCCAGACATCCAGACATCCAGAGACCCAGAGACCCAGAGCTCCAGAGATCCAGACATCCAGAGACCCAGAGACCCAGAGCTCCAGAGCTCCAGAGATCCAGAGATCCAGACATCCAGACATCCAGACATCCAGAGACCCAGAGACCCAGAGATCCAGACATCCAGACAATTCGACCTTCGGAAAATGCCCGTTCCAAAGTTGTCATTGTGGCTAAAAATTGGGGAGGACCCAGAACCCAGATGCCAGACTCATGACGATTGTACACTCAATCACCATCACTACACGAGCAGACTCGCGCAACGAGTAGGAACCCCTAGATACCCAAACTCTTCCGAGTAGGCCTATTCTGGGACTGTCAAGGTAACATCTTGGGTGGCCAAGCGCCTCACCAGACCCAACTTCGGCAGACAGTATGTCCTCCTCGTATCCACGAGAATCCCAAAGCAATGTTTAATCACGCGAATGACCAACTTTTCAAAAGAAGACATGTAATGGGCTCCCCACACAACTCACACCGTGGGGAGGACAAGTTGCGGAATTTTACCGTAACTGGATTTAAGGGGTTAGTTGAAGCTAATCCAGGAAATAGATATACATCATAAGACCGGATAGCATCCCTGAACCGTTCTCGAGGAGAGATGAAACCCAAGGAGACCCAGCTAGACCATGTTGATAATAGAGCCTTTGCAGCGCATTTAGCAAGAGGGAAGAGTGGATGCCCTGATATTCCCAATCGCCAGAATCGATGTTTGTTTTACATTTCACTCACACAACGACAGAGTCCAGGACAAGGTTAAACCAATGTTTCGGCAAAACGGGCAGCGAAAACTGAACAAATGTCGTCCCTCTCCTCCCTCCCCAAAAGAGGAGGAGGAGGAGGAGGATGAGGGGGAGGAGAAGGAGGAGGAGAGGAGAATGGAGCGAGAGAGGCACACAGAGGAAGTAGTGTGTACTTCGGACCCAGGAGGACGAGTAGATAATACTCCGCCCAAGTCTACTTTTACAGTTGTCTTACACTTCTTCCCAAGATTTAGGGCCATTCCAGCCAAAGAGATGCTTTTTCACTCAGCAGAAGAATCGCGCAGCTGATAACAAAGAATGCTCAACAGTTGTACTGAAGAAGACCCACAATTGACCCAAATACGTAACTCACTGTTCCAGGTAGCTAAAAGATAAGAAAGAGTAGAGAGGTCGTTCATAGTCCCAGTAGAGAGGCCCTCCAAATATGGTATGAAGTATTCCATCAGTCTAAAGTATACGCTTACAGCTGATTTTACCACTGGCGATTAGAGCAGAACGTGCCGAGTTCGAGCACATTCCCAGACGAACTAAAGGACCAACATTCCAACTATGCGACGTAAGCACACACTCCTGTCAGCTAATACTAAGCAATTCGCTAAAAACTCCAAAAGTAATTTTTGGGTATAAACATGCTGGTGTGTCCTTCCATGATGATTTTGTATTTCTGAACATCTTGTTCCTGTTTGTGTCACGCTGCAAATATGCTTGAATGTACGCTTTGGGCTTAACGGCAAAAAATCACAGCGGCGGCGGCAAATGAAAAGTAATTGAACGCTCGAGGGAGACAAAGGAAGAGGATGGGCAGGCAGAGACCCAGAGATCCAGACATCCAGACATCCAGACATCCAGAGACCCAGAGACCCAGAGACCCAGAGCTCCAGAGATCCAGACATCCAGACATCCAGACATCCAGACATCCAGAGACCCAGAGCTCCAGAGATCCAGACATCCAGAGACCCAGAGACCCAGAGCTCCAGAGCTCCAGAGATCCAGAGATCCAGACATCCAGACATCCAGACATCCAGAGACCCAGAGATCCAGAGCTCCAGAGCTCCAGAGATCCAGAGCTCCAGAGATCCAGACATCCAGAGACCCAGAGACCCAGAGACCCAGAGCTCCAGAGATCCAGACATCCAGACATCCAGACATCCAGACATCCAGACATCCAGACATCCAGAGACCCAGAGACCCAGAGACCCAGAGCTCCAGAGATCCAGACATCCAGACATCCAGAGACCCAGAGATCCAGACATCCAGAGACCCAGAGCTCCAGAGCTCCAGAGATCCAGAGACCCAGAGCTCCAGAGATCCAGACATCTACGCTTCACCATTTACCCGCCAATGAAAATGTAATTGTCTACATCCCTGGTGTCTGTGTGACATGTCGTGGGGAAGGGATGGGGTGTGTGTGTGTGTGTGTGTGTGTGTGTGTGTGTGTGTGTGTGTGTGTGTGTGTGTGTGTGTGTGTGTGTGTGTGTGTGTGTGTGTGTGTGTGTGTGTGTGTGTGTGTGTGTGTATATGTGTGAGGTGTGGTGAGGTGGTGTGTGTGTGAGAGGGTGTGTGTAGGGTGTGGAGGTGTGTGTGTGTGTGTGTGTGTGTGCGAGGTGTGTGAGTGTGTGTGTGTGAGGGGGGAGGGGATGGAGGTGGGTGTGTGCGTGAGGGGAGGGGATGTATGTGTGTGTAGAAGGAGTGAGGGGTGTGAGGGGATGGATGTGAGGGGTTGGAGGTGTGTGTGTGTGTGTGTGATGTGAGTGCTATGTTCAGGAGAAATTATTTGGATTCATTTTCAATAAAGTGTGTGCTATAATGAATCCTTTATTCAATCGTTCCCCCCCCCCTCCCCCAAAACCTAAGCCCCCCAATCATTGAACTCTCATCTGGAATTATATTTAGATGGACTGCAGTCTGCCGGGAGCCGTGTGCATATGTGACAGCAGTCATATGTGTGTGTGTGTGTGGTCCTGACTACATACAGTACATGTGTGTGTGTGCTGTGCATGCATTCATGCATATCTGTGCATTCTTGACTGCATGCATTTATGCGTGTGTGTGTGTGTGTGTGTGTGTGCACGGCAGCTCATATTGGAGGGGGGGGGCTGTATTTTCTGTAAACGGTTTACAGGAACCTCAAGTGGAACAGGCCTCGTGTTTGGTGGGGGCTGGGGGAGGGTGTATCTCAGGGAGACAGGAAGCACCGGAGGGCAGGGGAGACCTGTGATCTGTAACCCCTCCCTGTCTCTAGCTGCCCTCCTCACACCCACCTCACACACACACAACACACACACACACACACACACACACACACACACACACACACACACACCACACCTCCAACCTCACACCACCTCACACCCTCTCCTTCTACACACACATACACCCCTCCCCTCACACCCACCTCCACCTCCCCCCTCACACACACACCTCCACCCTCGCACACACACACACACACACACACACACACCCATCCCCTCACACACACCCCCCACACACACACACCCCCTCACACACACACACACACACACACACACACACACACACACACACACACACACACACACACACATCCCCATCCCTTCCCCACGACATGTCACACAGACACCAGGGATGTAGACAATTACATTTTCATTGGCGGGTAAATGGTGAAGCGTATATGAGCCAGAAATCGATTAACCGGATAACCAGAAATGAACACCTTGCAGGTGCCGAATGCGCTGGAAATGTTCCCATTTCCCATTTTGCGGTGCAAAATGTTTGCGGTTGCAATTTAGGGTGCACATTAGGAGGACTAGCCAAACAGCTAACCGTAGGATATTGTAGTCATGTCATCCATATTCGCCTCATGTTTCCATGATCCGATCTGACGAGGTGGGAACGTCGGGAACGCCTGCCCATCCTCTTCCTTTGTCTCCCTCGAGCGTTCAATTACTTTTCATTTGCCGCCGCCGCTGTGATTTTTTGCCGTTAAGCCCAAAGCGTACATTCAAGCATATTTGCAGCGTGACACAAACAGGAACAAGATGTTCAGAAATACAAAATCATCATGGAAGGACACACCAGCATGTTTATACCCAAAAATTACTTTTGGAGTTTTTAGCGAATTGCTTAGCATATTGAATGTTCTTAGTTGGTAATGTGCTCAGAATTGCACGTCTGCTCTTATCCCAGCTATTATGAAGGTAACTTAGCAACTATGAAACTCATAATATTAGCCTCACAACTATGAAACCTGCTCTATTCTTATCTTTATGTACCACAGTGATATATTGCTGTCTTCTTCAACAAATGTACTCTTTTTAAGTCGCTTTGGATAAAAGCATCTGCCAAATGCCCTAAATGTAAATGTAAATGTAAAAGTAATTGATTATTATATCGTCCTCTCCGCATACACACATCATCTGTGAGAGAGACAATAACTGCTCTAACTCGCTCAGTCTCCTCTCCTCCTCCTCCTTCTCCTCCTCCTCCGAAACGGTTGATAATATCGCAGTTATCAACCGTTTCTACATTGTTAACCTTCCTCGTTGTGAAGTGAGAAAACAAACATGATCTACTGAACAGCTTCACTCTTCCCTCTGTAAATGCTCAGTTATTATCAACAAGCTGTTTACTCTCCTAAAACATAGATTTTCGTCTTATGATTTAATTCATTTCAACCTAACCAAATCCAGACCAAATTCGTATTGTCCACCACCGGGTGTGAGTGTGATGAGCCATTACATGCTGTTTCAAAATTGTCATGTGACTAAAATTGCTATTGTGACGAAGTGACATCACAAGTGGGGAGCGTCCACCCAGATGTATGACAGCCAGATAGGCCTACCAGTTGGTACAGTCCACTCGTCCAGGCTGGTAGTGTGATGAGTGTAATCGTCATGCATCTGGTTGGACCCAATTTTAGCCACATGACAATTTTGAACGGGCATTTCTGAAGAGTCTCGTGAAGGACTCCACCGGGTTCACCCACCGGTCGCATATCCACACAGAAAACCCACCCCTGAATAAATGAATCACCCATGTCATTTTGGTGTACTCCATCTCCTCTTATGAGAATTCTCCCGTTATAAACGTGTTAAGCAGCAGAGCCGCAGTGGCGCTGAAGGTCTTTGTCGTCCTCCTGGGCTCCAGAAGTGTCCTTCACTGTCATGTCACCGCGGCCACGTTGAGTGAAGAGGAGCAAAAAACACTCTCGCTCTCGCTGAGTGGAAAACCGCAAGTCCAGAACGACCTCTTCTCCCGGACTTAAAACACATTTACGCGAAATACCTCAATATCAGACCCACACCTGGTGATGCTTGATAGTGTTCAGTCAAAGGTAAATGAACTCTTAAAACGTAAAACACGGGCATGTTGGATTGGATTTAGCCCTGCTCCTTCCTGTGCAAAACGGGAACTTCCAATGCAAAATACGCAGGGGCTTTATACTTTTAGCTTGTCAGTGACACTATTCTAAAAAAAACCCAGCTGTGTGTGTGTGTGTGAGAACAGATAGAGGAGACAAGACTCCAGTCTCCTGGCTGGTATCGACCCCGCGGCCCACCGCTCACCTCACTTGACGCCTGCTAAAGTTTACCCACCGCCTCCCGTGGACGGGCCCCACTGCGCTAGCACGAAAGCCCCAGCTAGCCGCGCGGCCAGGCACCAACACGCACACACACACACACACACACACACACACACACACACACAAACACACACACACACACACACATCACACCAGCAACAAGGAGAGGGAGCCAGCATTTTAATTATTTACCATCGGCCTACATGCCTGCCTGCCTGCCTGCCTGCCTGCCTGGCTGGCCGCCGACATACAGGAAATGAGTGAAGGAAAAAGAATAAAATAAAAAACAAGTCCAGCTAAATGACGGCGGGTGTGAAGAGGTTTTCAAATTAGACGCGATTGTTGGATTTGCGTAATGGTGGCGCAGCACGACACACAACACACACCCAACACACACACAACACCACAACACACACACACACACACACACACACACACACACACACACACACACACACACACACACACACACACACACACACACACACATCTCTCTCTCTCTGAGGCATGCTTAGTGTGCCGGTGTACTTGGTCTTCATTGCCAACTCCAGGGTAATAAATGACAGTGAAGCGGTTCAATCTTTGCACCGAGGGGTCACACGCCATTGTGTGTGTGTGTGTGTGTGTGCCTGGGATCCCTGCTTCCAGCTCTACATTAATCCATTACCCACAGAGATGCAGTTTACGCTAAGCTTGTTGAGATGTGTCTGCACTGCAGCAACCAGTAATCAGCCAACAACGTGTCTTGGCATTTGGGAATAATAATTCAACTCAAATCCAATCGCTTCATTTTTCCATGAGGCACAACTACATAACTACACGATGATGAAAGCGTCGGTGCACAACAGTAGTAGTAAGTCGACAGGCGTTAAGTACATATATACACAAGCTGTGTGTGTGTGTGTGTGTGTTTACATATCTATTTACCTCCATGTAGTCTCTGAACCGGTTGGTGAGTGTTGGCCAGTGAACAGTGTGCTGCTGACTGAGTCATACTTTGGTTCCTGTCTTATCTCTTGTTGATTATTGTATGGAGGATCCACCGCCTACCAGCAAGGACAGGTGTCGTGGTCCGATGCCTGTATGGGCCCCTCATGTGACGGTGTTGTGTGTTGGTGTGTGTGCTGGTCTGTCTGAGGTCAAGGTGAAAGCATTTCAATTTACGGTATGTGCCTGGTTAATTAATCTCCATTCTTATGGAGATTAATTAACCAGTATCACCAAGTATGACCCTTGACCCTTTTCACGGCTCCGCCACACCTGTGTGTGTGTGTGTGTGTGCGTGTGCGTGTGCGTGTGTGAGATGTCCCCACCGCCCATCCCACAGGTGTGTGCAGCCCCAGAGGCTAATCAGCTTAACCTGTGGCTGCTTAAACCAGCCACCATCCTATACACACACACACACGATGCACAGCGAATGAAGACTAAACTGCTCAGTCACGGATGACACTGAAAGATATCAACTCTATGACCTAAATGACCGCTACCGATACCGATGTCTTTCAAAGAGGTCGATTCAGTCCCTATCTCTTTGTTTTGGAAACAAAGGGGGGAGGAGCCAGGGAAAAACCCAGAGATAGTCGACAGTCCCTTTGTATCGCCGATGTTGGTATTTCTTCACATTTCGTGACTTTTCATAATATCGTGCAGTGAAAATGAATAGGGGACCGGTGGGTACAAATTGGATTACGTTAAATACACGGAAGATGAAAGCCCTCTCTAATAACAGAAGGTTCTGGTCAGCCCCTCTCCTCTCTCACTGGGTTCACTCCACTGTGTGGGATTCGGTCTGAACTTCCTGTCATTTCCTTTTCCCTGCGTCTTTCATCACTTCCTCCTCTATCCTGCCCTGACAATGTGTCTCCCTCTCCCTCTCTGTCTCTGTCTCTCTTTCTCTTTGTGTATGTGTGTGTGTGTGTGTGTGTGTGTGTGTGTGTGAAATAGCAGGTTTATCCAAGCGATCATGTGACACACTCACCGCCGCCCCTACCCTGGTCAGCATCACCGTGGTGCATGTCATAACACTCGTGATCAACACGCACGTATCGGATATCTCAACATCAACTTTCGGCAAAGCCCCAGATATTTACGTTGTTTTGCAATGAAGAGACACAATGAAGGAATAGTCAGTAGACCCTTTTTACACAGAGGCGTCGGTGGATAAGGATAAGCACAGGTGTCACTCATAACATTCATTACGGGTCGCCTCCCTTTTACGTGCCAGAGCAACAGGTATTAGAAGACTAAACCTGGGAAGATAAGTCTGCTACCTGCTACCATGGCACACGAAACCAACACAGACCCATGATTGGTGTTATGAACGAGACATGCGCTTGTCCACCCGATGACACCTCCGTGAAAAGGATCTGTTGTAGTTCAGTTCGTGCGACTAAAACAGGCGGTATGCTATAGAAATGTATACAAATGTAGGCCGACACATTTGACCCTTATCATTATATTTCAATTAATTTAACTTCAGCCCTCGAATGAAGACTTTAAGCGTGTACAACAAAGCGCTTATGTCCGTGCTGACATACCCACGGGTAGTGATATGTCTCTTAGCTCAGGGACGGCGGCTTAACACAGGACACAGGACACGGGACAAGTCCCATGGGTGCACACCGCACCTCTCCCCCCTGTCGCCTCGCTGAGCCTCTCCAGATGCCCCGGCTGGCTCCGAGTTTTCGAGGCGCTGCTGATGGGGTTTTAAATAGAGCCTCTAATACCGCACCACCCACCACCCACCCCTGGTCTGTCTGCTCCCAGCAGTGTAGCAGTGTTCAGGGTCTAATCCTGTCCTCCTCCTCCTCCTCCTCCTCCTCCCCCTGCCAGGACTTGGATCAAGACCAGTGGCTCGGGGGACTTTGAGATCCACTCAAGTCTGTTGAAAAGTCCACATTTAGGTCATGAACAGAGAATGCCAGAAAGTAAGTAAGTGTGTGTGACTGTGTGCATATATGTGTGTGTGTGTGTGTGTGTGTGTGTGTGCGCCTTCACCTCATCCATCCTAATGGATCATCTCTTATACACTCACAGTTCAGGCTGTGGGAAGTAGCAGGTTCAGGCTGCAGTAGCCAGTACATCCTCTCTCTCTGTCGCTCTCTTTATCTCTCTCTCTCTCTCTCTCTCACTCTCTCTCCTCTCTCCCTCCTCCTCTCCTCTCTCCTCTCTCCCTCTCCTCTCTCTCTCTCTCTCTCTCTCCTCCTCCTCTTCCTCCTCTCTCCTCCTCCTCTCCCCTCTCTCTTCTCTCTCCCCTCCTCATCTCTTCCCTCTCATCTCTCCCTCCTCCTCCTCTCTCCTCCCTCTCCCTCCTCTCCTTGTGTCCGTGTCGTGCGGTGTGTGACGTGTGTGCGTGTGTGTGTGTGTGTGTGTGTGTGACGTGGAAGTGGTGGAGGAGGTGGAGGTAGAGGTGGAGGTGGTGTTGTGGTGGTGTTGTGGGGGGGGGGGGGATAGTTACAACCTCCCAATAACAAGACTCCATTTCTAGACCAACAGGGTTTTTTTTGGGAGCAGCGGCGCGGGATCCGCCAAAACTAAGCCGCGTCGCAATCTATGAACTCTGTGCATGGCGGAGAGGAATATGAGATGGAGGGCGAGCGTGCCCGGGAGCGGTTATGGAGACATAAGGTAGCGACAAATCCACTATGGTTGTGTCATGTCCGCAGTGTATGACCTACCACTACACATATCTCACCCAGTGCTGTGTCGTGTGGCTGACTCTATTCAGTCAATAGCCATAATTCACTGTGCTACTAAGGGTCGTCTGTAATGCCACGCGATTTGAGCGTTAGTGGATGACTCAGTGAGTGGGGAGCGAATCAGAGAATGGCAGCATTCGAATACAGTAGGAAACATAGAGGGGATGAGGAGGGGCGAGGGGAAGAGAGAGGAGCGGGCGAGCGAGGTGAGGATGCCATCCGAGGGTTGTGATACGTAAACGGTTTACGAACCATCAGCGAGCACAGCATCCACACAAGCGAGCACTACTATGGAGCGAACTGCGAGCGAGTAAAACAGAGAGGTTGTGAGGGCGAGCGAGCAGAGAGGAGAGACTAGGCATGGTGTACAGAGCCCGTCCGTGGCGCAGAGCCGTGATATATATCAGGCAAGCAGAAGACCTACACGGAGAGCAGCGCACAGGAGAGCTAACTCTACAGCCATTGCAGCATTGCATCCTTGCAGCCATGGTGTGTTACAAAACAATGTGAAAGTTTCCACCAGTTGTACACCAATTGTGTCTCTAAAGATCCTGTGTCTTCCCATGATTATGTTCCATTAAATCAAATAATTTGCTACTTTTCTATCATTAGTGTAGAGAGGTGAGCATGGAGATGAAGGTAAAGGCATCATCACACATGGGAGTTATGAGAGAGCCTTTTTATTTTTCGAAACTATTTAGCTTTCATTGACCACACACTTGACAAAACACAGAGATTGAAGCTGATTTCAGCATTTGCTTATGTATTTCTCAAAGGTCTTTTAATGTGGCAGATTTAAGTAAGTTAAAAAACAACGTCAGTACTCTCTTTAAAGTACATTTCTGACCAAGGTCATGCAGGGCCAAGCACCAACCTCACCACGAACGTGATGTTGGCCCTGTTCTGGCCCTCTGCTGCTCAGCCACAGACACCAGGGATGTAGACAATTACATTTTCATTGGCGGGTAAATGGTGAAGCGTATATGAGCCAGAAATCGATTAACCGGATAACCAGAAATGAACACCTTGCAGGTGCCGAATGCGCTGGAAATGTTCCCATTTCCCATTTTGCGGTGCAAAATGTTTGCGGTTGCAATTTAGGGTGCACATTAGGAGGACTAGCCAAACAGCTAACCGTAGGATATTGTAGTCATGTCATCCATATTCGCCTCATGTTTCCATGATCCGATCTGACGAGGTGGGAACGTCGGGAACGCCTGCCCATCCTCTTCCTTTGTCTCCCTCGAGCGTTCAATTACTTTTCATTTGCCGCCGCCGCTGTGATTTTTTGCCGTTAAGCCCAAAGCGTACATTCAAGCATATTTGCAGCGTGACACAAACAGGAACAAGATGTTCAGAAATACACATATGATTCTGGCCCCATGGCCTATGCTGCCCCCGTCACAAAATCATCTCATGCTGCACTAAGGACACTCAGCCAGCCATGTTCTTGTCAGTCCACCCCTGTTCTGCCCCTCAAATAAGGATCCTCATCTTTTGGAGATGCTGTCCTACGCAAATGTGCTTACTGCCAGAGTCCGACACTCTTGAGTCTGGTGACACGTATCCAAGCGAGAGCGCGCAGTCGCTCGGCCCCCTCTCACTCCCAATTGGCTAGCTCCTAATTGAAAGGGGACCCCTTACTACACTAGCCATCTAACTCACTAGCTGACCATATGCGGCCTCATCAACTTAGATCCAAACCCCGCGCTACCTATTACTTATACTTATGACCCATCGAGCCCTGGTAGATACCACGGCTCTGCTAGTTGTCTGGCAACCAAATCGTACTCTTTTAAGTGCGGCCCTCTGCTGGCCCTGTTCTGGCCCTCTGCTGCCCCTCTCCTGGCCCTACACTGGCCCTGTTCTGGCCCTCTGCAGGCCCGTCATCTCTTCTCTCTCATTTCGTTTGGCATCTCCTTTTCTTTCTCTCTTCTTTTGGTTCTGTGACAAAACCAAAACAAAAATATAAGGCGCTCTCTTTTCTGTATTGCTATTTGAAAACCCAAGAAGAGTTCTTAGAAATGGTTGTTTTTCTTGGAAAAGCCTGGATTGAGGCACGATAACCAACTGAAAGCAAGAACTCTGGGAAGGATATACAGCGTGTTAGCGTTGTAACAGAAAGTTGTGAGAACGGATTTCCATTAAGTGAGGATTTTTAATAAGGACATTTATTTGTTGTTGTTATGCGAGTAAAACTCAAAGGCTGGATCTTTTTTTAGTTGACTTTCGGTGCAAGCTGTCACCATTGTATTTCTGTCCAATATTAATTTGACATTTTAATAGAACAACATGTATACGCATACTGAGAGCTAGACTGCGCCCTTCTCCCTACTGATATCGCCTACAGTAATACGAAACGCCAAAGTTTCCCGTTGACTGCGTACACTAAAACATAGAATTATCTCACCACATTTCAACGAGACCCAATTAATCACACCAGTCGCACGCTGAGCTCGGCGAGGGGGGGCGACGGGAGGAAACAAGCTAGATGAAAGAGGCGCAATAATAAACGAATAAGTGTATCATGCAACAATGTCAAGTGAGAGACTAAAACTGACGAACTAATACCGTGAGCGCAAACTGATGGTCGAAAGGGCGGAGGTTTTCCTATCTCTGGAAAAACTATATGGATAAATAGACAGCGAGCGAGAAGGCGCAGGGCTACTAGTCGCACACAACGTCCATCGTGGCGCATGGCTAACAACGCTGCGCGAGATCACACAGATCAGTGCATATCAGGACAACAGCACGTACCAACCTAGCTTCTAGGTGGTAGACCCACAACATAAATCACTACTCAGCATTGAGCAACCTATGAAAACGGCCGACATCGGGCTGGAACGGAAGCCTCGTGAAGTGTAGCCATCCATCGGGCGTCACTCACGCAGCGCCCAGCTACTCAGTATATCCGATCTTACAAGACAATAATACCACCCTGCACCCTAGAATAAATGTCAAATGTCAAATCACCCAGTCATTGGTGTACCCCAAACATAAGCTCACATCTAGTCAGAAGTTCGCACACAATAAGACAGGAAAATAGGCTCCTCACGTGTATCTTGTAGCTAACTCAGAGCTCCTCGTCAGTGGCGAGCTCAGAGAGAGCGAGAGAAAGTACGGCTGGTGTAGTCCCTCACGAACTCAACGCCACAGATAGATGCGCTAGACAGCGCTGTACATTGGATACACTCGTGTATGATTGTAACCTTGCGGCCCCCACGTTTGAGTGTAGTAGAGGATGGTGGAGTATAAGAGAGCCGAGCGCAATCAGAGTAATAACTGTGGTGTGTGTGTTGTGTGTGTGTGTGTGTGTGTGTGTGTGTTCCGCAAGTCCAGAACGACCTCTTCTCCCGGACTTAAAACACATTTACGCGAAATACCTCAATATCAGACCCACACCTGGTGATGCTTGATAGTGTTCAGTCAAAGGTAAATGAACTCTTAAAACGTAAAACACGGGCATGTTGGATTGGATTTAGCCCTGCTCCTTCCTGTGCAAAACGGGAACTTCCAATGCAAAATACGCAGGGGCTTTATACTTTTAGCTTGTCAGTGACACTATTCTAAAAAAAACCCAGCTGTGTGTGTGTGTGTGAGAACAGATAGAGGAGACAAGACTCCAGTCTCCTGGCTGGTATCGACCCCGCGGCCCACCGCTCACCTCACTTGACGCCTGCTAAAGTTTACCCACCGCCTCCCGTGGACGGGCCCCACTGCGCTAGCACGAAAGCCCCAGCTAGCCGCGCGGCCAGGCACCAACACGCACACACACACACACACACACACACACACACCACACACACACACAAGACACACACACACACACAACACACAGCACACCACCAGCCCAGTGTGTGTGTGTGTGTGTGTGTGTGTGTGTGTGTGTGTGTGTGTGTGTGTGTGTGTGTGTGTGTGTGTGTGTGGGAGTGTGTGTGTGTGTGTGTGTGTGTGTGTGTGTGTGTGTGCCTGAGTGTGTGCTGTGTGTGTGCCTGTGCCTGCCTGCCTGCCTGGCTGGCCGCCGACATACAGGAAATGAGTGAAGGAAAAAGAATAAAATAAAAAACAAGTCCAGCTAAATGACGGCGGGGTGTGTGTGTGTGTGTGTCCGTCCTCTACTGCTGCACTTGAGGGGTCCACCAGGGTAGGCTAGCGGTTAGCCCATTTGACTCCCAGTCAAAAGGTGGCCGCTTCAAACCCCACAGTGTCCACAGTCTACCTGTCAGCGTTCCTGGAGCAAGATGGCCGAACCCCCTGCCACCTACTCCTTAATGATCGCTATTTGAATTCAATGAAAGTCGCTTTGACTAACAGTGTATGGAAATAGATTCAAGAATTTCCTTCAGGAATAATAAATGTTATCTTATACTGTAGAAAAACATCTCTGTCGCTCTGTCTCTCTCTCTGCCTCTCTTATCCACTTCCTCCTGCTGTCCTGTCAGCCAGTTGGTTGACGTTACGGTGCGTTATACTGCCACCAACTGGAGTAGAGTGTGGATCGGGAAGTGCGCCCACCGCACGCTGACACGGACCCTCATCTTGTCGTATGAAAGTTTTTGTCTCAAACATACTCCCTCAGGAGCCCAGCACCTCCTCGAAACCCCGCCCCCCACCCACCCAGTACTCTCCTGTTCCATCTCCTTCCCTGTTCAGGGTCTAGTCAGTGGAAGGCGCCAGAACAGCAGCGGGACGGCTGTACATCACACAGCCCCTGCGTGCGATACGTGTAGGCCTAGTCGAGTTCCAGATCATCGTCATGGTGCCCGCGCCCATGAATAGTTCACTCTCAGGGGAGAGAGTTACCACCAGACAGACAGACAGCCAGCCAGCCGCACACACACACACACACACACACACACACACAAACACAAGTGTATCCCAAAATAACAAGCACACACAGACTGTCTGACAGATTACAATGTCTTGTGTATTGTCTGGTGGAATATAACTCAATCCAGACGGCAGGTTTAACACAAAAGTGACACAAAAAAACAAGGTTTGTCGTTTTGCGCAGACGGACAGACGGAGGTTCTGGCAGCAGTGTCCTGGCCTGCCGTGTAATTGGTTCGACAAGGAGTGTTGGCCCCGCCCCGACTTCCATAATTGACCCGGCAAAGAACACACCGGGTTGAAGTCAAAATAGACGCGATTGTTGGATTTGCGTAATGGTGGCGCAGAAGCGAAGTGCGCGGTGAGGAGGATATCGTAGAGTCACGTAGTGAGCTGTTCTGTTTGACGCTTCGTGATGTCAGAGTGCCTTTTTGGATTCGCTTCAACGCCACGGTGAAGGGACACTGCTGGCGAGGTGTGTGTGTGGGTGTGCGGCGCTCCGTCTGGGCAGCGGTTCATTTTGATGTTCCAACTTCCGCAGTCAGGCAAGCGCCTCTGCAGTCACGCTGCTAGAACTAAAACTGAACCCCCTCATTGGATACGTGAAGATAAACCTGCTACTCCGTCATAGCGAGGTGTTTTGCAATTTATTTTGTTAACAAGAATCATTTTTGGACGATATTGTGAAACTAATTAACGGTGCGTTCAAGGTTTCTGTCATGTTGTCTGAGAACGGCTCCACTATGCCTACATTCACTCAGGAGAAATTATTTGGATTCATTTTCAATAAAGTGTGTGCTATAATGAATCCTTTATTCAATCGTTCCCCCCCCCCTCCCCCAAAACCTAAGCCCCCCAATCATTGAACTCTCATCTGGAATTATATTTAGATGGACTGCAGTCTGCCGGGAGCCGTGTGCATATGTGACAGCAGTCATATGTGTGTGTGTGTGTGGTCCTGACTACATACAGTACATGTGTGTGTGTGCTGTGCATGCATTCATGCATATCTGTGCATTCTTGACTGCATGCATTTATGCGTGTGTGTGTGTGTGTGTGTGTGTGCACGGCAGCTCATATTGGAGGGGGGGGGCTGTATTTTCTGTAAACGGTTTACAGGAACCTCAAGTGGAACAGGCCTCGTGTTTGGTGGGGGCTGGGGGAGGGTGTATCTCAGGGAGACAGGAAGCACCGGAGGGCAGGGGAGACCTGTGATCTGTAACCCCTCCCTGTCTCTAGCTGCCCTCCTCACACCCACCTCACACACACATACAACACACAACACACACACACACACAACACACACACACAACACACACACACACACACACACCACACACAGACACACACACACCACACACACACACCCTCACACACACACCACTCACACACACACACACATACACTGCTCACCACACACACACACACACACACACACACACCCCCACACACACCACACCAAGAGACACACAACACACACAACACACACACAACACACACACACACACACACACACACACACAACACACACACAACACACACACACAACACACACACACACAACACACACACACACACAACACACACACAACACACACACACACAACACACACAACACACACACACACACACACACACACACACACACACACATCCCCATCCCTTCCCCACGACATGTCACACAGACACCAGGGATGTAGACAATTACATTTTCATTGGCGGGTAAATGGTGAAGCGTATATGAGCCAGAAATCGATTAACCGGATAACCAGAAATGAACACCTTGCAGGTGCCGAATGCGCTGGAAATGTTCCCATTTCCCATTTTGCGGTGCAAAATGTTTGCGGTTGCAATTTAGGGTGCACATTAGGAGGACTAGCCAAACAGCTAACCGTAGGATATTGTAGTCATGTCATCCATATTCGCCTCATGTTTCCATGATCCGATCTGACGAGGTGGGAACGTCGGGAACGCCTGCCCATCCTCTTCCTTTGTCTCCCTCGAGCGTTCAATTACTTTTCATTTGCCGCCGCCGCTGTGATTTTTTGCCGTTAAGCCCAAAGCGTACATTCAAGCATATTTGCAGCGTGACACAAACAGGAACAAGATGTTCAGAAATACAAAATCATCATGGAAGGACACACCAGCATGTTTATACCCAAAAATTACTTTTGGAGTTTTTAGCAAATTGCTTAGCATATTGAATGTTCTTAGTTGGTAATGTGCTCAGAATTGCACGTCTGCTCTTATCCCAGCTATTATGAAGGTAACTTAGCAACTATGAAACTCATAATATTAGCCTCACAACTATGAACCTGCTCTATTCTTATCTTTATGTACCACAGTGATATATTGCTGTCTTCTTCAACAAATGTACTCTTTTTAAGTCGCTTTGGATAAAAGCATCTGCCAAATGCCCTAAATGTAAATGTAAAAGTAATCGATTATTATATCGTCCTCTCCGCATACACACATCATCTGTGAGAGAGACAATAACTGCTCTAACTCGCTCAGTCTCCTCTCCTCCTCCTCCTTCTCCTCCTCCTCCGAAACGGTTGATAACTGCGATATTATCAACCGTTTCTACATTGTTAACCTTCCTCGTTGTGAAGTGAGAAAAACAAACATGATCTACTGAACAGCTTCACTCTTCCCTCTGTAAATGCTCAGTTATTATCAACAAGCTGTTTACTCTCCTAAAACATAGATTTTCGTCTTATGATTTAATTCATTTCAACCTAACCAAATCCAGACCAAATTCGTATTGTCCACCACCGGGTGTGAGTGTGATGAGCCATTACATGCTGTTTCAAAATTGTCATGTGACTAAAATTGCTATTGTGACGAAGTGACATCACAAGTGGGGAGCGTCCACCCAGATGTATGAAGCCAGATAGGCCTACCAGTTGGTACAGTCCACTCGTCCAGGCTGGTAGTGTGATGAGTGTAATCGTCATGCATCTGGTTGGACCCAATTTTAGCCACATGACAATTTTGAACGGGCATTTCTGAAGAGTCTCGTGAAGGACTCCACCGGGTTCACCCGCCGGTCGCATATCCACACAGAAAACCCACCCCTGAATAAATGTCCAAATGTCAAATCACCCATGTCATTTTGGTGTACTCCATCTCCTCTTATGAGAATTCTCCCGTTATAAACGTGTTAAGCAGCAGAGCCGCAAGTGGCGCTGAAGGTCTTTGTCGTCCTCCTGGGCTCCAGAAGTGTCCTTCACTGTCATGTCACCGCGGCCACGTTGAGTGAAGAGGAGCAAAAAACACTCTCGCTCAGAGTGGAAAACCGCAAGTCCAGAACAACCTCTTCTCCCGGACTTAAAACACATTTACGCGCAATACCTCAATATCAGACCCACACCTGGTGATGCTTGATAGTGTTCAGTCAAAGGTAAATTAACTCTTAAAAACGTAAAAACACGGGCATGTTGGATTGGATTTAGCCCTGCTCCTTCCTGTGCAAAACGGGAACTTCCAATGCAAAATACGCAGGGGCTTTATACTTTTAGCTTGTCAGTGACACTATTCTAAAAAAAAAACCAGCTGTGTGTGAGTGTGTAAGAACAGATAGAGGAGACAAGACTCCAGTCTCCTGGCTGGTATCGACCCCGCGGCCCACCGTTCACCTCACTTGACGCCTGCTAAAGTTTCCCCACCGCCTCCCGTGGACGGGCCCCACTGCGCTAGCATGAAAGCCCCAGCTAGCCGCGCGGCCAGGCACCAACACACACACACACACACACACACGCACACGCACACACACACACACACACACACAAACACACACACACACACACACATCACACCAGCAACAAGGAGAGGGAGCCAGCATTTTAATTATTTACCATCGGCCTACATGCCTGCCTGCCTGCCTGCCTGCCTGCCTGGCTGGCCGCCGACATACAGGAAATGAGTGAAGGAAAAAGAATAAAATAAAAAACAAGTCCAGCTAAATGACGGCGGGTGTGAAGAGGTTTTCAAATTGGACGCGATTGTTGGATTTGCGTAATGGTGGCGCAGAAGCGAAGTGCGCGGTGAGGAGGATATCGTAGAGTCACGTAGTGAGCTGTTTGTTGCTTCACTAAATCACAGCGCTTCCCATGTTAGCGCAGCCGGGGATAAGGGCTGGGTAATGGCTAGGGTAATGGCTTAATGAGGTGATTATGTCCAAGCATCTTCTTAATGCTTGCAGTATCCTCCCGGTCCTTGTTTGATTTTTCACACCGGTTCGTCTCATTTCAACACGTGCGGTACTGTAATATGCAAATTAACATTGATTACCTCTCCCTCTATGTTGCGTGCACCCAGATCTTCTCGCTATTTTTGACAGACGCCATCTTACCGCAACTCTGTCATTTGACGTCTTGTTAATAATGGCGTTGGGATACGATTTTGCATGTGCATTGAGCTGCGGAGCCCAGAGGCACAGAGAGCATGCGGCAACATCACAGGTGTTACTCGTGTTCTATCCCTTAACGTAGATAAGACAGAGTTAAGGTTGAAAAGGAGGGTATTCTCACTGTGGTTCCAGGAAGCTACCACAAAGCCTCCACAGAGTAGCTCATGCACAGACTGTATATAGCCTGTACTGTACCAATACCAACAACATAAGAAATAAAAACAATAGAATAATAGATGTACAGTGAATAAGAAAAATATAGGTAAGAAAAAGACTTGTTTTGTTTACTAAATATATACTATATTTTTCTCTTAGGCTTATTCACTGTGCATCTATTCTATTGTTTTTATTCTTATGTTGTTGGTATTTTTGAGCAACCTCTGGCAAAGAATTTCCTTCGGGATGAATAAGTTCTATCTTATATCTATATCTTTAGATGTTGGTACTGCACTCAGAATGGCATGTCTGCTCTTATCCCAGCTACTTATGCAGCCAATTTAGCAATTAAGGAACTCATTCTATTAGTCTCGTAACTATGAATGCTCGAAAACAGCTCTATTCTTATCTTTATGTACCACAGCAATATATTGCTGGCTCCTTCAACAAATCTACTCTTTGTAAGTCTGCTAAATGTAAATGTACATCTTATCTTACAGACTAGCAGCATACTAAATATATATGTGTGTGTATATACATGTATACAGTTGTGGTCAAAAGTTTACATACACTTGTAAAGATCATGTATGTCATGTCAGTCCACAGTTGCCAATCATTTCTACAACTCTTATTTTTCTGTACATACTTCTTTGTCACGAAAAACATTCATGAAGTTTGGTTCTTTTATGAATTTGTTATGGGTCTACTGAAAATGTGACCAAATCTGCTGGGTCAAAAATATACATACAGCAACATGAATGATCAATTTAGGTGATGTAGAAAGTTGTGTCAATCAAATGATCTTTGTGGCCTCTTAACTTCTTGTGAGTGATTATGATTGACTACAGCTGGTGACTTCTCTGAGTCCATTTAAATATGACTCATTTGATACAATCATTAGACTCAGACACAAACACTACAATGGGAAAGTCAAAGGAGCTCAGCACGGATCTGAAAAAGCGGATCATTGACTTGAACAAGTCAGGAAAGTCACTTGGAGCAATTTCAAAGCAGCTACAGGTCCCGAGATCAACTGTGCAAACAATTGTTTGAAAGTATAAAGTGCACGGCACAGTTGTGTCACTGCCACGATCAGGAAGAAAACACAAGATATCACCTGCTGCTGAGAGAAAATTGGTCAGGATGGTCAAGAGTCAACAGAGAACCACCAAAAAAGGTTAAGGTTTTAGAATGGCCTTCCCAAAGTCCTGACTTAAACCCCATCGAGAACATGTGGACAGTGCTGAAGAAACAAGTCCATGTCAGAAAGCCAACAAATTTAGCTGAACTGCACCGATTCTGTCAAGAGGAGTGGTCAAAGATTCAACCAGAAGCTTGCCAGAAGCTTGTGGATGGCTACCAAAAGCGCCTAATTGAGGTGAAAATGGCCAAGGGACAATATTAGCATTGCTGTATGTATATTTTTGACCCAGCAGATTTGGTCACATTTTCAGTAGACCCATAATAAATTCATAAAAGAACCAAACTTCATGAATGTTTTTTGTGAGAAAGAAGTATGTGCGCATCACTATCACAGAAAAATAAGTGTTGTAGAAATTATTGGAAACTCTGGACTGCCATGACATACATATATTTTCTCTTTTAAGTGTATGTAAACTTTTGACCACAACTGTATATATAAATATATATAATTATATAGTATATATGGTGTTATAATGCTGGCCAATATCTGTACTTGCAGACATGCTTCCCCAGCAGACATATTTATATTTAGCTGGAGGAGTCTCAAAAATATTCTCTGAGTGACTCATTGACTGAACAAAACCCATAAAGAACAGAAGCAGACGGCTGCTGGTGATATAATGAGAGAGAGAGAGAGAGGGAGCTTAGAAATGGAAATCATGAAGAGTGATGGGTCTGTGTCACTCGCCCATTTGCGTCTGCTGCTGTCCATAGCCTCCCCTAAACCCTCTCTCCCTTCTCTCTCGTTCTCCATCCTGCAATCTCTCTTTATCTTTTGCCGTTCCCCTGACTAACTAGTGTTTGGAACGTCAGCCTGGGGATGAAAGGCATTCACGTTGACGTTCACGTTCTGAAACACGACAGTGGCAGGTCAGGGGTCGGTCTGACACTTCGGTTGATACGTTTTGAAGAAGGCGCAATTAATAAAAAGTTAATCGTGGAGTCGGTGTGGTGTGGTGGTGGTGGGGTGGGTGGCTGACGAGGAGGAAGTCCATAAAACGCATTTAAATAAGCACAGGTGTGGTAAGGAAGATGGAAACATTTTTAACCAACCGATATTTACCATATGATCATACTCTTGTAAACCAGAGAGCTGTTTTCACTGTAGACAGAAGGAACAGTATGTGTGTGGGCGTGTGTGTGAGTGTGTGTGTGTTTGTGTGTGTGTTTGATGCTCAATCAGGGGACGCATCTCACTTCTTGGGACGGATATCTGAAACGCAACGACAACATATGTCTCGATCTCTCGCTCATTGTATGTTTGATTGTCTCTTTCTCCCTCTGTTTCTTTCTCTGTTTGTCAAATTAGTGGTAATGCGACTCTCTCTCTCTCTGTTGTCTTCCTCATTCCCTCTCGCTTTCTCTCTCTGCTGTCTTTCTTTGTCTCTCTATCTCCTCTCGTTTTCTCTCTCTCTCTCTCTGTAGCATCTCTTTCTGTTCCACCCCCTCAATCTCTTTCTGCTTGTCAGAGGCAATGAGCATGTTTACATGCACACTAATAAACCGATCATTATCGGATTTCTGGAGTTACCAGATTATTCAAGTGGTCATGTATACAGCATAGTCCGATAACCTTTATCGGATAAAGGCCTTTATCGGTTTATGACAAATCCGATAAACACAGCTTGGTTTTTGACCAATAATCCGTTTTCTTCGGCGCATGTATACGTTAATCAGGTTTCTTTTCGTTCTTTTACATCTGCGCATGTGTAAACGGATGTACCAACCGCCGTAAAACAAGAAGAAGAAGAAGAAACGGATGTAGATTGAACGCGTGCGGATGCAGTCACGCCAACTTAGCGACTTCGTCTCTATATTTAGCGAGTATTCAGACCCCTCTAGCGACTCTTTTTCAAAAAAGCGACGAGCGACAAATCTAGCGACTTTTTCTGGTGTCATTGGAGACTTTTGGCGACTCTGACGTGAAAGCTCGTATCGTTCTTACTCTTCTCAATGAGCAGCGGGCGGGTGCTGCCGCGGGTGCTGCCCTCCGCCCTCCCCCGTCCTAAAGCACTCACTGTCCACGCGCAGCAGTCCCTCCCAGCTGCAGTCAGAGCACGAGATGTTCACCCCTCCGCGTCAAGACTGTAAATGAATCGCGCGAAGCCGCCGCTGGCTGATCAGGGCGGGATGTAAATGTAATATTAATTACATACATTTTAAAAAAAAACTAACAAAAAAAACAAAGTAACTCCGCCAGAGTGTCTCTTTTGGGTCAGTTTTGCCGGTCCCAAGCCCAACGTCATGATAGTTTCAAGTTTCAAGTTTCAAGTTTCAAGTATTTTATTGTCACTTCACAATTTACACGTGAGTATAAGCAGTGAGTGAAAAACTTTTTGTGCAAAACGCCCGACAACCGACAGTAATTATAAAGGAATACAAAATAGAATAGAACTACAAAATAGAAATAGAACTGTGCAAAATAGAAATAGAACTATGAATAGAAATTCTGTGTAAATAAGTAATGAAATATAAAATGAAATGGAATATACAACAAAAATATCCAGGTGAGCAATACACATATAAATCAATGTACTAAAATATACATTGTTATATGCTGACATTCACAGAATGTCACAGAATACCTTCCCAGACAGTCAACACAACACTAGCACCAGCAATTGGCACCAGGACTAGCACCAACACCAGTACTAGCACCAGCACCAGCAGTAACACTAGCACCAGGACCAGCACTAGCCAGTAACCACCAGCACTAGCACCAACACTTAGCACTGCTGCCCAGCACTAGCTCCAGCAGTAACACTAGCACTTATCACCAGGACTAGCACTAGCACTGCAGTAACACTTAGCACTAGCACTTAGACATTGATGCCGAAACTTGTTCAGCAGCCTGATGGGCCTGACTGTGGAGCTGTCTCTGAGTCTGCTCAGTATGGCACTTTGATACTGCGGTATCGCCTGCCTGACGGTAGAAGTGTGTACAGTTCGTGGCTGGGGTGGTTATTGTCTTTAATAATCCTTTTTGGCCTTGGCCACGCACCGCCTGGTGTATATCCAGGAGGGAGGGAAGCTCACCTCCAACGATGTACTGGGCCGTCCGCACCACCCTCTGTAGTGTTTTACGGTCCAGTGCGGTGCAGTTTCCCGTACCAGACGGTGATGCATCCTGTAAGAACACTCTCGATGGTACAGGAGTAGAATGTTCTGAGGATGCGGGGGCACATGTTGAATTTCCTCAGTCGCCTGAGGAAATACAGGCGTTGTTGGGCCTTTTTCACCACGTGTGTGGTGTGCGTGGTCCATGTGAGGTCCTCGGAGATGTGCACGCCGAGGAACTTGAAGCTGCTGACCCTCTCTACTGCAGCACTGTCGATGGAGATGGGGGCGTGCTCTCCTCTCCGCTTCCTGTAGTCCACGATCAGCTCCTTGGTCTTCTTGACGTTGAGGGCGAGGTTGTTTTCTTGGCACCACTGTGCCAGTGATCCAACCTCCTCCCTGTAGGCTGTCTCGTCGTCGTCGGCGATCAGACCCAACACTGTCGTGTCGTCAGCAAACTTGATGATGACGTTGGAGCTGTGCATAGCCATGCAGTCGTGGGTGTACAGGGAGTAGAGGAGAGGGCTCTCTCAGCTGGATACTGGACAGGAAGTCCAGTATCCAGCTGCACATGGTCGGGTGCAGGCCTAGACTCCTGAGCTTGGTGTCGAGCTTGGCAGGAACTATCGTGTTGAACGCTGAGCTGAAGTCCACAAACAGCATTCTCACACAACAGTTCTTCCCCTCCAGGTGAGAGAGGGCGGTGTGAAGTGTCATGGCAATGGCGTCGTCGGTGGATCTGTTTTGACGGTACGCAAATTGCCATGGGTCCAGCGTGGCAGGCAACATGGAACAAATGAAGTCCTTGACCAGCCTCTCGAAGCATTTACTGACAATCGAGGTGAGGGCTACGGGTCTCCAGTCATTCAGGCAGGTTACCTTGGGGTGTTTAGGGACAAGGCACGATGAATGGACATCTTGAAGACCTCGGGAAACAACAGCCTGGGACAGGGACAGGTTGAAGATATCTGCGAAGACTCCTGCCAACTGGTCTGCGCATGCTCTGAGGACGCGCCCCGGGATGTGGTCTGGGCCCGCCGCCTTCCGGATGTCCACCCGCTTGAAGGCTCTGCGCACGTCAGCCTCTGAGATGTTCAGCAGGCTGGCCTCCTCAGGCAGCGCTGACTTCGGCGGGCTGCCGTTCACGTCGAACCGAGCGAAGAAGGTGTTTAGCTCGCCAGGGAGGGAGGTAGAGGAGTTCTCTACACCGCTGGTTCTCCCTCTGAAGTCTGTGATTGTCTGCAGCCCCTTCCACACACCCCTCACGTCGTGGCTCTTGAATTTGTCCTCCACCCTGTTCTTATACTCCCGCTTGGCAGAGCCGATGGTCTTGCGGAGGTCGTAGCGGGCTCTCGTATATTCCACCATATTCCCGGAGTCAAAGGCGGCGTTACGCGTGCGGAGTGCGGCGCGAACATCGCCATTAATCCACGTTTTCTGGTTGGGATAAATCCGAACCGATTTAGTAGGAACACGTAGTGAGCTGTTTGTTGCTTCACTAAATCACAGCGCTTCCCATGTTAGCGCAGCCGGGGATAAGGGCTGGGTAATGGCTAGGGTAATGGCTTAATGAGGTGATTATGTCCAAGCATCTTCTTAATGCTGCAGTATCCTCCCGGTCCTTGTTTGATTTTTCACACCGGTTCGTCTCATTTCAACACGTGCGGTACTGTAATATGCAAATGAACATTGATTACCTCTCCCTCTATGTTGCGTGCACCCAGATCTTCTCGCTATTTTTGACAGACGCCATCTTACCGCAACTCTGTCATTTGACGTCTTGTTAATAATGGCGTTGGGATACGATTTTGCATGTGCATTGAGCTGCGGAGCCCAGAGGCACAGAGAGCATGGGCAACATCCACAGGTGTTACTCGTGTTCTATCCCTTAACGTAGATAAGACAGAGTTAAGGTTGAAAAGGAGGGTATTCTCACTGTGGTTCCAGGAAGCTACCACAAAGCTCCATAGAGTAGCTCATGCACAGACTGTATATAGACCCTGCACAGTACCAATACCAACAACATAATAATAAAAACAATAGAATAATAGATGTACAGTGAATAAGAAAAATATAGGTAAGAAAGACTTGTTTTGTTTACTAAATATATACCTATATTTTTCTCTTAGGCTTATTCACTGTGCATCTATTCTATTGTTTTTATTGTTATGTTGTTGGTATTTTTGAGCAACCTCTGGCAAAAGAATTTCCTTCGGGATGAATAAAGTTCTATCTTATATCTATATCTTTAGATGTTGGTACTGCACTCAGAATCACACGTCTGCTCTTATCCCAGCTACTTATGCAGCCAATTTAGCAATTAAGGAACTCATTCTATTAGTCTCGTAACTATGAATGCTCGAAAACAGCTCTATTCTTATCTTTATGTACCACAGCAATATATTGCTGGCTCCTTCAACAAATGTACTCTTTGTAAGTCTGCTAAATGTAAATGTACATCTTATCTTACAGACTACTGCATACTAAATATATATGTGTGTGTATATACATGTATACAGTTGTGGTCAAAAGTTTACATACACTTGTAAAGAACATGTATGTCATGGCAGTCCAGAGTTTCCAATAATTTCTACAACTCTTATTTTTCTGTGATAGTGATTGGAGCACATACTTCTTTGTCACAAAAAACATTCATGAAGTTTGGTTCTTTTATGAATTTGTTATGGGTCTACTGAAAATGTGACCAAATCTGCTGGGTCAAAAATATACATACAGCAACATGAATGATCAATTTAGGTGATGAAAGTTGTGTCAATCAAATGATCTTTGTGGCCTCTTAACTTCTTGTGAGTGATTATGATTGACTACAGCTGGTGACTTCTCTGAGTCCATTTAAATATGACTCATTTGATACAATCATTAGACTCAGACACAAACACTACAATGGGAAAGTCAAAGGAGCTCAGCACGGATCTGAAAAAGCGGATCATTGACTTGAACAAGTCAGGAAAGTCACTTGGAGCAATTTCAAAGCAGCTACAGGTCCCGAGATCAACTGTGCAAACAATTGTTCGTAAGTATAAAGTGCATGGCACAGTTGTGTCACTGCCACGATCAGGAAGAAAACACAAGCTATCACCTGCTGCTGAGAGAAAATTGGTCAGGATGGTCAAGAGTCAACAGAGAACCACCAAAAAAGGTTAAGGTTTTAGAATGGCCTTCCCAAAGTCCTGACTTAAACCCCATCGAGAACATGTGGACAGTGCTGAAGAAACAAGTCCATGTCAGAAAGCCAACAAATTTAGCTGAACTGCACCGATTCTGTCAAGAGGAGTGGTCAAAGATTCAACCAGAAGCTTGCCAGAAGCTTGTGGATGGCTACCAAAAGCGCCTAATTGAGGTGAAAATGGCCAAGGGACATGTAACCAAATATTAGCATTGCTGTATGTATATTTTTGACCCAGCAGATTTGGTCACATTTTCAGTAGACCCATAACAAATTCATAAAAGAACCAAACTTCATGAATGTTTTTTGTGACAAAGAAGTATGTGCTCCAATCACTATCACAGAAAAATAAGAGTTGTAGAAATTATTGGAAACTCTGGACTGCCATGACATACATGTTCTTTACAAGTGTATGTAAACTTTTGACCACAACTGTATATATAAATATATATATATATATATATATGTGGCTATAATATGCTGGCCAATATCTGTACTTGCAGACATGCTTCCCCAGCAGACATATTTATATTTAGCTGGAGGAGTCTCAAAAAAAATTGCACCCAAATATTCTCTGAGTGACTCATTGACTGAACAAAACCCATAAAGAACAGAAGCAGACGGCTGCTGGTGATATAATGAGAGAGAGAGAGAGAGAGGGAGCTTAGAAATGGAAATCATGAAGAGTGATGGGTCTGTGTCACTCGCCCATTTGCGTCTGCTGCTGTCCATAGCCTCCCCTAAACCCTCTCTCCCTTCTCTCTCGTTCTCCATCCTGCAATCTCTCTTTATCTTTGCCGTTCCCCTGACTAACTAGTGTTTGGAACGTCAGCCTGGGGATGAAAGGCATTCACGTTGACGTTCACGTTCTGAAACACTACAGTGGAAGGTCAGGGGTCGGTCTGACACTTCGGTTGATACGTTTTGAAGAAGGCGCAATTAATAAAAAGTAATCGTGGAGTCGGTGTGGTGTGGTGGTGGTGGGGTGGGTGGCTGGCGAGGAGGAAGTCCATAAAACGCATTTAAATAAGCACAGGTGTGGTAAGAAGATGGAAACATTTTAACCAACCGATATTTACCATATGATCATACTCTTGTAAACCAGAGAGCTGTTTTCACTGTAGACAGAAGGAACAGTATGTGTGTGGGTGTGTGTGTGAGTGTGTGTGTGTTTGTGTGTGTGTTTGATGCTCAATCAGGGGACGCATCTCACTTCTTGGGACGGATATCTGAAACGCAACGACAACATATGTCTCGATCTCTCGCTCATTGTATGTTTGATTGTCTCTTTCTCCCTCTGTTTCTTTCTCTGTTTGTCAAATTAGTGGTAATGCGACTCTCTCTCTCTCTGTTGTCTTCCTCATTCCCTCTCGCTTTCTCTCTCTGCTGTCTTTCTTTGTCTCTCTATCTCCTCTCGTTTTCTCTCTCTCTCTGTAGCATCTCTTTCTGTTCCACCCCCTCAATCTCTTTCTGCTTGTCAGAGGCAATGAGCACGTTTACATGCACACTAATAAACCGATCATTATCTGATTTCTGGAGTTACCAGATTATTCAAGTGGTCATGTATACAGCATAGTCCGATAACCTTTATCGGATAAAGGCCTTTATCGGTTTATGAGAAATCCGATAAACACAGCTTGGTTTTTGACCAATAATCCGTTTTCTTCGGCGCATGTATACGTTAATCAGGTTTCTTTTCGTTCTTTTACATCTGCGCATGTGTAAACGGATGTACCAACCGCCGTAAAGAAGAAGAAGAAACGGATGTAGATTGAACGCGTGCGGATGCAGTCAACCAACGGAATTACACATGTGAGGAGGTTAGTTGTTGTGTTGTGCATGTGTAAACGGATGTACCAACCGCCGTAAAACAAGAAGAAGAAGAAACTGATGTAGATTGGACGCGTGCGGATGCAGTCACGCCAACTTAGCGACTTCGTCTCTATATTTAGCGAGTATTCAGACCCCTCTAGCGACTCTTTTTCAAAAAAGCGACGAGCGACAAATCTAGCGACTTTTTCTGGTGTTATTGGAGACTTTTGGCGACTCTGACGTGAAAGCTCGTATCGTTCTTACTCTTGTCAACGAGCAGCGGGCGGGTGCTGCCGTGGGCCCCTCCCCCCAAAGCACTCACAGGCGGCCCAGTCCTGTCCTCCGCCAGCAGTCCCTCCCAGCTGCAGTCAGAGCACGAGATGTTCACCCCTCCGCGTCCAGACTGTAAATGAATCGCGCGAAGCCGCCGCTGGCTGATCAGGGCGGGATGTAAATGTAATATAAAAAATTAAATACATTTTAAAAAAAAACTAACAAAAAAAACAAAGTAACTCCGCCAGAGTGTCTCTTTTGGGTCAGTTTTGCCGGTCCCAAGCCCAACGTCATGATAGTTTCAAGTTTCAAGTTTCAAGTTTCTATGTACTTTATTGTCACTTCACAGATTTACACGTGAGTATAAGCAGTGAGTGAAAAACTTTTTTGTGCAAAACGCCCGACAACCGAACAGTAATTATAAAGGAATACAAAATAGAATAGAACTACAAAATAGAAATAGAACTGTGCAAAATAGAAATAGAACTATGAATAGAAATTCTGTGTAAATAAGTAATGAAATATAAAATGAAATGGAATATACAACAAAAATATCCAGGTGAGCAATACACATATAAATCAATGTACTAAAATATACATTGTTATATGCTGACATTCACAGAATGTCACAGAATACCTTCCCAGACAGTCAACACAAACACTAGCACAGCAATTGGCACCAGGACTAGCACTAACACCAGTACTAGCACCAGCACCAGCAGTAACACTAGCACCAGGACCAGCACTAGCAAGTAACACCAGCACTAGCACCAACACTTAGCACTGCTGCCAGCACTAGCTCCAGCAGTAACACTAGCACTTATCACAGGACTAAGCACTAGCAGTAACACTTAGCACTAGCACTTAGACATTGATGCCAGAACTTGTTCAGCAGCCCTGATGGCCTGAACTGTGGAAGCTGTCTCTGAGTCTGCTCGTGTATACTTGATACTGCGGTATCGCCTGCCTGACGGTAGAAGTGTGTACAGTTTGTGGCTGGGGTGGTTATTGTCTTTAATAATCCTTTGGCCTTGGCCACGCACCGCCTGGTGTATATATCCAGGAGGGAGGGAAGCTCACCTCCAACGATGTACTGGGCCGTCCGCACCACCCTCTGTAGTGTTTTACGGTCCAGTGCGGTGGCAGTTCCCGTACCAGACGGTGATGCATCCTGTAAGAACACTCTCGATGGTACAGGAGTAGAATGTTCTGAGGATGCGGGGGCACATGTTGAATTTCCTCAGTCGCCTGAGGAAATACAGGCGTTGTTGGGCCTTTTTCACCACGTGTGTGGTGTGCGTGGTCCATGTGAGGTCCTCGGAGATGTGCACGCACGAGGAACTTGAAGCTGCTGACCCTCTCTACTGCAACCCCGTCGATGGAGATGGGGGCGTGCTCTCCTCTCCGCTTCCTGTAGTCCACGATCAGCTCCTTGGTCTTCTTGACGTTGAGGGCGAGGTTGTTTTCTTGGCACCACTGTGCCAGTGATCCAACCTCCTCCCTGTAGGCTGTCTCGTCGTCGTCGGCGATCAGACCCAACACTGTCGTGTCGTCAGCAAACTTGATGACGTTGGAGCTGTGCATAGCCATGCAGTCGTGGGTGTACAGGGAGTAGAGGAGAGGGCTCTCTCAGCTGGATACTGGACAGGAAGTCCAGTATCCAGCTGCACATGGTCGGGTGCAGGCCTAGACCCCTGAGCTTGGTGTCGAGCTTGGAAGGAACTATCGTGTTGAACGCTGAGCTGAAGTTCCCAAACAGCATTCTCACACAACAGTTCTTCCCCTCCAGGTGAGAGAGGGCGGTGTGAAGTGCCATGGCAATGGCGTCGTCGGTGGATCTGTTTTGACGGTACGCAAATTGCCATGGGTCCAGCGTGGCAGGCAACATGGAACAAATGAAGTCCTTGACCAGCCTCTCGAAGCATTTACTGACAATCGAGGTGAGGGCTACGGGTCTCCAGTCATTCAGGCAGGTTACCTTGGGGTGTTTATGGACAGGCACGATGATGGACATCTTGAAGACCTCGGGAAAAACAGCCTGGGACAGGGACAGGTTGAAGATGTCTGCGAAGACTCCTGCCAACTGGTCTGCGCATGCTCTGAGGACGCGCCCCGGGATGTGGTCTGGGCCCGCCGCCTTCCGGATGTCCACCCGCTTGAAGGCTCTGCGCACGTCAGCCTCAGAGATGTTCAGCAGGCTGGCCTCCTCAGGCAGCGCTGACTTCGGCGGGCTGCCGTTCACGTCGAACCAAGCGAAGAAGGTGTTTAGCTCGTCTGGGAGGGAGGTAGAGGAGTTCTCTACACCGCTGGTTCTCCCTCTGAAGTCTGTGATTGTCTGCAGCCCCTTCCACACACCCCTCACGTCGTGGCTCTTGAATTTGTCCTCCACCCTGTTCTTATACTCCCGCTTGGCAGAGCCGATGGTCTTGCGGAGGTCGTAACGGGCTCTCGTATATTCCACCATATTCCCAGAGTCAAAGGCGGCGTTACGCGTGCGGAGTGCGGCGCGAACATCGCCATTAATCCATGGTTTCTGGTTGGGATAAATCCGAACCGATTTAGTAGGAACAACGTCGTCTATGCATTTCTTGATGAACCCGGTGACTGAGGACGCGTACTCGCTGATGTTATTGTCCGACGCGACCCGGAACATACGCCAATCCGCGTCATCAAAACAATCCTGCAGCATAGACTCCGATTGGTCCGACCAGCATTCGACCTCCTTCACAGCGATTGGTTGCTGCTTCAGTCTCTGCCTGTAGGCGGGGAGTAGTTGGATCGAGCGGTGATCTGATTTGCCGAATGGTGGGCGCAGGAGCGACTTGTAGCCGTCCCGCAAGGGGGTGTAGCAGTGGTCGAGGATCCGCTCGCCCCGTGTGTTGCTTGTGATGTGTTGGTAGAACTTCGGGAGAACTTTCTTCAGGTTCGCCTTATTGAAGTCCCCCGCCACAATGAAAGCAGCCTCCGGGTGAGCCGACTCCTGTTCGCTGATAGCCCCATAAAGCTCCTTCAGCGCTATGTCCGTGTTGGCTTGAGGGGGAATGTACACAGCAGTCACGGTTACTGCTATAAACTCCCACGGTAGCCAGAATGGTCGGCACATAAGCATCAGGTACTCCAGGTCCGGGGAACAGAAAGACTTGAGGGTCTGCACATGACTCTGGTTGCACCAAGATCTGTTTATCATGAGACATACCCCCTCTCCACGATCTTTACCAGAGAGAGTCTTTGTACTGTCCGCGCGGTGGACGGAAAATCCTGTCGGCTCGATGGCTGAGTCGGCAACCCCCTCCGACATCAATGTCTCCGTCAGGCAGATGATGCAGTTGTCCTTTGTTTCCCGGTGGAATTGTATGCGAGCCTGTAGTTCGCATAACTTATTGTCCAGAGACTGTACATTAGCCAGCAGAATGGTGGGTAGTGGAGGTCGATTGGCACGACGTCTCAGCCTGACCAGCACGCCGGCTCGCTTCCCTCTCCGTCGGCGATGCCTGCATGTGATCGCGCCTAAGATGGACGGAGATAATCCAGCCACGACTCCGGGCGGGACGTCCGAGTCGAAAGACTTGAAAAACTGCGGTAGGCGGCGAGCGACTGTCGTTCTAATCTCCAGAAGTGTACAACTGTCGTAAGTGAACTTGCTGCTAACTTCTTGTGCAAAGATAGTCACAATTAAAAGAATAAATAACAAAAAACCTTGTCGGCCATTTTAGAAATCCAACTAATCGACTGAATCATGTAAACCTGGGTTTTCAGTTATCTGATTACTGAAGTGCATGTAAACGCGTCAAATCAGATTATTACCATTACCTGATTATTCCCAGTTATCGGATTATTGTGTGCATGTAAACGTACTCATTGTCTCTCAATTCAATTTCAATTTAAAGAGCTTTATTGGCATGGGAAAAGTACATTTACATTGCCAAAGCGAGTGGTAAATAAAAAGTATACTTATAAATATACCGTAAATCCTCTAATAGTGGCCTGTATTCCATTAAAGGCCGGTCTCTTATAATGGCCGGGGGCGTGGTCAACACGGACAAATAAAGGCCGGCCTCCAATACAGGCCGGGTCAAAAAACGAAGAAAACAAACATGGTGCCGACCAGACGAAAGTTTGACGTGCATTTTAAAGAGACAGTTTTGCAGTATGTGGTGGAAAATTCGGGAGAGCAAGCTGCGAGGCACTTGACATAGACCCGAAGAGAATCAGATACTGGAGAAAGCAGAAGAATGAACTGAGTTCAGCTGACAAGGGGAGAGCACGGCTTGGAGCTAGAAGCTAAACTTTCGGACTGGATCTACTCCATGCGGGACAAACACAAGAGTAGGGATGGGTACCGAAACCCGGTACCACTATGGCACCGGTTCCCGTACGACCGGTACCTACCGTACCGAATCAAAACGCATATTTCGGTGCCTCATTTCGGTGCCACGACCGAAGGGAGCGCCGGCGCTCCCATTACTCGCTTTTTTCAAACTACCGTAACTCCTAGACCGTTTGTGCGGCCGTTTGTGCGCTTTCCAACCATATAGGGGTATTACGGTAAACCCGAAGGGGTTGCGCGGAAGAGTTGCGCAAAAGAGTTGTAGGAGGAGTGGCAGGAGGAGACAGAGGATTCAAGCTTGTTTACATCGTGTTTAGTGGGTTCTGATCGTGTTTAGCGGGTTCTGATCGTGTTTAGCGGGTTCTGATCGTGTTTAGCGGGTTCTGATCGTGTTTAGCGGGTTCTGATCGTGTTTAGCGGGTTTTGATCGTGTTTAGCGGGTTCTGATCGTGTTTAGCGGGTTCTGATCGTGTTTAGCGGGTTTTCATCGAAAAATTGTTGATTGTGTGCACAGGTGGATGTAGAATATGCAGAGTAGTGTAGAGTAGTTTTCACTTGCTTTGTTTGCTGTTATTTATTATTAGTAGTAGTACTGTAACTTATTTATTGTTAAATTGTTATTTGTTGATATTGTTAATTTAATATTTATTAGTAAGTTTAATAGTGTTTTGTATTTAATTGTAATTCTAATTTAAACAGTGTTACTTTAAGAGTTAATATATTGTTCAATGGTTTTGCCTTAGCAATAAAAAAAGACATTCTTTAACGTTATTGTTTGCTCTTTATTTTAAAGAAGGTATCGGTTCAGGCACCGTTTAGGAACCGGTACCGTTTTAAAAGTATCGTTTTGGCACCGGTATCGGAAAAATCTAAACGATACCCAACCCTACACAAGAGTCTCGAGGAAAATGAGACAAAACAATGTGAAGGAGATCTACTCTTCAGTGGGTGATGGAGCCGGCAAGGAGTTTGTGGCGAACAGGGGCTGGCTGGGAAAACTTCTGAAATGCAACGACCTTTCACTTCGGCGTCACACCACCATGACCCAGATCTCCCCAGGTTGTGGATTTCTTTGGCAAGGCTGTCAGCTCTAAAGGGATTTTGGAGAAGGACATCATTGCAATGGACAAGACTTCAGTTTGGTTTGATATGGTGGTATATATTATAATATTTATTTTGTTAGGCTATTTTTGTTTTGGACTTTGCTTGCACTTTGACTGCCATAAACTGGCTACCGTATTACGGTAATGTTTATTTTATTGTACAGTGGGTGTATTTTCCCTACGTGAGGCTGTGGTGCTGTTTTGTTACCTTATGTTATTTGCAGCTGAATCTTACTGTTTTGTTTGTTTTGTTTTTATGTGCCAATGTGTGCAATGTTTTCCAATAAAAGTCAGGAAATTAAGGGATTATGTCCATGAGAGTTTCATTTTCAGAAATAAAGGCCTGCCTCTAATATAAGCATGCCTCCAATAAAGGGCTGGTGCTCTTTGCGGCTCAGTAAATAAAGGCCCCGGCCACTATTGGAGGATTTACGGTGTACAGGTCATTAAGAAGAAATTATATTAAATTACTATATATATATATATATATATATAATAATGAAAAAACAAATAATAGTACAAATAAAAATAATGATAATATCTTGCTGCTGTGTTTGCACATTCCTGTACCTCGCCCAGCAGATATGGACGTTTTTGGTTGTTTGTTAAGTTTTCAAAATTCTTTTGGGTGTTTGAAATCTGTGGGAAGAATGTATCTCTGATGTCTTGGTATAGGTGGCAGGTTGTTAGGAAGTGTAGCTGGGTTTCCACCTCCTGTTGGGTGCAGTGGGTACAGAGTCTGTCTTCTCTTGGTAGCCAGGTCTGCCAGTGGCGGCCTCTCTCCACGGCGAGGCTGTGCTCGCTGAGTCTGTATCTAGTCAAGGATTTCCTGAGTTTGGGATCGGTCTCTCTCTCTCTCTCAATCTCTCTCTCTCTGTGGTCTCTCTGTCTCTTCTCTCTCTTTGTCTCTCTCTGTCACTTGCTTCTCTCTCTATTTCGTCTCTCTGTCTCTCGATCTCTTTCTCTCTCTGTCTCTCTCTTTGTCTGTCATCTCTCTCTGTGTCGCCTCTCTCTCTCTTTCTCTCTATGTGTGTGTGTCTCTCTCTCTCCTCCTCCTGTGCAGCTGCACCTGGTGAGGACACATGCTGGTGTAGGGTGTTCAGCAGACTCTTGTGTTCTCTGCCCAACTGTAGACCGATGCTACTGTGTTGTCACACTCTCATCTCAATCTCTTTGGATTCATTTTCCGGTGGAACCACAGTGCTGGGGGTGGGGGGGGGGAGACCGCCCGGCTCAGTGAGTGTGTGAGCGTGTGAGTGAGTGAATGTGAGAGTGTGTGTGTGTGTGTGTGTGTGTGTGTGTGTGTGTGTGTGTGTATGTGAGAGCGTGTCTGATTGTGTTTAGCCGAGGTTAGGGATCCTCCTCTGGCTATTAATCTGGAGAGCTGTTCTGCTGCTGGCAGTGTGGAATCCCCATCACAATTAACCTTTTCTGCATGTACAGCCGTGCACACGCCCACACAAATCACACAGATGCATAAACGCATGTGCGCACACACATACACACACGGCAGGTGGAAACAAGTCTTTGTTCTGCAAGCCAATAATATTTACCGCCGTGATCCATACATCCGTAAACCTCCCATTGCTATTGGAGTTAGAGGGGTGGTTTATTGTTTAATTCACTTAGTTTGCATCGCGTGGAGGCGTTCCTAATGCATAGTCGTAGCTCAGTGTTTGTAATCATGACAACCTCAGCTTGTAAATTCCGTTTTCGTGTCCGTTTGTTCTATCCCTCCAGGAAACCACGTGTAACTTTAACTCTTCAGATGTAATACCTGTTGTTTAGTCAGCAGAGGGACTTCGCTGAATGTCTTCGCTGCATCGCTGATTTAGTGACAAAGCGCCGTCAAGGGCTCAGGATATGTGATGACGACGCATAAAGTTTCAAATATTAAACTACATTTTATGTTTCCTGATCTTTTACAACCCAGCCAAGACACACCGCTCACGGGGGGAGAGCAAATGGGATTTTTTTATTGGCACCAAATCAAGCACTTCCATAATGCCTTGAACTAATACAGCAAATCATAATTAGTTTATGGATTTTTGTTCTCCTTCTTTCGCGTCTTGATGATGGCCATTAAGGAATGAATCAAGTTGAGAAGCGTCAGTCGTAGTGCTGTTAAGCAGCTTTAGCGGAGAGATAGAGAGAACTGCCTGGGGTTTAGCATTGTCACCTAAACTGATGAGGATGCTACTGCCAGTGTGTCAGTAGCATCTGTCCACACACACACACACACACACACAGGGACAGAAACCAATCCAAACCATCCACCCTCTACCGCGCCTCCACCCCACGACGCCTAGTTTCACACTCTCCCAGCCGCGCTTGGTTTAGAAACAGCATTTGTGAGGACATCACGGATCCATAATCCGTGATGACAAATACAATTAATTGTGCGAGTCATGAATTACAAAATGGACTCCAAAGAGCCGACTCGTTCCAAAGACCCGACTTGTTCCAAAGAGCGGACTCATTCCAAAGAGCCGACTCGTTACACGTGGTGTTTGTCTGGTTAAATGATCAGGACTGGGGAAAAGCTTTTGCCGTTTCTCTCGACGCATGGGCATGAGCGTGATGCGGCAATAGATCAGTATATATCAGTATAGAGGCATATATATATATGTCGTTATTATTACACATCAAGACAGACGTTTGTAGGTATTTCAGTATTTCATAGCACGTCCCTCACCTCCAAATGTTCCACTCTGCACGCACAATGTGCTTCGGTTCTGCGTTCTGTGGGTGATTATCCGTCTCTCTCTCGCCATCTTGCTTTCTCTCTGTGGATCCATCTCTCTCCCGCTCTCCATTTTAATTCACTGCCAAAGCAGTTTAAAAATTAAACAACCTGGTAACATTTTTATAAAAACTTTAGGCCTAATAAAACATTCCAAATAGTAAGTTTATAAAGTAGTATTAAAAGGTTGTACAATATGTGTAATATCTATCTACAGTCTCTATCTGCAGTACTCTCTCGCTCTCTCTCTCTTTCTCCGCCCCCCCCCCCCTCCCTCCCTCCGTCATCCAACATGTAGGTATGTTATGCTAACTGTTGCTAACAGGATCATACACTCACAGCCCATAATAAGCTGACCTATTTCCTGTATCCAGGGGCGACGTGTAGCGACGGTGGGCTATCACTCAGACACAATGCAGCTCATCATCATCACGTTGCCGATCGCGCGGTACAGTTGGTGCGCGTAGCCTAGCAACGACCCCGTACATAACGGCTTATTCATGAGCGACGTCAACGCCAGTTTGTGTTTTTGTTTATATTTAGACGTTTGCGCAATCAATATGTGCGCGCGGTGGCTTAGAACCTAAAGCGTGAAGAACGCGAGGTGAGAGTGAAGTCATCATCATTGTCAAGCCTCAAGATAAAAAAGGCGGGAAAAAAAACTCCCCCCGAAACATTCAAGTCATTAAAACGTCTCGTAAATAAATGAATAAATATATAAATAAATAACGGTATCTGGGTTCAAAGGACTGCCTCGTTACTACATCATGTGTCTAGTTTTTAGGTCATAATCTACATGAATAAAATACAATTTAAATGTACTGGACGAAATAGAGTCGTTTATATACATACACTGCCAAATCCTCTTTTCTCTTTAATGTTTAATAAGATGTTCTAATCAACGTCAAATAACCATACCGATACCCACTCAAAAGATGGCTTATTGCTGGAGAGACTGCATGCCAGCGAATAACTGGCACACCCTTTTATTTTTTTCTCAAACAAAAGCTTTATATCTTCATAGCATGAACCCAGTTGGAGAGCGACACGCTGCTTCAAGGGACCTTCCACCAATTTTCAATATTTTAATGGTCCTCAAGTTTCTGAACAAAAACTTAAAAATGAAAAAATCCGTCTAAATGTGTTCAGATACGGCTATCAAAATACGACTATTTTCATTCTCCGAAATATCGTTGCAAATTGATATTTCCCCAGAGAACGTCTGAGTTTTCAAAAAGCTACAAGCTCTTTCTCAGTGTCCTCAACTCCCGGCAAAATCACTGCGGCCAATCAGCTCGGAGTTTGGCTCTGTGAGACTCTGTTTTCTTATTGTTGTTGTTGTTGTTGAGCTCCACAAGATTTTACAATGGCTGCTCGTAATGAATATCAATGTTACAGCAGGCAAATGTGCAACAGTGTGTTCAGAGTCCCGCCGTTTAGCATCTCTCAAGTCATAAAGCATCGCTGCATGGATGTTTGACACATTTTATGGCTATGTTTATAAATGCTGTATTACCTTGACCATGACTGTCTATTAGAGTGTCCTCGTGCACTTTCAGCATCTCATTCAATGGCTAAAGTAAAGCAATAGTATCCATGCAACCTGGGAATTGAGCAAATAGGTTAATTCAGTCAATGTTTATTCACACAGTATTGCCGTTACTAAACTACCATTTGTTGACTCAGGGAATATCAGCGAATCCGAACCACAGCAGGCTCACAAAGGTTGCCGTCTGGCATTTACAGCATGAAGACAGGGATTGCAATGCCTGCTACAGGAGACTGTGCAGAGACCAGTCCTTGATACCATACAATGCTAACAGCTGATGTGGCAGCGACACCTGACACAATGTCTGTTATTGGACTCCCACATTTGTGCTTTTTGGAGGCAAACGGTGCATTGACACCAAGTTAGCATTTTTGATTCTTGACTGTATTATTATTCACATGCAGATATGGACATTGGGATGGTCGTTTGGCCATTTGGAGATGTATAAAATATGAAACCTCTGAACAAAAGTAGCTGAGCTTATACTTGCCTGCAAACAAGTTCCCGTAACGTTGTGCAATGCACCATGGGCATTGTAGTAAATTGACAATTTGATACAACTCGCAACTGTAGTTCATTCTGAGCATTTCTGTTACGTTTTTTTACGTACATTTTGGCAGCTTGGGACACTATGATGACACGATGCTGTTCATAAAACACGTGGCTGCGGAACGTGAAATATGCCTTCATATTTCTGTCTTTTGATATTTATGGATTCATAATATTATAATATTAGCTATGAACACCCAAAAGAATATGAAGGTTGTGAAACACTTGAGTGGTGACCCATGAATGTCCTGCGTCCCTCCTAGGTGTTTCCGGGCATAAAGCCTGCTTTAAATTCCCCCCCGGCCTCTCCTCTGTTCGTCCCTCCAGCGATGCGTTCACGAACAGATCACCCAGACTGATTACATCACACGTTCAACACCCAAACACACACCTTCAGACAGATGCACACACAGACCCGCTCACACACACAGACATACACACAACACACACACACACGTACACACACGTACACCAACACACACGCACGCATGCACGCACACAGCCGGAGATAGATAAGGACACACCTTCAGAGAGAGAGAGAGACACACACATGCACGCACGCGCACGCACACACACACACACACACACTTAGAAGCCTTTTCCGAGAAATGCACGTACCCTCACACAAGGACACACACACATGTCAACCACCCACACACACACGTCTCTCACACACACACACACGTCTCACACACACACACACACACATCACTAACACACACACGTCACTCACATAGCCACACACACACACACACACATATGTCACTAACATAGCCACACACACACACACACACACACACACACACAGCGCCAATCACAGACCTGCACACACAGCCACAGCAAACTAAATCGACGACGCCGACTTGTCACTCGGGGTCGAGACCCTATCTTCAGCAGACGCCAACAGAAGCCTGTTTGATTTGAATTACTTCGGTATGACTAGACATCTCAGTCAGAAATATCTTCAACCCTGGCCTGGGAGATCTATCTTATGTATAAGGGGATCATACTTAATGTCTAGTTTCAATGTATATACTGGGGACTTCAGTCCTTTTTTGAAATTGTATGCTTCTGTCCTGTGCTCTCTGCTGTGATGCTCAAATTCCCAGTTTGGGCTTAAAGATACTATATGTAAGAATCATGAACTCCTTCATGCACAAATCACTTTAAACTGCCAGTATATGAACAGGTTCTGAATTAACTTAAAAAAATGACACCGTCCCAGACATTCTCTGTCGCGTAATAGAGCCTGTGGGCTCATTTGTATTTTATTTGAATCGGGTTGGATTTGCTGGGAAAAAGGGAGGAAGTGACGTGTAAGCACAGATAATCCCAGAAAAAATGTATCTTATGTCATCACTTTTTAATTTGTACAATGTTAATGTAATTAACGATTTGAACAAACATTAGTTTATGATTGTTATTGTCTCAACCGACTCCAGTGCTCTGAATGCACTGAGCTCCAGCAGGCTGCAGTTCACTTACCGGCTAAAGGGGTCAGTAGTGAGAAGGAATTGATGATTCTTACATGTAGTACCTTTAACAAAATGCTATATTATCTCATTGTCTGTGCAGAATACCAAAATTAAACATGTGACTGAGAAGAGAGTGAATATTAAAGGCTTAAACGCGGGCATGCCGCCCTACAGGAAGAAGAGTATTGAGCGCTGGCATGAGCAGGTTTATATCAATATGTGCAGCTTTATTTCCTTCTACCGGTCGCCCTAAAAGCCTCTGAAACAATCTGTCTCAAAACAAGCTCTTTATGTGCCGGTGTCCAGTTACGGCAGGTCGATACGGATACCTCATCAATCCACAATGTGATTGGTGGGTTGAATGGGTTGGTGTATGTGTGCGTTAGAGCAACACACACACAGCAAAGTAATGGGTTTGGACACACGCACACGCATTCATAGAGGAGAGGGACACACAGGTAAGTAATGGGTTTTCGAGGCCAACGCGGGCACAGGCACATGCACATATGCACACACACACAAAAGGATTGTCTACAGACATTCGTAGAGGTGGCACAAACACACACACACACTCCAAAGAAAGCATCTCAATCACTCAATGGAACTCAACCGGGACTCCAAGCACACATCCCAGCCAACTATCCTGTAATTACGACAAATTGTGACAAAATGAGTGCGTTGCCGCCCCTAAGAGAATAGATGAAACATGGACCAGATGACGTGTTGGCCCACATGCATGCAGCGGGCCATGCCTTGCGTTGGTGGAGGATTTGCTGTGCGTGCGATGCGTCAACATTGTTCTTGTGCATGTAGTTAAGATTGTTTTCTAAGCAAAAAAAAAGAGTAAATGGATAAATAATATATCATCGGCGAATGTTGAATGGTTGAATGGTTGAATGTTTGTTATTGCATAATTATTCTCGGTGAGCGTAAACAAAGCCATACTCATTAGCGGCAGAGAGCAAATCCATTGTCACGTGTTTTCAGTGTAATAATGAAGTTGTTTGAACATAAGTTACGGACCGTTGCCCCCCTCCGGTTCATGCACTAATTGTCTACAATGGGGGAATTAATCGGAATTAAAATGCACACAATACAAGGACAATGGGGAGATGTCTTAGAATTGGAACCCAAGCGTGTCATGAACCCGGAGACAATGGTGCTTAACTCTAATCCAAAATGGTTATTCTCTCTCTCCCTTAGCGCATGCTCAGATTAAAGGATTTACCTCTGTCTTGAGCTTTTAGTTTTTAGTTTTTATTTTGCATGTTGTGTTCTGAGGCGATGGCAGTGGCAGCGGTGGTGGTAGTGGTGGTGGTGGTGGTGGGGGGGTCATACCTCGCACTCCCTGGAACCAGAGATTGTGCAAGTGCAGGATCCAGAGCCGTTGCCCAGCACCTCCAGCGATTCGGGCGCGGCCGCCGGGTTGTAGCTCATGTAGTACTCCTGCAGCTGGGAGCTGAGGTTCTGCTCCGGCTCCAGACTCTTCTTGCGGTGCTTGCGCGTCACCATGGAGCGCTGCTGGTGCAGCAGCTGCCGCGGCGCCTCCGGGTAGCGGCGCCACAGCACGTAGATGATGGTCATCACGAGCGACAGGGTGAAGAACATGGCCACGCTGCCCACCACCACCTTGTGCAAGGTCATGTGCTCCGTCTCCGGCGGTGGCGGCCGCGGGGGTGGCGTGCCGAGCCAGATGGGGGGAGTGGGCCGTCCGCGGGGTAGGAGGTTTTCTCGGGGACCCTTGCTCACGTGACCAGGGAAGATAGGGTAGGGGATGGGCTGCGGTCTCGACGGTGGTTCAGTTTCGGCCCTGGTGCCTGTGGTGGCGGCGGTGGTGGACTGCAGTGGTGGGGAGGCGCTTGTGAGGGCAAACATGGCATCAGAGATAGTCTCTGACATGAGCTCCGGCGTCGGTGACGGCGTCTCCGTTTGGTAATAGTCGCTCTCCTCGCAGATGCCGTGGCTCCGCGTGGCCTCCATGATCTTCTCTCCCTGGAGCGTCTTTGGACTGCTGCAGATCATCGTGGTGTCCTTATTACCCCTGAAGTTCCTCAGCCAGGCCACTAGGGGGCAGATGCCCGTCCCACAGTCCCACATGTTCCCTGCCAAGCTAATGGCTGTCAGAGAGATCCACGCTGAGACCGCCTCCTGGGACACGTTGGACAACTTGTTGGACTCCAGGTTGAGGATCTGGAGGTTGGGTAGGCAGTGGAACACGGCTGGATCCAGAGTCTGGATTTCATTCCCGGAGAGGTCCAACTTCTGCAGGGTGTACCAGGTCCACGGAAGGCCCTGGTTGACCACCCGGATGCGATTCCACTGCAGGTAGAGCGATCGGAGGTTGGCCAGCCGCGGGAAGAGGAAGAAGTTGATTCTGGAGAACTGGTTGTGCTCCAGATGCAGCTCCATCAGCCTCTGCAGCCCCAGGAAGGTGGTCCGTGTCAGCGCCTTGATGCGGTTGTAGCTCAGATCCAGGAACTCCAAACTCCTGCACTCCAGGAAGGCCCGGATGGGGATGTTGGCGAGGCCATTGGATCGCAGGTGGAGGTTCTGCAGCTTCCGCATGCCGTGGAACTGACCCGGCTGCAGCACCTCCAGCTTGTTGTAGGACAGGTCCAGGCTGCGGAGGTTGGGGATCCCGTGGAACGTGGCGTTGTGCAGCGACGTGATCCGGTTGGAACTCAGAATGAGCTCTTTGAGACGGCGCACGCCCTGGAAGGCGCGGCTGTCCAGTGCGGAGATCTGGTTGTGGTCCAGGTAAATCCAGAGGAGCTGGTTCAGGTGGGCGAACTGGTAGGGGAGTAGGGTGTGCAGGTCATTGTAGCGCAGGGAGAGGCCCTGGCATCCCACCGTGATGTTCTCCGGCACATCCAGGAAGCCGGCAGAGTCGCAGTGGACGATCTTCCCCTCGCAGCGACAGCTGTTGGGACAGGTGCGCTCGCCAAAGCAAAGCAGCAGGGGGGCTTGCAGGAGGAGGAGGAGCAGGGGGAAGGGGAGGTGTGCCAACCGCTCATCAGGCAGCCAGGGACCTGTAGAAGAAGAGAAGGGGGTGGGGGGAGGCGGGGGAAATGATCAGACAGAAGTAAATTAGTATTTAGGTTACGCTGGGAAACCTCATTTTGAACATATTGGCTTTTCAGTTGCCAGATGAGTGAGTATGACATTCCCACACTATCCTGTCGCATACCTATGTCCTGCAAGAAATGGTTTTCCCTTTATTGTTTCAGTTATTTGCCAGATATTACAAGGATCAACAGAGGATGTGAGTTAGTAGGTGAGTAGGTGAATCAAAATGATTCACCCAGCAACATATGATCTACTATGCATTCTCTTTCTTTCTGTTTAATTATCCTCTCTCTGGTGTATTTGTCTATATCCCTCTATATCTAAATGAGTCAAAGTGTATCCATCTTTTCATCTGTCTATATGTTTAAGGGGCTTTGCCACTAAATACGATCATAAATATGCAATATGCATGCATGTTCAAACAACCCCTCCAGACTGAGATCTGTAAATGCGTCTAAACATGAGAGCTGACATCCTTCCCAGTGAGGCACGGAAACACATTGCTTCCAGTAATACCACAAACAAACACAGCATCCACCGTCGAGCTCTGGCAAATCCATGCCGCCTCTCCTCCAGAGATCGGTTTTCCCCTCCCTCTCTAAACTGTTCTGATGTTTCATCTATTTTGGGATCCTTATTTTCCTATTTCCCAGTTTTCCCCTCCACAGGACTGACCTCGCTTACGGAGTTGAGCCTGGCTTTCTCCAGAGAACCCAGATGGTCTCTCTATCTCGCAGCCTTCCAACAAGTCCTACTTTCTGGAAATCCCTCGCCTAATCCATATCTAGGATTTTAAAGATTCTTTAAAAAAAGAAGAAAAAAGGAAAATAAGAAAATATAAAATACCTCCCTCCTGTACCTACTATTCTGAAACCTTGTTATGTAATTATTGACAAAAATACAAAACTATATTTCTGATCCCTATAGCTATTTGTTCTTGTTTTTGGTTTTTTTATGTGCAGCAGCTATATATCTTGGAGCGGCTCCAACATTGATTGTAACCTTTAATTGTTCTCTCTCGCCTCTGTTAAAAGACGAAAAAAGTCATATGAGTGCTCCAGAGTGCTCCAGGTCTGCCCCTCTTACGGAACCAGATGGTCACGGCGTTATTATAGGGTCTCAATCACGTCCCTTCTGCTAACGGGATCGACACTGTTAAAGGACCGCACACACTCAGCCTCATACTCCTCCCTCACCACGGCTGGACCCCACTCACACCCTCATCAATTCATTTTATTCACACAGACAGTATATGCAAAGAATGTGGCTTGTTTAAATGCCTTTTTTCTACATAAACCCCGAAGTGTACACTTGTTTGTTTTAAGATCAGTGTTTTTCATATATCCTCACTGACACAGGGTTCGCTTTCCATGAGCATGTGTGGCATCCACATTTATTTCCCGCCCCAAATAAACAGCATGCTTAGTAGAAGAGAAATAACTGTTCCACCGCCCACACTGTCACTGGAAATAATGATTGCCTCAGTCAAACATTACAAAAATAAACCATGAATAAACCGTGACCATGAATTCTGATAACTGATACCGAATCATTATCATGTCATGTAGTATTTTCATTATCATGTTGATTTAATATTTTTTCAGTGAAAAAACGAATAACATCCCTTGTGTTCCATCCATTTACATGTGTGTTGTGTGTGCTGTACGCCCACGATGTATCTGTAATGAGCCGATTGTACAACGACTAGTAATACAACAGATTGTCACGCATGCTCAAGATAATCGTGCAAATTCCCAACCGATAACATCACATTAATGCTCGAGCCAAATAAACACAATGCTGTAACGGGGAAGTAATGCACATTAAGCCATTGTTTATGGTAATCTGGTGATCACTTCCGTTGGCATAATTGGCAGCCATATTGAGAAATGGGCAGTCTGTTGCCAGGTCAAAAGGATGATTTTTCTTCTGCATCCTATCCAACTCCTCTGCCAGTCACGCCCATTCCTATACGGTGTATATTCATACCAGAAACAACTCCAGCTCTCTGCTTTGCCCCTCTCCTTTCTTCTCCTCAGATGTGACTTTGGGGAAAACGACAAGCAACATTTGAGGGAGGCATTCAAATAAATATCTTAACGGCAAGCAGCCGAACGCGAATATTCAAAGGTCTTAACACTCGGGAGCGAGCCGAGACTCCCATAGATTCTCCTGAGGAGACAGAGTTATGCTAATAACGGATTCAAATCGGGACCACATGGTGGTTGTGTCAGAAGGTGCAATTTCGCAATTCACAGTTTTGTGGGGTTTTTAATTGCAAATGCAGCATATGGACAAGGACCACAAGGTTACCCCTGTAAAGTGCAGTCTATGGTTAGTATTTGGATATGATAGTGTTGTTAGGCGTTATCCAGGATTGATTTGTTTTGCAAGCGCTAGCGAGCTAGCTGGGAAATACCATCTCTGATGCAATATTAGGTTGTATAGATTTTCATTGGGGCTTTCAATCCATTTCACTGTCTGCCTTCACTGTCCTGTCCTTGAAATCACATACATCCAATGAAAAAATCAATGAAGAAAGGCATGTTGATGGCCCTGATTTGATGGAACTGATTATGTCCATGGTTTTTAAATAGGCATAATTATCGAAGCCAAGGATCAGCGCTGAAATACAGAGATTACGCTTTGTTCCACAAATACAAAACCTGTAAAGATCAGATATCTTGGCCTCCCTATCTTGCACTAGGGCCGAGTACAACTCTTATCTCTCTTCCTGTAAATTTCCACAGTGGGCTTGTGATTGTATTTTTATCTTCAGTTGAATTCTCCTACTATAGCCAGGTCTTCTTATAAGGATCATAATTCTATTAATGATATTGATCTTATTTTAAAATGAACAAATATTAAATGTACATTGCACAATTACATATAATTTCTTACCACAACAGAAATCTTGGTGTCAATTAGCATACAAATATGTGTGTACATACCAGTAATCTGTATTAGACTGATATGGCAATACAGGAACCAGATTAACGAGATATTATTTCACCCAACGGTTATTTGCCTGAATTAATGTATTTGCCCAAATTAATTCAGGGACATGCATATATCATAGTGTGGTTTTCTATCGCTTTTTTAACTGCTTATTTTGAACCCCTTACTGTTGCAGTTCATGTAATGGGTAGGGGAGAAAAAGGTTATTTACTGAAGTGATATCCTTGTTTATTTTTCTTCTCTATGGGGTGGCAGTAGCTCAGAAGGTTGCTGGCTCGATTCCCGGCTCCCCATAGCTAACTGTTGAGGGGTCCCTGAGCAAGACACCTCTGTTGTATCAAAGGGTGACTGTGAAGCACTCTGGGCTATATAAATGCAATCCATTTACCATTCTGTTTTCACTGCACCATCAAAGCACTCAAAGTCATTCTCACACACAAACTCATTGAAGTGCACAAATTCCCCAAGGATAAACAGGGTTGATTCGAGCAACGCAAATGAGCTGAAACAGACACATAATAGAAATGTAATTGGGTAATGGAAGAAATGAAAAGTCGACAAACCAATTCACACCCACGATTCAATTTTGTCCAATTTCGGCTTCATTGCACACACAAAAGGAACACAATACACCTTTATAAGTTATGTGCGTGAGTGAGCCTAGATGTTGAAATGTTGACTTATTGGGACAAATACCTTATTTTATTTACTTTTAGTCATTTAGCGGACTGCTTTTAGTCACAACAAGGGGCAGGGGGTCACTACAATCGATGTCCGCGTCCAGAACGATTTTGGAGTTTACATTTCTTTGTACTTTATGCAAATCAGCGTTTTGGCGCCGAAGCAGCAACCAATAGCAAATCTGGTTTTCTTCAGCGCTAGTTTAGTGGCAAACAAACATGGACAACAAACTAATTGCTGCAGCCTTGCTGGGTTCACAGAGCTTTATCATCAGTCTGTTTGACGACCAGGACGCAAACAAAGCAAATGAAACGTGGACGAGTGTCTGAGATAAGTGGGGATCTCTCTTTATTTGGTAGCGCTTTGCTCGACACACAAACTTGACATTGGGCACAACAACCGCTACCCAGGGTTACACAGGGCCTGGTTTAAATAAAAAACCAAATAGTAGTAGACAGAGTGCAGAGTAGTACTGGAACCTGAAGACAAGGTAATGTTGTCGTGCACTATAGACATACAGTAGATAGACACCGTTTGAATAAAAATCGCTTTGTAAATGCCACACACAGAGGTGGCGAACCAAGGAAGGGGTTGAACCAAGTGGTCAGATTATCTTTCAGAGAGGTTCCTGGTACTGACTATGTGTACTACGAAACCGTAACTCTTTACACTTCCACACAAAAAATTCTGCGGTGAGAGCTCTTCTGCGGCACGGTGAATAACATTACTGCTATTCACTACTTTTAGCCATTTACCCACAGCAACTTGCAGTGAATTCAGATAGGTGTCGTTAAGGTGCAGGTTAAGGGGGGTTAGTGGAGGGGGCGTCTTGCTCAAGGATGCCCACAACTTAGGCTGTGGACATGGGGGGATCGAACCCAGTACCTTTCAGCTGGGCGTCGAACACCGTGATGTTGTCCAAGCCAGTTCTAAATGCAGGGGGGTGATGTTAGAATTTAGCTAAATGCAACAGCAAAAGTCCCGCTAAATGTCATCGTTTACAAATGCTGAGTATTTTAATAAAAGCCGACATTTTTTTTGTAGTCCATGCGATACCTTTTAAAAGGTTAACCAGTGAAAAGAGTTATTAGATCGCTTGTCTCATTGCCACATTATAAATAGCCAGGAGCTCCCTCTGTGTTTGAAAAAGTCTTTTCAATTTGCCCAGATGAGCTCTTCTCATGGTTGACACATCAGGTGTACGAGCAACACACACGCACACATGCACACGCACACACACACGCACACACACACACATGCGCGTCCGCGTGCCTTTGCGGGTTCGTTTATGTGAGGAGTAGAAACCCAGGAGAGCCGTAGCACAGCAGTTAAGAGTTGGAAGAACTCTGGTTGGATCGATGCGCCCCGGGCGGCTTGTGGAGAGAGTATCCGATAACCTTGTTTCATAACATCAAATACACAGCCCACCACGCACACCTATATCCAGCGGAATGAATAGCGGTGGCTATGATTGAGGGAACGCTACGAACGCGGTAGATAGAAAAACTCAAGACAAACCAGCCCTGAAATACCAACGAAATGTCAACGCCATTTTGTCAATTGAAACCCAGTTGTTGTTATTCTCCCGCGCACCACCGTGCTTGTCGTTAATATGAAGAGACATTTAGTCCGCCAGAGTTTTGATATGTCCGCTAAATAGAAAACCAGATGCAATCAACCTTTTGTAAACTGGAACAGACTCCTTCGCTCGCCCGCCTGCCAGAATGACTCGACACTTTCTCTCTTTGTTCTGGTAGTGAGAGCTGCCATATGCCCGCTTCCTCCCTCATAATGGACTGTGTTCCACGGTGGCGCGGCGAAGAGGAAATCCCGGGATAAAGCTTTAATTGAGGCGCAATGCCCCCGGCTGTGTGATGTGCTAACTGATGATTCTTGACAGTGTCAACTGTCAGCTAGAATTTAAAATAGACTCCGACGGTCTGAGAAAAAAAATCGTATGAATATTATTGGGGCTTTGCTGCTGACATTTTAGGTATTTTTTTTATTTTAGTGTTATATAAATACATGAAAGGAGTATGGTTTTTGTCACTTATAGGGAATTTTGAACACTTAGTGTTCCTTATAGCCTTACAGTCACTACTGCGATTAGCCTAAATCCAAACCCAAGTCATTATTACTCTGAATTGGCCTACTAAGTAGCTGTGATGTTCTCTTCTAAGGTTAGATAAGATGGTACTTTCTCCAATAAAAGTCTCCTAAACACACTACTGTTTGATTCCTTGTTTGAAGATGTGCTACAGCGAAGCTAACACCCAATGCTTTGTATGAATTGAAGGTGTTCGGTTAACTCATTGAAGCTATCTGTCCAATTCTACGGAAAACTCATTGTTTCAAGAGGGAACTAAACTTGGAGGGAGTCCAGGGAAACCAATTTTACTGCAACTGAGCCATGAAGTCCCATTCTCTCTCTCTCTCTCTCTCTCTCTCTCTCTCTCTCTCTCTCTCTCTCTCTCTCTCTCTCTCTCCAACGGCTCATTAAAAGGATGGAGTTAATTGGATGAAACCTATGAATAACCGATGACCAAAAAAACACCACTTCCTTGTCCAAAGTTCAATGTTAATTCTTGATTTTCACAGCTATGATATTTCAATAACTTTAGTCATATTTTTTGACAATATTTGTTGGATATCTCCGATCTTCGCAAACTTTCAATATCATTTGACTACATTACCCACGTACCCTAGCGGGTTTGCTGCAGCAGAGTTCTGTTGTATTGTTGCTGCTTGTTTAGTAAAGAGAGTTTGCCTGACTGCAACATGCAGATACATCTCTACATCTTTCTACACTGACTGTCCTTTTATGAAGAAAAACATGATTGGTCAGTTTGATACGATCCGATACGGCTTCTGTTGTTAATATTGTGGTACTTTTTAGTTGACATGTCGTTCCTGTGCAGTTCCTGATATTTACTCCTGAGTGAATATCAGGAACCTTTCCACCGGTCCACTCGTAGTGACATTAGGTCATCTTGAATGTTATTCTTGTTGTCTTCGTGGCCATCTGCGTGCCTTCTATGTAACCCCACCTCTTCTTTGTTGTGATTGGTCAGCTGATAAAAAAAAGCGGCCCACATCACATGCGCATTTCTCAAAAAGTTAAACTATTCTCAACTTTTGAAAGCGCTCCACTTGGCCCAAAAAAAACCGCACTGCCCAGCGCTTTTCACAAGCTGCCGCCTTTAGGTCATTTCCCATGGGGTTTAATGTAAAAAGGCATTGCATTTATTTTTTTAAATAGACGAACAGTGTGAACAGGCCCTTACTAAGTCTTATTCTCAGCACAAAAGCTAAACGTAGACCACAACCACCACGGTTCCCACCAGTTTTTCCCAAAGTGGCAGGCTCAGGGTTACTGCAGCGGGGAGGTGGGATGGAAAGGAGAATTGAATGTTTTGCGGTGAGGGGCGAAACTCAACGGCTCAATGACTGAAACAGTCATTGCAGGTGGAACAAACAATTAGAAATGTGGTGTGCACAACAGCTGCAAACGGCTACTATTTAAATGACCCCTCATGTGTCACAGTGTGCGCCACCGAAATGTAATACAAATTTTATAGCCGCCGTCTGTGAAGTGCAGGAGTGAAAAACAAAAATTATGTAATAGCAGCGGTTTGCACACCTCTGAAATATTGAAGCTCTGCCCGTCCACAGCAATGTTGCGGCGAAAAACGGCGACTATAAATGGCATGACTAAACAAACGGTGCAACACAGGGGAGACGATAAATGAAACAAGCAAAACGTTGTGGTATGAAGGGGCCGTGATTTCACATCGGCATTTGAAACAAGGGGGCGGAGCGTCAACATTCCTGAGATTGACGCAGCTGGAGGGGATGAGCTTGATTAGACAGCTAGATATATATATTGACACGTTTCTTACTCTCCCCACAGTAGGAGCCTGGGTTCAGACAACAAACCAGACCCAACATTGGGTGCCAATGTATAAAAGATTGCTTGCCACAATGCCACTTTGTGGCTTTGATCAGGTTTGTTACCAGTAAGGGAGAGACGGGAGTCGGGCTTAATTTGATACGGCTCTTTAATAATCACAGGTCGGCAAGACAATGGCCCCGTCGGGAATATGTCGCCTTCGACTCTCAGTCTGGTTCATCATCCAAACCCATCCTCCAACTGTGGGGAGAGTAAAACGTGTTAAAATATATCTAGAGGTCTAATCAAGCTCATCCCCTAAAGCTGCATCAATCTCAGGAATTTTGCCACTCCGCCCCCCCTTGTTTCACCTGCCGACGCTAAACCACGCCCCCCCTTCATACCATATGTCTTGCTGTACAAGTTGACAAGGCAACTGACAAGAACCTTCAGTCTTGTCAGTTTCCTTGTCAGCTTATGTGCGATACATTGAGGAAATGATTGGTCAGAGGTTTGCTGTTTGCTGTGAATGTTTCAAACAGGCCATTGCCACTTTGCTGAGCTACGGATTCATTTAATTTGAAGGGACTAATGCTTGATTGTACATCATGCGGCAAATACCATCACTTTCACCGAAGGATGAACGAACCGCTAGTTTACACTGAAAATAAATCTCTGCTCGAAACGACAAATATGCAGCATAAATTGCAGTGATGTTAGAGAGGGCAAGGATGACTATTCATAAATAAAACGGTTCAATTGGTTAAAACATGTTTTTATTTCAAAGACACGTCATCAATAAAAAAAGGTATCTTTCTCCGCTTTGGGCAGTTGAAGATTTGCTTGTTGGTCTTGTGCTGTGTTTAATGTCACGGTTATGGTTATGGACGGTGCTACCTCGGTTTGAGCAGCACTGGAAGAGCCCAGCACCCTGATGTATGGCGGCGGTGGCGGCGGTGGGTGCTCTCAATGAAAATACGATCCACTTAAGTTAATTTAACGAAAAAGTATAGTAGTAAGTAACTCTTTTTCAATGAAATTGCCCAGCAGCACCGGCGCTATTGAAGAGCACTGTAGCTGCCGGTCTAGTGCTCTCCCAACAACCTGCCAGTTGTGAGTGTGTAGGTGCCCCCTACTGCACCCACCTACACTGATACTTTTCTTCATTGTCCTTTTCATGTTCATTGTGTTGAGTAATAGTGTGGAAAAATACTGACAGCAAAATAGTGCTGTGTAAAAAACGCATGGTGATGTCGTAGCATAACTTATACTGTATGGCTTTAGACTAAATGTAGGAAGCAGAAGGATAAAACATAACACAAGTGACTTCATAGAAAGTAGCTTACTAGCAAAATAGTGCTGTGTAAAAAACGCATGGTGATGTCGTAGCATAACTTATACTGTATGGCTTTAGACTAAATGTAGGAAGCAGAAGGATAAAACATAACACAAGTGACTTCATAGAAAGTAGCTTACTACATATTTGATTGTGAAGAACCGAAGCAACCGATATTATGAAATCCAGACGGTGTGTTTGCGATAACATTAACAGCAACAATGTTTTAATGTTATGTTGTTATACCATTTCTGGAATGAATGCACCAGATCCTACTGGAGTCACTGATTATACATCAGTAATGCGCACATGCTAGAACTGAACAATTCATCAAAATATTATCAAAATCGCAATATGGTCAATATCCAAATTGCAGGAGCTGCAATGTTTTGATAAGGGGTAAAATGTGTAAATGTGCATTTTTTACATCTTTATAAATGGAGTACTGTGGTGCTGCAGAGATGCCGGATGTAAGAAAACATGTTTGTTTGGTATAGTCGCCCAACTGTTGTGATGCAATTCCCCACTAATCATGAATCATATTGTATTCACATCATTCAGCCCTAGCCCCGCGCACATCAGCACTGAGTAAACACACCTCACACACACACACACACACACACACACACACACACACATACACAATCCCAGGGAAAACAATGCATTAATATAAAAGACTAGGCTAAATCTGCACACAAACTCTCTTAAAGAAACTGGCAATGGCGGTCACGTTGGACCTTTGAAAACAGAAGCCTTTCAGGAAAACGGCCTCATCAAATTAAGTCGGTTTAGCAAGAAAGAGGTCCATCCAGCTTTTTGTGTGTGAAAAGAGCACTATAGCAATATAAGTGACCATCAGAGAACATGGACTGAAGAAAATACTGACCGTGGAAGGGAACATTCTCGGTGAGTAGCCTATGTATGGGAAAGCAGCATGGCAGAAACGGTTATAAATGCTAATAACCCGTTAGTTCCTGAGAGGCGGGCGCGGGAACGCTGCTGCCTCCTCCCTCACCTCCATTTGCGGTCGGGCCAGCTTCCCCCCCCACCCCCCCACCCCCACGTGCCAAACATCAACCATCATTTACAAAGTCATCAGTTCGCCCCCACCCCTCCCCGCCCCCTCCCTAAATGATAATCCAGTCGGAGCGTTTAGATCGACTCCTGCCACTTATCCAGCCGCACACACTCACACACACCACAAACAGCATCACACACACACGCCCGCTCCATTTTAAAAAGTCTTCCACCGCTAAATATTTTAAGTAGAAGGGGGGCTGTGCGTGTGGGGATGGGGAAAAAAATCAAGAAGTACGTGGGAGCACTAAAGAAGAGAAAGTAATAAAAGGAAGAAAGAAAGAAAAGCCTGCGGTCGGTTGTAACGTCGGCGCGCTGCTTCTGTTTCCCGCCGTCGGGGCTCATCGACGCCTTCGCAGGACAACCACTTTAATTAGCGCGCCACGGCGCAGCATAGATTTCCGCGCGGGAGAGTGATAGGAACTCATTTGGACGGGACTATATCGGGAGGCACCCACGGGGGTCTTTATACAGACACGCAGACAGAGGGAGAGAGAGAGAGAGAGAGAGAGAGAGAGGGTGGGCGTGGGGGGAAGAGAGAGAGGGGGGGAGGGCGCGCTCGCTTTCGGATCCATCACGGGGTCATTACCGGTCATCGAGCGCGGACAGAACTAATGCACCGGGGCGCGTCAAATCTTTAGCAAGCTGCTTAATCCCGTCCTACCCCCACCCACCCCCCCCTCCCTCCTCCCTTCCTCCTCCCGCAGTCGGTGACTTATTTACCTTACCTTTTTTTTTTTATCCAAGCGGGGGATTCATATTCAGATACATGTGATTAAGGAGCAGGTGGGCTTGGTTGAGGGCGTCTACGGGTCAGGCTGCGGATGCTTGGACTGGAACAACCCCTAGCTGCTACAGTAGCCTATACACTAGCCTGCATAGCCCAACATTAGCTTGTGCCTGTTGACATATTAAAGGTTAAAAGTTGATGAAAACACGTAGGTATACGTCTCTGAGGGAATGAGGTGCTGGACAGGCCAAAGCTGACGTATGTCTGCAGTATATTTAATTACTTGGGTTTTGCTCGGGATTGCGTCTATAAAAATCCATTTGCACACACATAACTGAAGCGCGCGCACATACACACACACCACACACACACACTCATCCAATGTATTCTCCAAAATGAATCACCATTATCAACTTTTATATTGTATTTTTTGGTTGTTTATTTGGGCCCATGAAAAAAGCACTTCATATTCTATACGAGAACCTCATAAAGAAATCCACTATAACCATTTCCGTTTCAAAATGTCCATTTTTTTGGAGGGAGGTTTGTTAGAGAGGCCCCGGAGTGATACAGTGGCAGCTCTCTCTCCCCCTCTCCCTTCCTCCCTCCCTCCCTTCCTCTCTCTCCCACCTTTCTACTTTCTCCCTCTGTCCGTCTCCCCTCCGCCCCATCCATCTCTCCCACTCTCCCTTCCTCCCTCCCTCCCTCCCTTCCTCTCTCTCCCACCTTTCTCCTTTCTCCCTCTGTCCGTCTCCCCCCCTCCCCATCCATCTCTCCCTCCCTCCCTCCCTCCCTCCCTCTCTCTGTCCCTCCCTCCCTCCCTCCCCTTTGACCCAGCGGTCCTCGGCTGTCGCTCGTGTTTGGCCGTGCGACAAGTTGATATTTCATTTGAATTCATGGTGCACTGACGCAAAGACTATTACCCAGAGTGCCGAGCTGGTGGTGGCCAGGCAGGGCTAGCCTAGCAGCCCCCCCCCCCCCCCCCCCACGCCCACACCCGGAGCAGCGAAGCACTTCAAAGAAATCAAATGACTCCCAAGTCAACACAAATGCAGCCCAGTGGTTTTCAGAGAACCCGTCGTGGACTCTCTACCACAGCGAGGACGCTGGCGAACAGCGCTCGCCAGCGTGTGTGTCTGTCGCTTCCAGAGGCTTCTCTCTACAGTTGCAGAGCCTCACAGCCGGGGTGAGGTGTGGTTAATTGGACTAATTGGGAGAGCCTATTTCTTTCTTGCTCTTCGGGGGGAAATTGAATGAATTATGTTTAAGAACAGTATCTTTCTATCTTTCTGGTGTATAAAATACAACACAAAAATAATTGCAAGGACATAATATAAATATTCTGGACATTATGTGGATGGACTGAATTATGAATAAAAGTATTTTTTTTAAAGAACAGTATCTTTTAAAAGTTCATAGATTTAATAGATATAGATAATATAACGTGTGTAGATTATAAATGATACATGTTATAGATTCTTGCCTGTATTCCACCCCCATGTGTCAGTTGGTTTAACCCACTTAGTTTCCAGTATCCCTCATATCTCCAGTGTGGAAGCTTTTAAGTTTGAGTACTGGTCGTTATGGTTTAAGTTCAGCAGCATCTTTATACTATTGTGACCTCATGCTGATGTTATAGTTTGTTTTCCCACAACCGGTTTTGTATCACTTGGGTAGAATAAAACCCTGTTTTAGTTTAAAACTGCCTGTGTTCCTGGTTTTCCGGCGATCGGTCCATCACAGTCACAATGGGGAAACACAGATAGGAATGTGTTCTGTGTCCACATGGTGCCTGTTGCAATAGAATACATTTATGTTATTGTTAATTATTCTTTAGTAGCCGTTGTCATGTATGTGCTTTTCTTCACATCAGGGTTGGGCAGAAATGTCCTTGCAATGTACAGTTGTGGTCAAAAGTTTACATACACTTAAAGAACATGTATGTCATGGCAGTCCAGAGTTTCCAATAATTTCTACAACTCTTATTTGAGTGATTGGAGCACATACTTCTTTGTATGTGCTCTTTTGGTTCTTTTATGAATTTATTATGGATCTACTGAAAATCTGACCAAATCTGCTGGGTCAAGAAAATATATACAGCAATGCTAATATTTGGTTACATGTCCCTTGGCCATTTTCACCTCAATGAGGCGCCATTCTAAAACCTTAATTCTAGCCTGATTTAGCCATTCCTTTACCACTTTTGATGTGTGTTTGGAGTCATTGTCCTGTTGGAACACCCAACTGCGCCCAAGACCCAACCTGCCTGATGATTTTAGGTTCTCCTGAAGAATTTGGAGGTAATCCTCCTTCTTCATTATTCTATTTACTTTCTGTAAAGCACCAGTTCCATTGGCAGCAAAACAGGCCCAGAGCATAATACTACCACCACCATGCTTGACGGTAGGCATGGTGTTCTTGGGGTTAAAGGCCTCACCTTCTCTCCTCCAAACATATTTCTGGTCATTGTGGCCAAACAAAACTGTGTCTCTCAGCAGCAGGTGATAGCTTGTGTTTTCTTCCTGATCGTGGCAGTGACACAACTGTGCCATGCACTTTATACTTACAAACAATTGTTTGC
>PIJE02000550.1:170419-286188 GCA_002895965.2 Coryphaenoides rupestris | reverse complement strand
TCATATTTATTAACACCTGGTTACTGTCCCCACAGTAGGAGGCTGGGGACGGATGGAGCAGCAGGACCCGACACCGACTAAAAACAATATTAACATGTTCCTTATGAAGCCAATGGGCCTCATTTATAATTAAAGACTGTAGCGAAGTCTATGTTGCCACAAAGCCACCGTGGCTCCCGCCCCCTCGCATATCACAATAATATAAGAATAAATAATAGAAATAAACAAATATACATTTGTGTACGCATTTTTATGTAATGAAAAGAACACATACCGGTAATCAAAGTTTATTATTATTTATACCAAATGTCGGCTCTGTAGTTAAGACATTTTCGCAAGATGTGAAGTAATATCCTGAAGGAAGGTCATGTCTCAGAGAACATCTGTATCCCTGAGTTTACTGCAGTAACACTTGGATCACATGCTGTCCTCCAACAATACTGGGAGCTCAACGCGCAGCGCAAAGAACCTCTCCAAGCACTTCCCGCGGCTCATCCATCAGATCTCAGTGTGCGTCTGTAAATCCCCATCAACTGCGTTCACTTCATCCAAAAAGTCTACAAACGTCCTATGATTGAGAGACCTGTTCCCTCCTGGATGAGATTGGTTGGCTACAGGCTGCAGCTCCTTCGAGGGAGCGCCCTCTATCGGTAGACAATTATAATTACAATTGGACTCTTACTCTTGCTTCCAACGTCTGTGAAACCAACAATTTATTGATATTTGGAAATGGACTCGCGGGCCGCACTGGATGAGGACGCGGGCCGCACTGGATGAGGACCGCCAGTTGCCCATCCCTGGTCTATATGAAACAAAAACTAATAAAAATCCATCATGCATTGCATCCATAGCATTCTGTGGAAAATATACAAATATACAAGCGCAAGTACATGATAATTATGAATGTTTATGATAACGTGGATCTATAATCAATGTTGGCTATTAAGGAAATTAAATGTGTGAGAGGCATCGTTGTACAATCTGGCTTCAATTCACCACCTCACCGTCTGCGTCGCCAATTTCCCCCCGTCTCCAAAATGTGTGTATGCACGGCTCAGAGTTTATGTATGTTAGGTTTTTATAGATCACACATTTTGCGTGGGAAGTCGCATACACAACTTCCAGACCCCGTTCTGGACAGTTCTAAATGAAAAATCAAGGTTTTTATTTATCTTCTTCCTGTGTTGCAGAAATGTAAAGAAGGATCTCAATGACATCCGATTCGAATTCATGCCAGGAAGAGGTCAGTAAGATTTTGTAAAAGCCTAAAAGACAAAACACTGTTTCCAAATTCAATCAGTTACTTGTATATTCCAACTCCATGTTATCAGGAACTTATATCTGCCTCTCTCTCTCTCTCTCTCTCTCTCTCTCTCTCTCTCTCTCTCTCTCTCTCTCTATTTTGTTGCTCTCTCTCCCTCTTCTCAGACACTGCGGATGGCGTCGCCCAGGAGCTGGTGTCCGCAGGCCTAGTGGACGGCAGGGATTTGGTCATAGGTAAGCGGTCCACACACGGTGCCGTCCACATAGAGGACATCCTCGCTATTTCACCACCAGGTGGGAGTGTGATAAGCCATTCCAAGCGTTTTCAGAATCCCCCCCTTATGACATCATGAGTGGGAGTGGCTTATCACATTCCCGCCTGGTGGTGAAATAAGAGCCCTTTAGTGCCTTCCTGTGTCTGCATACGGCCTCATATGGTAGAAGTAGACGAGGCGAAACAGCCGAAATTGTGTTTGCCTTTCCAGAGATCTGCACGTCATGAGGTGACTTGACATTATGACAGATTAAGTATTTGTCATTAATCCTCTGCTCTTTGTCTTTTCAGTTGCTGCAAATTTGCGCAAAATAGTTGATGAGCCACAGACAAATAAAAATGTCACTTTCAAGCTGGTGAGTGTTCTGTTTCTTTACTTCGTACGCGCCCCCTCTCTCCAGGGACGTGCCGGTAGAGAATGACCAAAGACCATAGACCACAGTGAAGTGTGTTAATTCCCTGTGTTTTCTGTCTTTCCTCTCCCTTTGTCTTGTCTTCCCAGGCCTCCGGGGTGGAGGGCAGTGAAATGCCTGATGATGGAAAGCTCATGGGATATGCCCAGCTTAGTATTAGTTAAAGTGACTTGCCTAAAAAATTAAAAAAATTCAAAATAGTTTCAAATGCATTTTTCTTTTATTCTATGGCCGTAAAGAAACCACTACTGCCAAAGAACCGTACTCAAATTTCCGTTCTCCCATAAGATAGCGCAACGGTGGCCCTGCTGGAACATCAGGGGGGAGCAGTTAGAGACAAAACCAGTTTACAGTATATATGTAGGAAAGATGCAAGTATCCCTGAGAAACGCCTTTAACCTTGATGTTCTCCTTCCTCCTGGTCTTTTGTTTTTCTGTAATATGTGATGCATTTGCACAATCTGAAGTAATGCCCTTAAAAACCCTGCTAAGTGTAACAATGCCTTATCTCCGTCAGAACTACTGAGCGCATGTTTTGTGCGGGTGGCTCCCTCACACGCGCGCCGTTGATGTCCACAAAAAAAACAAAATGTATGAAAGTGGTTTCTATTGCTAGTCTTTTGGGGGTTTTTTGGTTCATTTTTCTTCTTTTGCTTTTTCTCCGGGTGGAGGGGGAGTCTTCTCGTATCGCGGTGTGGTGTGGAAATGGTACACAAGGCATTCGGTTTCAATCACCCAAACGGTTCGGCCACCTCATCACAGCAAGCAACAATACATGAATAAATAACGAATAAGTAAAAGATTCACAATAAGCCTACACAACTCGACAGCATTGCTTTAACTCTCTGTAACACATTATTGCTGTATGGGCGTGTCCCCCCGCTGTCAGTGTTGAGCTGGAAGCTAGCTTGGCTTGAGCTAAACCAGACGTGTGTTTTGTACGTCGCAGTTTTATCGACGTTCCTCCAGTTGATCCCAAGTCACCGACTGATTTTTCATTTCCAAAAGCTTCAAACCATCAGGGACGATTTAATGTCAGAATTACATTGACTTTTATTTTGTTTTATCCTTTATAATGTGAGAACATTTTATTTTTTTTAGATGGGGGTGTCCTTGTAGTGCAGATAAGACCTACGACTATAATTGATATCCTCTAATCTCATAAAGGCCTACATTGGAACTCGAACATTTCTCTCCCCCCCACTTGTTTTATTTACTTTTTGTTTTTATGAAAAGGTAGAATTTCGGCCTTGTATACCACAACACTGTTCGGACTTTTCTCATCAAAGTGAATATATTTAAAAGTTTGTAAATTAAACATTTTCAACGTCACAAGTGTTGTGTGAGCAAATGCGTGTGCTGTACATCTGTCGGTTTATTAGGTGATTTCTTTGTTTGGAATCTGATTCTCAACGACTTTAACGTGCATATTTGCTTATTGGGATGGAACAATTAGTACTTGACTTAACTTCAATGTAAATAAGAACATTTGGCTTTAATTTGTTTTTATACAAGCTGTTTCATTTTAGATTTGGTTTTTTTCTTCTTTCTGTCCTATGATACGATTATGGATTGTAGCAGTGTAATGGAAAATTACAGGAAAGGAAAAAAATATTTGGCTTCTGATTTTGCAAGACCCGTAGTGTAACGTCTCAAATGTGGCTTATTCACAACGCTTCAAATTCATCTGCTTTGAACACATGACTGTGATTCTGCCACTTCTGGCAACACAATACAAGGCTTGTCCGGGTCTAACGATTTTAGTCCTGAGCTTAGTCAGTGAAGTGTCTCACACTCATATCATATTTAGAATGGCTGCTTATTAAAAACACATCCCCTGTGTCACGAGTTTATGGGTCACTTCATCTTAGAGATTTATTTTAGTGAACAGAACAAGAACAAGTCAGTGTTTTATTTATCTCGTAACACAGTATAACACAATGTCATTCTGAACAGTGAAACTCAAAGAGTCATAAATGAGATGAGTCTTAAATTAGGGCAAAAAATTGCAAAGAGACTGGCAGTAATAAGAAAGAGTGAAAAAAAACCCACTTACGGCAATCCCACCAAAGATGGCACTCGGTCGGCCAACTCTGCCAATGAATATTCATATCTTCTTGTAGGAATTGTGCATTAATAAAACACCCCTGATGATGATGATGGTGATGATGTCTCTACTCGTTGGCCTTGACCTCAACGAGTAGTATGTTGTTCTGTTTTGCTTTGTTTTGTCTTATGACCAAAACTAAGATGAGTGAGGAGTGAAGGCAGCCATTGAGTACCCGCCCCCCCCCCACCCCCACCCCACCCCACACACACGCGCCTTACAATTGAGTGTTTTGTTAATTTTGAAGTTTAAGTTGAGGGGAGTCCTCTGCATCTCCCAAGTGCTGGACTGCGTTTTTATTGTATTTTTATTTTCCAAACGGGGGTGTGTTCAAGTAGCATATGCTCCCGTAACATTAATAATAAGGTTCAGCTCACTGTCAGCCTGTGTAATGCCATTATCTGTCAGACGGAGTATAAGGAAGTATGATCTGGTCTACAGGAATGCCTTAGTCCATGCACTGCATGCCCGTGTTGCCGAGACGATACTCCTGAGGAATACTTGACGCATAACCCCCCCCCCCCCCACCTCAAACTAAATCTTCATGGTTTTGCTTAATCTCATGCTGTATCAATCGGAGGACAAAATACTTCTTCTTCATTGTTTCTTGTGTGTCTCAGTAATTCTGAAGACTGTGATGCATTTAAAATGTTTGCTCGTTTTCAGTTTTACATTCTTGGTTCTATTTTTGATTATTTGGGAGTTGAGCGCATGTTTTGATTAATTTCAATCAATAAAGAATGAACATATTCACCCTGATGTCTATGATTGGTTGCCGATGACTAAGACTCAATACATTTGTTTCGGTTGCATATAAGGTTGGGGGTGTTGAAATGCAAGGAAGCTCAGTAAAATTGTATCTTCTCGAATCAAAAAAATGTATATGGTGTATATATATATATGGATATGTATATATAGATGTACTATACTGTATATGTATACAGTTGTGGTCAAAAGTTTACATCCACTTGTAAAGAAATGTATGTCATGTCAGTCCAGAGTTTCCAATAATGTCTACAAACTCTTATTTTTTCTGTGATAGAGTTGATTGGAGCACATACTTCTTTTGTCACAAAAAACATTCATGAAGTTTGGTTCTTTTATGAATTTATTATGAGTCTACTGAAAATGTGACCAAATCTGCTGGGTCAATAATATACATCCAGCAATGCTAATATTTGGTTACATGTCTCTTGGCCATTTTCACCTCAGTTAGGTGCTTTTGGTCGCCATCCACAAGCTTCTGGTTGAATCTTTGACCACTCCTCTTGACAGAATCGGTGCAGTTCAGCTAAATTTGTTGGCTTTCTGACATGGACTTGTTTCTTCAGCACTGTCCACATGTTCTCCATGGGGTTTAAGTCAGGACTTTGGGAAGGCCATTCTAAAACCTTAATTCTAGCCTGATTTAGCCATTCCTTTACCACTTTTGATGTGTGTTTGGGGTCATTGTCCTGTTGGAACACCCAACTGCGCCCAAGACCCAACCTTCTGGCTGATGATTTTAGGTTCTCCTGAAGAATTTGGAGGTAATCCTCCTTCTTCATTATTCCATTTACTTTCTGTAAAGCACCAGTTCCATTGGCAGCAAAACAGGCCCAGAGCATAATACTACCACCACCATGCTTGACGGTAGGCATGGTGTTCTTGGGGTTAAAGGCCTCACCTTCTCTCCTCCAAACATAGTTCTGGTCATTGTGGCCAAAGAGCTCCATTTTTGTTTCATCTGACCACAGAACTTTCCTCCAGAAGGACTTTTCTTTGTCCATGTGATCAGCAGCAAACTTCAGTCGAGCCTTAAGGTGCCGCTTCTGGAGCGAGGGCTTCCTTCTTGCACGGCAGCCTCTCAGCCCATGGAGATGTAAAACACACTTGACTGTGGACACTGACACCTGTGTTCCAGCAGCTTCTAATTCATTGCAGACCTGCTGGTGGTTCTCGGTTGACTCTTGACCATCCTGACCAATGTTCTCTCAGCAGAAGGTGATAGTTTGTGTTTTCTTCCTGATCGTGGCAGTGACTCAACTGTTCCATTCACTTTATACTGACGAACAATTGTTTGCACAGTTGATCTCGGGACCTGTAGCTGCTTTGAAATTGCTCCAAGTGACTTTCCTGACTTGTTCAAGTCAATGATCTGCTTTTTCAGATCCGTGCTGAGCTCCTTTGACTTTCCCATTGTAGTGTTTGTGTCTGAGTCTCATGATTGTATTAAATGAGTCATATTTAAATGGACTCAGAGAAGTCACCAGCTGTGACTCAAAGCTAATTTGATTGACACAACTTTCTACATCAGCTAAATTGATCATTCATGTTGCTGTATGTATATTTTTGACCCAGCAGATTTGGTCACATTTTCAGTAGACCCATAACAAATTCATAAAAGAACCAAACTTCATGAATGTTTTTTGTGACAAAGAAGTATGTGCTCCAATCACTCTATCACAGAAAAATAAGAGTTGTAGAAATTATTGGAAACTCTGGACTGCCGTGACATACATGTTCTTTACAAGTGTATGTACACTTTTGACCACAACTGTATATACAGTATATATGTACTGTAGCCTATATACATCACAAGACATTCCATTCCCAAACAAGCTCCAACTGGTACCATTGCTTTAAGTTTAGTATAACATTATACTAAAGATCATTTATTCATTGTTTCATGGTTGAGTTTATTAAAGTTTGTTATTTTGCCCCAAGCCTCAATTTAGTGATTGTCTATTTACATTTTTAAACCCATCGAGGGCTGCCTGGTGATGGTGTCCAGCCCCTAATTAGGTGAATTAAAATTAAGTTAAGAAGTAATTTTGGATTTCTATGGTCATAATTTGTAGCCCCGGCTACATATAGCATAGGAAATATAGCATATGTGTCCAGAAGTAATTGAATAATCTAAATATTGTAAATGTAAAGTGATCAATGAGATCGGTGTTGCTGATGGCCTGGGGTAGAAGCAGGTGGGACGTGTAAAGCTGTGGTGTTGCATTTGAAAACCTTTTTAAAGAAACTCCTTTAAACAATCATTGACTGTAAAAACCACCATAGCTGTTAACTTTCTTTTCTCAGCAGGTTAATGAGCCAATCAGGAGTACTTTGAGCATTGGGGGCAAACTTGAACACTATGCTGCATCAAGTGTGTGTGTGGCAAGGATGCATAGATGGATCTGATACACACTAAGAAAAGCCCACAGTACTTCTTGTAGCTCCATCTAGGTTCAATCTGTAGGCCTGTATCAGTCATATACATCATGGGTTGTTTGTTTTTGTAGAGGTTGGTGTTTTCTGGCGTTTCATTTTTATTTTTTTAAAAGGTCAAATTCCAATGACTCAAGAACAAAACAAACATAAAAGTGACAAATAAATAACATTGAATCATAATCTGTCTTTCAGTTGCAGGTCTATGATTGATTAAACATAGTCTTGCAAAATAAAACCCTTTCATGCACACCCACAATTCTCACTTGTTTTTAATCTCCACCCTTTTAAATAAAGCCAAACCAACCTAAAAATAACAATCACAAGTGCATCATTTCTCATGAACGTTTCAGCCTTAACACTGTGTGATGTGAATGCATGTGTGTGTTTGTGTGTGTTCCTCAGGTGGTCAGGCTGTGTTCAGGTTTGTTGTTTGTTTGGTGCAGGTTGGTTTTTCTTGTATTTTCTTTTATCAAGCAAAATGTTTGTCATTACTTTATTTCTATAGATATTTGTAGGCCTACTTGCATTGTATGACTTGTACTGATTAAACCGACAGTAAATCAAGTTTCCCCGGAGATGCTTTTGATTTTGTCACGGTTAAGGGTCACACCGATCAACCAATAGAAAAATAGTCATCACTCCACACCTTTACTATAATGTCTAGATGCTTCTTGCCTGGAGACTGGAGTACGTCAGGCCTGGTAGGAAGGCCTATGATGAAGATTCTTTGTCCGTCTTGAACACACTTCTTGGTTTATTGATGGATTATTTCGTAACTATAATTATACGAAAGAGATTAACTACCACCGTAACCACTAAACTGGATATATTTAACTGGGTGAAAATAGTCGAGAAAACCAAAAGCCTGGAGGACAACAACAAAATGATTTGCGGAATCCACCAGATCAAGATGTAAAATATTTTTATTTTTTGTAAATGATCCTAAATTCACAACTTTTTTTTCCCAAAAACAAAAAGATACATTATCATGAGGTCACACTTCTTCAAAAGGCTTTGTGTGTCCATCAATAGATTCTACGACTGTACAGGGCTGGGGTCAGTGGCTTGTTAAGAGGGGGCAGGGGTCAATGTACAACGACTAAGGGGGGTGGGGTGAGGGTTAGATATATACACTGTGGCTGTGGGACCGAAAGGAACGTGGCCATGCCTGTGTGTGTGTGTGTGTGTGTGTGTCTAGATATTACAACAGCCACTTGGACAGTCCACAGTTCATTATATGCACCAAACGAAACAAATACAAATTAAAAAAAAAGAACTGATACTACCAGTTTTATTCCAGGCCACAAACGGCAAGTTAAGTCGCTTCTACCAGATTCAAAAGCTCTGATTTAAAAAAAACCAACAAAAAAACAACACATAGGCGCCACACACACACACACACGCACGCACACGCACACACACGCACACACAAACAAACAATCATATTAAATAACAGCGACGCATATTAGCACGTGTGTCTGGGTTGTCGTGTCCAGAAATGTTAATAGGAACATTATGAGCGAGGCCTCCGTCAACCAGAAATAAAAAGGGAGTTTGATTGACAGGGCGGCCAGGCAGGAAGAGGCGGACCCTCGGGAAGCCAGAAAAAAAGAAAAAGAAAAGATTTCGAAGAACACTTTGAATCTCTTAAATTCAACATAATTTCAAGTGGTCACAACTTTTTGCCTTTAAACAAAAACCCCCCCAAAAAAAAAAAATACTCTCTTCTATAAACATTCTGTACACATTTACATGATATCCCGCCTGGTCTAACAGATACAGCTTGCACATAGCGCGGCCAGACAACCACGATGAAGGTGGTGATGATGATGATTATGAGGATGAGGATGTGGTCAAGGTAGCTCTTGGTCGAGATTCTCTCCGCACGCGACTCTCCCGTCCCGTCGGTTGCGATAAAGACATATTTACATAACTCTAGCCACCAAACCTCCTGCAGTTTAGAAAATAGCTTCATTCAGTAATAAATACAAAAGATCTCTTATTTTACACAAAATTAAAAAAAAGAGAGCGGGAGGGAGAACTAAGTGAGACGAGAGGGGGGGGTTGGGCGGGAGGGGGAAACCAAAAACTGACTCATGGAATCAAGTATTTCGTCGAGGGGAATTTGTCTCCTGGTTATTAGTGCAAGTTAATAATCCTCCCGCCCAGGAACTAGAACGGCATACATTCTGGGGATAAGCTGCATGGTTCACGAAAGCGCGCGTCCGCCAACGACAACACGTATGTACATTAGATAATATTCCTCGTTTTTTTTCCTTCCAAAAGAGGACCAGCCCCCTTGAAGGCGGGGACAAGACGCGAGGTGTGAGTCACCCCCCCACACACACACACACACACACACACACACACCAATCAGGTGACCCCTTGCCCCTCTCGCCCGACGACAACGTTGGACTCGACGTAAACGAAAACAAAAACAGCCAATCATAGAGAAGACTAAATGCCGCCAGTGAAAAGAAAGAAACAGTCTACATCGTTATTACGCGCGTTTTGATGAATCGTTGTGTTTGTGACGCTCAACGGATGAGAGGATGATTCTCCGCTGAACACAGCACCAAGACGAAGAGAGCTGCCAACCACACTAGGATCAGGAATGCACCTGGGAGTAAGTGTGTAAGAGTGTGTGTAAGTGTGTGTGTGTAAGTGTGTTTGTCGAGGTGCGCGTCAGTTCATCCATTTGCGACAGTTGAGCGTTCCACAGTGACAGGGGATCTTGTGTTGATCGTCCTCCAGGTCAAACTTGTAGTCGTAGGAGAGCTGAGAGAGAGAGAGCGCGCGAGAAGGGGTTGGTTTAGAAGTTGGTTGAATGAGTCTGACTGGCTAGTTGAGTGACTTCAATAGCTGGTTAGCTGGTTTACCGCTTGGGACAGCTGAGTGATTAATTGACTGACTTACTGATTTACCTCCTCACCTGTTTAACCTAGTTAACCAACTAGTTATCTGTTTAACCGGTTGACTGGTTTACCTCCTGTCCTCTTTGGATGACCAACTGCTTAACTGAATGACGAGTTAACTGACTGTTAAACTGACTGACTAGTTAAATAAAATGGTTCACCGGCTGATTAACTGGTTAACTGGCTGGCTGGTCTACCGCCTGTCCTCTTTGGATGACTGACTCTTTAACCGACTAGTTGGCTAACTGGTTAACTGGCTGACTAGTTCATCTCCTCTCCGGATGACAGACTGTTTAACTGACTAGTTGGCTAACTGGCTGACTGGTTTACCTCCTCTCCTCTTTGGATTCGTCTGCAGGAGCTGATGATGATCTTGTTCTCTCGCTCCACGGTGACCACCTCCGTGATGCAGTTGGGAGAGCAGGAGTGGTTGATGTACCTGCCCACAAGAAACCAGCATGCATTACCCTTCTGGTCCAGGGGTTACGTGGTATAGCAATAACCAGTATGCATTACCCTTCTGGTCCAGGAGTTACCTGGTATAGCAATAACCAGTATGCATTACCCTTCTGGTCCAGGAGTTACCTGGTATAGCAATAACCAGCATGCATTACCCTTCTGGTCCAGGAGTTACCTGGTATAGCAATAACCAGTATGCATTACCCTTCTGGTCCAGGGGTTACGTGGTATAGCAATAACCAGCATGCATTACCCTTCTGAGCCACGAGTTACCTGGCATAACAATATATACAATATACAAAACACTGAGCCGTCATTTTGAACAGGTTCAGAGACATGTCATTGAATCTTAAGCATTTCCTCTAAGTGCTAGGGTAACCAATAGCAACAGGCGAGTCAGGTGACAACAGGTGAGTCGGGGGTGCTACCTCGCAGGTCCTCCAGTGATGGTCGCGTCGATGACGAAATCGTTGTCAATCCTGAACATGTACACGCCACGGTTCTGTCACGCAAAACACACAAACCAGCGTTACACACACACACTGCCTCGTGTCAATGTGTAGGCCGAGGCTTCTGTGAGCACATGTTGGAGGAGATACGTGTGTGTGTGTGTGTGTGTGTGTGTGTGTGTGTGTGTGTGTGTGTGTGTGTGCGCCTGTGTGTTAGTTACCTGAGCTTCGTACAGCCTCTCCTTGCGGTTGGCGACTTCGCTCCGGATGATGGTTCCGATGTACTCGATGACCATGGTGCACTTCTCTATGTCTCTGGCCGCGTACAGACCCAGACCCTGCGCACACACACACACACACACAATATAATACATACACTGACATTACTGTGTTAAAGAGAGGGCTGTGTGAGTGAGAGAGCACAAATGTGTACAGATGCATTACCTGGATGCATGAGCAAGTGTGTGTGTTATCTGGATGTGTGTGTGTGTGTGTGTATGTGTGTGTGTATGTGTGTGTGTGTGTGTGTGTGTGTGTGTGTGTGTCTCTCTCTCTCACTTGAATGTGTGAGCAAGTTTGTGCGTGTGTGTTACCTGGATGTGTGTGTGTGTGTGTGTGTGTTACCTGGATGTGTGTGTGTGTGTGTTACCTGGATGTGTGTGTGTGTGTGTGTGTGTGTGTTACCTGGATGTGTGTGTGTATGTGTGTGTTACCTGGATGTGTGTGTGTATGTGTGTGTTACCTGGATGTGTGTGTGTGTGTGTTACCTGGATGTGTGTGTGTGTTACCTGGATGTGTGTGTGTGTGTGTGTTACCTGGATGTGTGTGTGTGTGTGTTGTGTGTGTGTGTGTGTGTGTGTGTGTGTGTGTTACCTGGATGCGTGAGTGGGTCTCTCTCTCACTCTCACTCTCACTCGGATGCGTGAGCGGGTGTGTATGTGTGTTTGTGTCTCTCTCTCTCACCTGGATGCGTGAGCGGGTGTGTGTGTGTATGTGTTTGTGTCTCTCTCTCTCTCTCACCTGGATGCGTGAGCGGGTGTGTGTGTATGTGTTTGTGTCTCTCTCTCTCTCTCACCTGGATGCGTGAGCGGGTGTGTGTGTGTATGTGTTTGTGTCTCTCTCTCTCTCTCACCTGGATGCGTGAGCGGGTGTGTGTGTGTATGTGTTTGTGTCTATCTCTCCCTCACCTGGATGCGTGAGCGGGTGTGTGTGTGTATGTGTGTTTGTGTCTCTCTCTCTCACCTGGATGCGAGAGCGGGCCAGGTAGACGTTGGTCTTCCACTCGGCGGTCATGCGGCGGTACTGGGCGGACTTGGAGTGGCGGCCCTGGGGCGCGCCAGACACCGCCTCCCCGGGAGACAGGGAGATGACGCCCGGGACCAGACCCACGATGGCCCCCACCGAGCCCTGGCACCGCGGGGCGATGCTGGTCAGCAGGGTGGGCCTGCAGGGGGGAGACAGAGAGAGAGACAGAGAGACAGAGACACAGCGATAGAGGGAGAGAAAAAAGGAGAAAAAGTATATTAGTACATATTATATTAAAGTGCATACAAAAAAGTGTATTACAGTAATATCTCACATTTTCACCATCATGTACAATACTCTAATAATATCATGTGCAATACTACGTCTCAATATTACCTCGCAATATTACCTTTCATCCTTATGTGCAATAATCCTCATATGCAATACTACTTTGCCAAGTTGTTTTGTTTATTGAATATCTTACCGATACTTTTCTTTAGGCTTATTCACTATACATTTGTAAATGTATAAATGTATTATTCTATTGTTATGCTTATGTTGTTGGTATTTTGAGCAACCTCTGGCAAAAAAAATTCCTTTATCGAAAGAATTTTCCGTTCTATCTCATCTTATTTATGATGTATTCCGTTTTTAAATGAATGAAATGCAACCTTTCACCATGAGCCAACTGCAGAGGGTAAAGATCACAGTTGTCCCGACCATGTGAGGACACTTGTGTGTACTTGTGTCTATACAGAGCAGACCAGGTCTGGTCCTGGTACCTCTTGGTCTGACAGGCCTTGGGCTCGGAGCGGGCCGAGCCGGACGGGTTGAAAGCCAGGGGCCACTCCATCAGGGGGTTGCGGCCGTAGCGGAAGGTGTAGCGGTCACACGCCTCGACGCCGGGCAGCTGGAGCGCGACACACACACACACACACACAGTTGTAAAGTCACAAATCCCCAAATGCCCCTATATTGCAATGCTGACGGTAAAAGACGCATCAATCATTCCCGTCCGCTTTAAGTCTTACGGTAAAACATCATTCCCACACCACTATTATCTATTTGCCTCACAGTTTGGTTGACTGAGGCAACTCTTATACATTATAGTTTAGGTACCGCAGCAGGGCCTCATATACAATACATATTACGTTGAATGAACACATTGGCTCCAATCTACATTCTGTGTGTTGATGCATTCTTCCCATGACCATTGAGACATTGTATGTGAAAGGATGTGCACGTGAACGTGGATCCATCCCCTCTCTAGCAGTGCCACGGCCTATGGAGTGGATCCGAGATGTGTGTGCGTCTACACACCGACTCCACGATGCGCGTGACTGCGGAGGTGGTGAGTCCGAACAGGTCCTCTCCCTTCAAGTAGGTGGGGAACAGCTTCAGGGTGCCGCTGGCCGTCCGCAGTGCCGACACCGGCTCCAGGACGCGGTCCCACACTGCTGCAGGGCACCAGCAACGTTTAGACACACACACACACACACGTAACCATAATAACATTCTCTCCTTCTATCCACATGAGGGAAATCGTGTGAAACACTGTCTCACAAACGTGAGCACATATGCAAAATATTCGGAATGATGAAGCCAGTTGAAAAGCGGCGATGTTCCCCTTGAAGGAAGGTTGCGGGGGGGGGGGGGTCATACCTTTCGGGGTGGGTCCGGTCAGGATGAGGTCATCGTAGCCCTTCTCCACCACCTTGAGCTTGAAGAGTGGCTCGCCCTCCTTCTCCTCGATGGAACACATGTACTTACACCGCCTGCAACACCACACACACACACACACACACACACACACACACACACACACACACACACACACACACACACACACACACACACACACACACACACACACACACACACACACACACACCTACTCATTAGAATCCATTATAAAGGAGGATGGGTAACATTATTGAAGGTTGAAGGACAACCCTCCAAACAGGGGTCAGGTGAGGTGAACGGATTGTGGGGGGGGGGGGGGGCTCACCGGCTGCTGTGGCGCATGCTCCAGTAGAAGCGGTTGGCCTGGTAGCCCACGGGGAAGATGGCAGTGTGGTCGTGGAAGGCGGTCATCTGCTGGGGCAGCAGGCGGCCCACGGTGCGGAACACCAGGCTGCCCACGCGGAACGTGTGTTGGCGGTCGCCGCGCTGCACGATGGCGGCGATCTGGCGCGCCTCGTCGCGCTGCACGTAGACGCGCCGCGCCACCGCGAAGCAGCGCAGCTCAGAGTCGTACAGGTCGGCGGGGCCGAGGGCGGGGCCCGGCGTGGAGCACGGCGAGCCAGAGGAGCTGGGTGAGGCGCCGCTGGCGGAGGAGGGCTTGGTGGTGTCTCCGCCCCCGGAGGACAGCCCCATCCTGGGCTTGTGGAGGTGGCACAGCATGGTCTTGTCCTGAAGGAGAGAGGAGGAGGAGGGCAGAGAGGCGAGTGTGAGGTGTGTGTGTTTTACTAGTGTGAGAGGTGTGTGTGTGTTACTTTGTGTGGTACGTGTGTGTTACATGTGTTTGTGTGTGTCTTACGTGTGTGTGTTACATGTGTGGTGTGTGTGTTACATGTGTGGTGTGTGTGTTACGTGTGTGTGTGTGTTACGTGTTTATGTATGTGTGTGTGTGTTGGTGTATGTGTGTTACATGTGTGGTGTGTTGGTGTATGTGTGTTACATGTGCAGTGTGTGTGAGGAGTGTGTGTGTGTTACATGTGTGTGAGGTGTGTGTGTGTGTGTTTGTTACAGGTTTGTGTATGTCTGTGTGTTACGTGTGTGTTTGTTACATGTGTGTGTGAGGTGTGTGTGTGTTACATGTGTTACATCTGTGTGTGTGTGTGTGTCACCTTGAAGAAGGTACAGTGAGCCAGCAGGGCGCAGGTGAAGTGGTAGGTGTTGGTGCAGCGCAGGCGGTTGCAGCCGCTGGTGGCGCCCGTCTGCTGGCAGTGGGCGCAGCGCAGCGCCAGGCCGCGCCGCAGGGCCAGCTCCACGTTGATGAGCGCCCCCGCCTGCGTCTCATACACCTCGCTGGACCACAGCGCACAGTTCAGGTGCACCTGGAGACGCACGAGGACAGGGACACACACACACACACACACACACACACACACACACACACAGACACGGAGACACCCACACACATTATTATTTTATATGACGGTACCACAGTCAAACAAAATGTATTACAGGTACTATCCAGTCAAAGATACTAAAATAAGAGATAATTATAGAAATAGATGTATTAGAATTACTGGGTACAATAGAAGTAGATATCTTAGTATTAGTGGGTACTATAGAAGTAGATATATTAGAATTAGTGGGTACTATAGAAGTAGATATATTAGAATTAGTGGGTAGTATAGAAGTAGATATATTAGAATTAGTGGGTAGTATAGAAGTAGATATATTAGAATTAGTGGGTACTATAGAAGTAGATATATTAGAATTAGTGGGTACTATAGAAGTAGATATCTTAGTATTAGTGAGGTAGATAGAATTAGAAACACTAGAATTATAGGGCAGTATAGAAGAAGATATACTAGAAATAGAATGTACTATAGAATTCGATATACTACACTTAGAAAGTACTATAGAACGTGATATACTAGATAGATGTAGAGATGGAAGCATTACAGTCTCCTGTTGAATGACAGGGTGCTACAGCACAGAGACACTGAGCTCTGGAAGCCCAGTAGGGGGCAGCAGCACCCACCCAGAGGTCCAGGTCCAGGTTGAGCAGTCGGGCCGGTCCGTCGTCAGCCCGTCGCCCAGCTGCCGGCAGAAGCAACAGCGCCGCTGGTCGCGGGGCAGCGGGTCGGGCCGGAGACACGCCCCCAGCTTCCTGAGCAGCGACTCCACCTCCTCCTCCGTTGGCACGGCGACAGCTTGACCGCCGCCGCCCCCCCGGGGCAGCGTGATGTGCAGGCTCCAGCGTCGCCAACGGGAGTTCTTCATCCTCTTCATGCCGTGGCGCGACGATGATGATGATGAGGAGGAGGAGTCCTCCCCGCCGCCCGTGACGGCACGGGGGCGGGGCTTCAGCTTCAGCTTCACCTGTCATTCAAAATTATTTATTAATTCGTCAATCCAACCTGAGCTAAATATCCCTCAAATCATAACAAACAATGAATCCACCAATAAAATAAATAAATCATCCACCCAATCAAATACCAAATTATCAATCAATACATTTTTATTACCAATCAAGCCACATGAAGTACTGTCCAATCAATCAATCAACCTGGGCGACAGAACCGTCGGCCAATCAGGGCGCGGATCAGACAGGAAGAAGAAGAAGAGGCTGACCTTGAGGCTGTCCGTCTTGGGAGCGGAGTCCGAGGAGGCGAGGGCGGAGGCCGGGGGGAAGGAGAGGGGAGGGGAGGAGGGCAGCGCGGGGGCGGAGGAGGAGGATGAGGAGGAGGTGGAGGAGGAAGAGGTGGAGGAGGCCAGAGGGAGACAGTGGACGGCGATGGCGGACATGTTGCTGGTGTACTGGTGCTGCGGGGTCTTACTGGGCGGAGACAGGCTCCCGCTGCGCTCGGGCAGCGATGGAGGAGGAGCTACAGTCTGGGGGGAGGGGAGACATAGATATCAGCTATGTAGATAAGACAAGTAGACAGGCAATTCAACTTATCCAACTGTATGAATGGAAAAGTTCTTCAGTGACAGCTTCTACAGATTCTAGATTCTACAATCCTGAGGGGATGGACTGGTACAGGGGCGTGGTTACCTTGGCGTCAGCCTGTTTGCTCTGTAGACCAGACGAGTAGAGCGCAGAGCAGTTGGTGCTGCAGAATGGCAGGGTGGCGGCGGCTCTGGACTGCCCCTCCTTCAGAGACAAGACAAAAATTACAGATTTAAATACATTGAGACATTCGTGTTGTTGTCTCCGTAGCGATCGTGTTGTTGTTCTGATCTTGTGCGTGCATACCTGTTTGAGGTTCTTGGCTGTAGTCATGTGGACTACATTTCCCAGCAGGGGTGCCTTGCAGTGAGTGCACCCCTGAGGCCTGGCTCCGCCATGTTGGCTGCAGTCCATTCGGACACCTGTGGTATTGGTCGTTGGGGCCCCAGGGGGTCTAATCATCCGGTGGCCCACCGGTTGTGCGCCCATCGCTGGATGCCTGATGCCCTCCGCCCCCTGGTGCAGCAGTAGAGGGGTGAGAGAGGTAGATGGGGGGAGGGAGAGAGAGAGAGAGATTTAATTGACATTTAATTTTTTCGTGTATAAATGCAAGTTTCCCCTGCCAAGCAAAGCCATTTGAAATTGAGATAATATAATCAATGGATGAAACTTTATTGACACATTATTGTCTTATCACTCAGCCAATAGAGCTCATCTGAGCCAAAAGCAATCAAGGCTAACGGTGCTGGTCTGATCTGCAGGCCGTCGCTGGGAGGGCGGCGGTGGTTCTGGACGTACGTGTGGCATGGGGACCCGGACGTTGGCCAGCATGGCAAGGGAGCTGCGGTCGGGTCCGGTGGGGGGCCGGGCCGCGGGTCCCGGGGGCAGCTGGGCCACCTGGTAGCTGGGCGGCACCGGCATGCGCAGCACGTGGGCCAGGGCCACCATGAGGCGGGGGATGTTCTGGAGGAAGGGGAGAATGAGGGGGAGGAGGAGTCAACTCGCGTTTCAAAATGACCAAATAAGCCCCCAATTCAAATTCACTCACACCATAGACTGGTAGTGAATGTACTTGGACAGCAGTGTGACCAGTGGTTACCTGAGCAGCAATGGAGTTGAGCGTGATGCCGATGGAAACCAAACCAGCGCTGGAGCACGAGGGCGGGCCCAACTGGCTAGGCTCCACCTTGATCTCTTGCTTTATCGCCGAGCCTGGACACACACACACAATATGCAGGACCAATACAATTCACCCTCTCACACACACACACACAATATATGAAGGACTAATACAATTCACTCTCTCACACATTCACACACACACACACACACACACACACACACACACACACACACACACACACACACACACACACACACACACACACACACACACACACACACACTAATGGTCACTCTCGGGGGCACTCACCTTTCCCCCAGGCGCAGGGCATGATGGATATTGTAGGCGAGGCACAGGGAGAAGGCGGCTCCAGCTTGATGTGGGAGAGGTCCGGGTAGCGGCTGACCTCCATGTCTGCCTCGCTCTCGGGGGAGGAGGACGGCACATAACCCTCGGGGCTGTCCCGGTTCTGGTCGCGGCCTGCGCTCAGCTCCTGGACCCTGCACACGCACACATATATATATAAGCATCATGATGTTCTCACATGGCTAATAAATAGGAGACCCCAATCAGGAATACATGAACCATGGAGGCAACCACTGAGGAGGAAGTAGCTACCTGAGCTCTTCCTGGTTGTTGTGGGGCGGAGTCGGCAGGGAGGCGGGCACGTCCACCGTCTTAGAGGCGTGGTTAAGGCCAAGAAGGTCCTCCCCTTTCTGCTTCACCCCAGACACTCCTTTCGCTGGAAGGAAAAAAGGGAGAAAAAGAAAAATAAGACATTTAAGACAAAGGCAAATATCGATTACAATGCAAGTATATAGTCAAAGATCCAGCAGTCTCGCTATGTTATAGCAAAACTTCTGGGGGAAGAAGGCATAGAGCCTGCACAGGGCGGACTTACGCCTTGTTCCCTGTTTTGTTATGGAGATCTACTGGAGATAAATCTTCTACTGGAGAGAAACTAATTTGCACAAGTGGATGAAGCTTTCAGAAGGGGATTTTAATGTGGCCGGTCTACACGGTGTTGATTTGAAACTTTTACAGATACTTGGTCGAAACAAATACGAAGCGAAACAAACATGAAAACGCCACGTTCACCCAGATTTGAACTCGCTCCCCATCAGACTTTAAATATCGCTATCCAAAGTCTGATCTGTGAGACCAACTTCATAGTAGTTCTAGTATTTGATATACTGATGATGATGATGATGATGATGATGATGATATGGTACGAGTGTGTCTCACCCTCCTGCTCCCTGAGAGCTGCCTTCGTCCGGGCCAGCTCCTCGGTGGTGGCAAAGCCGTTGGCCAGCTTGTGGCGAGCCACCGGTGGCGGGGTGGGAGGCAGAGAGGCAGGCGGGGTCGGGGGGTTGCTGAGGTTGTTCTGATGCGGGAGGGAGAAGGACGAGTTAAACTATACTCAATTCAAACATGAGCTCCACATATATATATATATATATATATATCCCTATATGTCCACCCAGCTGTATGTATGCTGTATGCTGACTAGATCAGACGACCAGCCTACCCAGTGGACTGCACCAACTGGCAAACTGATCTAGTCAGCATACATCTGGGTGGAGACTCCCACTTGTGATGTCACTTTGTCGCAATGACAATTTCAGCCACATGACGATTTTGAAACGGCTTGTAATGGCAGTACAGTAACCGTACCCATAGTAGCAATGGCAGTACAGTAAACTGCCATTGACATGGTACTGATGCCAGTACCTTGTAGATGAGCTGGGAGTAGTAGTCGGTGACCCCATCCAGGGAGGCACTCCCAAAGGAGCCAGTGAGCCGGCTGTCTCGGTCCAGGTTGGAGCTGCCGTACGGTGGGAACAGAGACACGTTCACCCCCATCACGGGCTCCATCAGCGGGAGAAGAGAGAGCTGCTGTAGCCACGAAGACAGACAGAGAGATATATTACACATGACAGTATGAACAGTAACCCAACCCTACCTAAAGCTGTTGGACTGACCGCTAATAGGCGAATATCATTTTGCAACTGCAAGGCATTAACACGGTCAGGGTTAAGGGTTCGAGTCCCACCGGGGCAACCAAGAAAATAAATAAATAATAATAAAGAATTATATATATATACACAGTATATTTCTACCCCAGGTGACATTTTGTACCTGCTTGACTTGGGTCATCAGCGTGTCCGTGTTGGAGGAGTAGATCACAGCCTCCTCTTCCTCCTTCTTCCTCCGCTTGGCCTTCAGGGGAGCCTTCTCCTTTTCCATCTTGCCCAGCCTCTTACAGCGCTGCTGCTGCTGCGGCTGCTTCCTCTTCAGGCCCTCCACCAGCTCGGCAGCACCTGCACCCTCCAGCACCTGGAACACACGACACATGATGAGCGTCTGCAGAGTGGCTGAATGTCAAGTGGTGACGATGATGTCATGTGACCTTAATGAACATCTTGTCAGTGTCTATTGTGATTTTAGTAACTTGGTGAAAATGTAGTCATTAATAAGATGAGAGCGAGATGCAGATAGTATATAATAGTGTATTCACACTGAAGAGCCCCCTCTAGATTCATATTAGACCACTAACGCATCTTCTTGCGGGACAACACTCAAAAACGACACTATGGATCCTGCCTGCCTGCCGTCCTCACCATGTTGTTGTTATGTGAGCCAGGCCTGGTCGGGCCCTCCTCCTCCTCAGACCGCAGGCTGTCATTGGACAGCTGGCGGCATGGGGGCGGGGCCTGGTTGCCGGACGCGGCCTTGTCCTTCAGCAGATGTCTCAGGAGCTCCTTCCCGGCGTCTCCCGACGCTCCTGCGTTGAGCGGAGAGGGGGAGATCTTCTGGGTGCCTCCGTTCTCCCTCTTCAACACGCCTGCTCCGCACACGGCTCCTTCCACGTGCTCCTCCTGCAGAAGAGGAGAGATGCGCAGCTTAGAGGGTCGTATGCTCTCCTCACATGCCAGTATAGCTTAGCATGGCATAGCTAATGGGAAAAAAGTGCCAGTGTCATTCTTTAGCAATCCAAATTAAATTAACCAAAACATGAAATAAATAGTCGGCCAGTCATGAATGTTGTTAAAACGACCACTTCTTCCTGCTTCTTCCCCACGGCAACTGGCCTCATTAACAAGACCCAGGATCCCCACTGATTCCCACCCATATGTATCTTTTATATATTTTTTTATATTATAAGTTTTAGCATTTTTTTGAATTTATATATTATTACTCTATGTTTAATGTTCAATGTTAGGCACCAATTTCACAAAAGCACATACCTTGTTTGGAAAAACAGGCAATAGAGATTCTGATTCCCTGCCATATGCGAAGTTGTGTCGCCATTTACTGCTTTTCTGTGGCACTGCGCCTCTAACAGTCACACATGCAGTGTTTATACAGTAATCTCAAAAGTATTTTGAGTAGAAAGACACAATTGTGTACACAGTAAAAGTTAGGGCTGAAAACGTCATCAAAATATTACCATAAAGGAAAATATTTAATATTAGAATATTATTAGAATATTAATTATATCACACCATTGTAAATGAAGAAAAGATTGCTTGATACAGACACCCAACAAATGTCACATGACGAATGAAAATTGGGATGCTGAAGTTATCATTCCTAGTAATATCACACATCACAATCACAATATCTGTCCAAATAATCACAATACAATGTGAGTGTTGGTGGTTGGTGGCTTACCTTGACTGCCAGAAAAGCTCCTGCCAGCTCCGCGGACGAAGCCAAGCCAGAGCTCTGCTGGAAGAAGTAGTCTGGCTGGTCGATGTTGCCCCGTGTCGGGGTGGAGCAGGAAGTGTCGGAGAGGGCGGGTGTGGTGGGAGCTGTGATGTCATCAGAGTAGGAAGACATCGGGGTGCGGGCCCCTGCCACTGCCTCCTCCGTATCCCTCTTCCGGTTCCTCTTCTTCTTTGGCTTCTCCTCCGGGAGGACATCCGAGTAGAGCTGCATGAGGGAGGCCGACGGGTCCTGGCCAAAGGGATGTCGCTGAAGATCCCCCGCGCACGGACCTCTGGGCTGTGGCCCCGTTGTCCCTGGTCCTCCTAGCCTGGGAGGTGCATGCACCGGTCCTGGGCCGGCAGGGCCAGCGGGTCCGGGGTGTCTGGGTCTGGTCTGGAGGAGAGGTCTCGTCATGTCTGCGTTTCCTTGGCCAACTTGGGGCCTGAGCGGCATGGGGCTGTGGCCCGGGGTCACGACATAGCCCGGCTGGAGAGTCCCCTCCGGGGCCGTGGAGCCCGGAGGGGACTGGAGGAAGTCCTGCGGTAGCTCCGAGCTGAAGAAGGGCATCTGGGAGAGGCTCTCCCCACCAGGGGCGGCCCCTGGGCCAGCCTGGCCACCAACTCCGGTCCCAGGCCCCACGGAAGCCCCGAGGCGAACCCCGGAGCCCGGTGAGGGGCCTGATAGAGGCCCGGCAGAGGGCATGGCTCCTACTCCGAGCCCGGGGCCCATGGTGGCCCCCAGCAGGCTCTGCTGCTCCAGCTCTAGTCTCTGCTGCAGGACCCGATGACGCTCCACCTGGAGACAGACAACACCAGTTAACACCACCGCCCATTGGCACCCGTACTAGACCACAGAAATACAATACAGATACCCACTTCACACACACTGGACACTATAGAGAGAATTAGGGCTGGGCGATAAAACAACAATAAGTATCGCAATCTAATTCTCCTCGCTAGAAATGTAAGGAAAATTCAATAAAGCTCAATAGAATTATTTTCTGTGGTTGCGTAGCATGCACAGAAATCGCAGAAATCATGTCGATGGTTCAAAGGAAAGCGGAGTGAAAAGTAAAAGTTTGTCCCTGTAGACACTGGCGACAAAATTGAATTGGTGCACACACGAACGTTAGCGATCGCATAGTGGTCATGACGTTATATCGGATCTGTATCGGCAGTGTCAATAGTGGAAGGAAAAAGAAAAAGTGGGATCGCGCCATCAAATTAAACCATCTGGTTTCTTCAGCCATCACTCAGGAGCAAAAAAGGCCTCCAAACTTGACAGAAATAGTAGAATATAGAAGGTATATATTGTGATAATGATCAATATCAATATCTGCCATATCGCCCAGCCCTAGAGAGAACTATGTATAGATATATTTTTAACTATAAGTGCAGAGTAACTGCACCTCTTGCATGAGCTGGACCCTCTGTCTCTCCTGCTGTTCTCGGAGTCTCTCTCTCCTCTCTCTCTCCTGGAAACCTTCACTGAACGGGTTGTTGTCGTCAAAGTTTACCTGGAGGAGATGGTGGTGAGAAGTTACCTCTCCAAAGAGCTGCTCCGTACTAAAAACACACCTAACGTCATCAGAGAGAGGGCCCCAGTGTGCGACTAACGGGTACACACTTGGGTACCAGGGGAACTGGAGGAAGACCAGATAACTAACAACACTGACCCCCCCCCGACACCACCCCGACACCTTGGTTTGTTTGGGGAAGTGTGTCGTTACCTGTCTGGCTGCGGCTGCGTTCGGCCCGCCCGCTGCGGCAGGTCCGCCAGCGGCCGGGGCGACTTGGGGCGAAGACGGAGCCCCCAACCCGGGCGCCATGCCCTGGGGAGGTTGGGGGCCGTGCGGCTGGGGCGCGGTGGTCACTCCTGGAGGCATCTGCCCGGGCATCCTCTGGCCCGCGGCGCCGCCGGGACGCACGGCCGCAGGGTTCCAACCCACAGGTGTGTTTTGTGTCGGGGTGCCCGGGTGGGGCTGCATAGGAAGCATGGGCTGGCCAACAGGGGGCGCTGCGGCTGGAATCATAGCAGGCTGCTGTTGCTGCTGCTGCAGTTGTTGATGCTGTTGATGTTGCAGCTGTTGTTGTTGTTGATGTTGCTGCTGTTGTTGTTGTTGTTGATGTTGCTGCTGCTGTTGTTGCTGCTGTTGTTGCTGCTGCTGTTGTTGATGTTGTTGCTGTTGTTGTTGATGCAGGTGTTGTTTATGTTGTTGATGCTGATGTTGCAGCTGTTGATGCTGCTGTTGGTGCTGCTGGCTGTTGTTGTTGATGCTGTTGTTGTTGTGGATGCTGCTGTTGTGGATGCTGTTGTTGCAGCTGTTGTGGATGCAGCTGTTGTTGTTGTGGATGCTGCTGCTGTTGTTGTTGATGCTGCTGCTGTTGATGTTGCTGTTGTTGTAGATGTTGCAGTTGTTGTGGATGCTGCTGCTGTTGTTGTAGATGCTGCTGTTGTTGTGGATGCTGTAGAGCCCTCTGTTGCTGCTGTTTGGTTTTGTATTCCTCGATCAACTCTGCATGATCTTTCTGTTGCTTTCGGATCTATGGAGAAGGGACAGAGCGGGGGGGATGAAGAGTAAGTGGAAGTTTGGTTGTAAATGTTTAAAAGTTGATATGGCGGCGCTAGCGGTGGGAGCCCCGAGCGCGGCGCTAACCTGCTCCAGCTGCTTCTGCACGGCCGCCTGCTGCTGGGTGATGTTGCGGAGCTGGGCGAGCTCATCCTCGGTGACGGGCCGGCCGGCCTTCTTGGCGGCGCGCTGCTTGGCCGACAGCGCCCGCTTGGCCTTGCGGTGGCCGGTGATCTGCTGCTCCAGGTAGCCCTGCTGCATCTGCAGGAGGTGCTGCGTCTCCTCCAGCCACTCCTCATACTGACGCCGCTCCGCCTCATCTGCGCGCACACACACACACACACACACACACGCAGATGTTGCTGTGAACGGGGATTTTCTAGCTGCTAGCTCCTAGCTAGCAGCTCTTCCTTTGCAGTGTGTCATTGACAAACTTAAAGGTGCTACATGTAGCAATGACAGAGGGTACTGCAGTCCAAATGCACAATATTATAGAGTTGTCTGTCGCCCCCTCCTACCCAGACTTTTAGCTCACGCATGTTGGGTAGAATGCTGAATCACACAGACCAAACAAAGACAACAACAACAGACATGCCGCCCCAAAATAGAAATTTCAAGAGAACAGAAGTTGCAGTCTTTTCGCAGGAACTAGTATTTCGACTTGTATTTCCTCAATTTGTTTCCTCAATCTTTGATGACACATCATGGTCATATTGGGGTTTAGTAAATATTTTACACATAGCACCTTTAAGTGAGCAGAATGTGGATTCAGTGTGGGGTGTTTACAAGATAAGATAACTATGAATAATAAAACCAGATGAGTTTTAGAATTGTGTACATGCAGTATATTTCAATAGAACTCTCGCTCCATGTCTCACCCGTTGTCAAACAAAGAGTGCATCTATGGATTCAAGCCTGACCAAGCAAAATAAAGGGGAGAACATCCATCCATCCATCCATTCCCGTCCGCTTATCCGGGGCCGGGTCGCGGTGGCAGCCGGCTAAGCAGGGCCCCCCAGGCTTCCTTCTCCCCAGCCACACTCTAGTTCCTTCTGGGAGATCCTGAGGCGTTCCCAGGCCAGGCGAGATATATAATACCTCCAGCGGGTTCTGGGTCTGCCCCGGGGTCTCCTCCCAGTTGGACGTGCCCGGAAAGGAGAGGCGCCCGGGGGGCATCCTAATCAGATGCCCGAACCATCTCAACTGACTCCTTTCGATGCGGAGGAGCAGCGGCTCTACTCCGAGCTCCCTCCGGATGTCTGAGCTCCTCACCCTATCTCTAAGGCTGAGCCCAGCCACCCTGCGGAGGAAACTCATTTCGGCCGCTTGTATCCGCGATCTCATTCTTTCGGTCACTACCCAAAGCTCGTGACCATAGGTGAGGGTTGGAACGTAGATGGACCAGTAAATCGAGAGCTTCGCCTTCCGGCTCAGCTCCCTCTTCACCACAACGGACCGGTACAGCGCCCGCATCACTGCAGACGCTGCACCAATCCGTCTGTCCATCTCCCGCTCCATTTTCTCCAAGACCCTGAGATACTTGAACTCCTTCGCTTGAGGCAGCAACTCATTCCCAAGCCGGAGGGAACATTCCCAAGCCTCTGACTCTCATCCCGACCGCTTCACACTCGGCTGCAAACCGCCCCAGTGTATGCTGGAGGTCACGGTCTGAACATGATTGTTCAAAATCTACAAGATACTTACTGACAAACCCTGGGCCGAAACTGGGAGCGGTGGGCCTGGCCAACTGAGGGGTGAGCTTCCCATCCTGAGAAATTATAAGAACACATTACACAACAGGATGTAAACTGGACAGTGTGCAGGAAGTGACGTCACCTGGTGGGTGAAGTGGGCCGTGCGGTTGACTCACCTGGCCCAGTATTTGCGGAGGTTGTGAGGGTCTTGCAGGAGGCTGGGCGCTGGGGTCCTGTTGGAATCTGGGAGGATTTGACATATTTTATTTGCGTAAAGATATGACACAACATTATAAAGCGACCTTTTCCGTATGACATTATGTACTTTGTAATCAACCACGTATGCCGTACAATGTCATTTTGTGTGCATTCAGATTATCCGTCTTGGACTCTGGTACCTGTTGATGACCATGGTGTTGAGGCCTAGACTGCCCTGGGACATCACCTTGTTGATACCCTGCAGAGCCACCATCTTAGCCTTCATGATGGGGTCTGAGATGGAGTCAAATTCTGGAATAAGAAGGCGCACAAACGCGTACAAACATACACGACACCGCCCACATGCACATTAAAACACGTACATGCAACGTCTTACAACACACACATTGGTTTCAGCATACAGACACATGCATCGACTACGGTGACTGGGTGAGATGACTAGGTGAAATGACTAGGCGAGGCAGTGCAAGTTTGTGCTCCAATCGGTCTAGAGGCTTTTCTATTGCTCAGAGAAGGGAAGTGAACTGTGCTTTGGTTTCCTGTGAGGGATTGTTGTGATTCTAATAACGCAGATATTTAAAGCAGCATTAAGTGATTTGTGACCACTAGGGGGCAGACAATAACCAAAACGGATCTTGAAACAATAAAAACAAAAATACCCTAATACCCTATACCTACAAGGACTATAATGATGCAAACTATCTTTAATTCCCTTTACGTACGTGACAACCCATCTAACCCCACCTCGCCACTCCCTACGCGGGCATCTACCGCTTATCAAAGTCCTTGCGCCGCTGCTGATGCTCACCCATGTTAGGCGGCAGTGTTTCAGAGGTGGGTCTCTGTCGGATCATAGTCTGCATCTGTCTCTGCTGCTGCTGCTCTTGTCTCTCCTGGTCCAGCAGGTCCTGCAGGAGCAGAGGCTGCTCCTCCAGGAGAAGAGGCCTGTGGGCCTGGGGCTGGCCCTGGGAGAGGGGCTGCCCCGGGGGAGTGGGGCCCTGTTGCTGAGCAGAGCAGAACAGGGCCTGATTTGGAGCCTGGGGCTGGGGTTGTGGTGGCATCCCCGCCTGAGGAGGCAGAGTCTGAGGAGGGAGCAGCAGCTGGGGGGGAGCAGGGTGGGGCATAAAACCCCTCTGCTGCTGCTGGTACACAGACGGTTGTCCTGGAGACGGGAGAAAGAGTTTTTTTTTGTTTTTTTGATGATGTTATGTTTGAATGTATGAAGATGCGTTTTTCCTCCTTCCCCAGGCGTTTTGATGGATCTCCTGTTGTATGCTGCTGCAACCTACCTGCGGATGAGGGGGGGATTCCGTAAGGAGTGGTGCCCCCAGACGCTGCATGTTCCTGGCCTACTCCGGATCCAGTAGCCTGCACAGAACCTGGCCCTTCCAACTTCTGGGAGACAGGAAGGAACATGCAGATCAATACAAATGATCGATTCTCAGGATCTCTGGAGACGAAATCAAAACATTAAACTACCATGTTGTGACACTGGAATGTAGGCAGCTAAAATTGCTTAACTCAACTTAACAAAAATAAATAAATAAAATAAATAAATAAAATAAATCGAGATATTGTTTCATGAAACTCCCACATTTACAAGGGGGCGAAAGCATTTTGCTATAAAGCATTGATGGACAGCAGTGTTTGTTTTGAACCAAAGCAACAACCGTTGGTCTGCTGGGGACACAAGGGGGCCGCTACCTTGACGTGGGCCATGGAGGAGCCAGGCAGGGCCAGGGCTCCGTGTTGGCCAGCATGCTGAGAAGTGCCCTGGAACAGCCCTGCAGGCTCGCCGCCCTGGGTTCTGCTGGAGGTCATGGGGGCAAGGGGGTTGTGCAGCGACAGGCAATCCCTGTTGGTCTCCATCTTGATGTTGTCCTGCGTGCGGTTGGTCACCAGGAACTCTGCAGCTTCCTGCTTCACCTGGCCCTGGGTGGTGTAGGCCTGACCGTCCAGCTTCCTGGAGACGCCGGCCCCGTCATCATTCTCCTCCTCCTTCTTGCCCTTGGGTGCCTTATTGTGGTGGGTCTCCTCTACTGGGTCACTCAGGTCCAGATCCTCGTTGAACATGTCCTTCTTGTCCTCCAGGTTCAGTTCTGGGTCGGCGTAGGCGATAAGGTCAAACTTCCCAGACAGCAGGAAGTCGTCCAGGTGGAGGTCGTTGGGACCCAGATCCAGTTCCTCTTTACCTGGAGAGGGTTTTGGGTTGGTGTTTAAAAAGATTTAAATATGAACCATCTTTATGTGACCGTGAAGCCACTCAAAATCTCACACTCAACAGAAATACGGATAAGAATAGACCAAGACAGCTACAAGATAGCATTGAATTCTCCCAAATCAAACTCTCTCAGACCCATACACAGAACATGGGCCAACAGGGGCGGCTTCTTACCATCCTCTGGGTCCAGGTTCAAGTTTAGGTCCACCAGGTCTTTGACCTCCACGTCTTCGAGGTCTTTCACCGCCGAGTCCTCGCCCTCCAGGTGCTCCTCCATCCCGTCGCCGCCCGGGAGCCCTGCATCGCCGCCACCCTGCGACATGTTGCCGTGGTGACTGAGCGTGGCGCTCAGCGGGGCTTGATGGTGCTGGTGAGCCACTAGGCCCTGGTGTTGGTTCAGCTGATCCATGGCGCCCGACATCCCCGCCTGGACGCCCTGGCTGTGGTGTTGTTGTTGCTGCTGCTGCTGCTGCTGCTGGTCCATGGGGCCGCCCAGCGGGTAGGGCAGCCTGACACGGCTGTGTGGAGATCGGTGCCTCAGCTCGATGAAGGGCTGACCCATGATGCTGTGCTGCTGCGGAGGCAGGGCGTGGGACAGGAAGGGCTGGGGAACACCTGGTGGGTGGGAAGCACGTAAAGGGAAGACTTGTCTGATACCTGCAATCCCTTACACAAGTCAAAATCCTTCTTAATATAAGTTTTGTATGCAATGCATTTCTCAGCTTTGGTTCTAAATAAATCCATTGGCTTTCAAGCATCTTCTACACACCTGTCATCATCATGGGGCGTGGCTGGTTAACGGGCACAGTATTTGGTCGGATGCCGGTGAAGTCTCCGGGCATAGGTCGTCTGATCTGGACAGGCAGGCCTTCAGGGGCAATCTGAGCAGCGCCCGGCATCGTCTGCTGGGCAGCACGCAGAAACTGCTCCCCTTGAACACCTGGGAAGCCAAACCTATGGGAAGAGTGAGGGGGAGAGAGCCATGAGATACTTTTCAAGGCTGCTAGTACTGGAGACTTGCTAGGCCTTTGAATGTCCCAGTATTCCCCGGTGCTCACCTCATGTTTTGGGGCCGGAGCCCCATGTTAGCCATGTTGGCGCCCACACCGACAGGCTGCCGAGGGTAGGGGCCCTCATTAGTGGGCAAGGGCCCCGGCGGCCTGATGGCCTGGGGTCCAGCTCGGCCCGTTCCGGGGTACGGGGGAGGAGGACGGCCGAACATGTCAGGCTGCAGTGCCGCCAGAGCAGATGGGTCCTCTTGAGACCAGTGGCGAGGGGTAGTCTGCCCGGGTCCAGGAGGACCTTGGGGTGAGGCGGCTGGGGCAGCGGGAGGCCTGACGGGTCCCGCGGGTGGTTCCTGGAGCCCCTTCTCCTGTCGGAGGGCCGTCTTCTGCTGCTGTTGCCTCAGGAGAAGCTGGCGAAGCCTCTGGCGCTGGGGAGAAGAAGCCAATAACAATGAAGAACCATAGAAAAAATATAAGGGCAAGTATAAGATTTGAGTATAAGGACAATAAGAGTTGATTAAAAGCACAAATTACTTTGAAATCCGAACAGCACTGCTTTGAAGGCATTTATTCCTTGCAGTTTGTCTTTATGTCTTGAAACCCAGCCAAAACCAGTATGTTGGCATGGCTACGCAATTCTGTCTGGTATTTGGCTACATTAAGAGTCCAGCACAGTCCAGTTTCCCTTCATTTTTACCTGTCTTAGTTTCTCCTCCGAGTCCCCCATCTGAGGAACGATGCTGATCTGTCCATCCAAGGGGTTCCCGCCCAGCGATGCCATCTCATTGGCCCCAGTCTTGTCCATCTGCGAAGGCCCTGATGCCATGTGACCTTGCTCGAAGGGGTCGTGCCCCGGTGTCCGACTGGGCATGTTTGAGAACCCGCCGTCGTCCGACATCCCGGGGTGCTTTGGGGTCTGAGAGCCCGGGGTTCTGGGAAATGAGTCTTGCTGCTGTAGTCTTCCAGGAGACTGTTGCAGCTGGAGGAATGCAGCATTATGGGGGAGACAAAAAAAGGCAGAGAAAGTATTGGTTAATGCGCCATTGTTGCAGGACAATCAACATCGTTACATAATTTACAGCACAGATACCTATAGTTTTATCGCCTTTTTTGTGCCTTTAGACAGGACAGTGAAGAGACAGGAAAGTGGGTTGAAGAAGAGATGGAATGACATGTAGGAACGTGATGTATCGGACCACAGGTGGGAATCGAACCTGGGTCTCATCAAGGCATATTTGCCTATGTGGACTCCATGTTGAGCCACCGAGCCACCCATATATCTTATTGCTATCCTATAGGAGCACAGATATCATAGACGATAACCAAGCAACAACACACACACAAACAAATTCAATCTTTCAATCATCATGGATATTCAACAATCATACATTTGAACTTGTATGACATGGCCATGTTACCTGTTGGTACACATGAGGGAAGGACCCAGTGTCTCCAGAGTGGCCCTGGGACATGGGGGACATGACTGAGCTTCCAGGCGTCCCCGGCGTCATCTGGGGCCGCGGGGTGGAGGGCTGCTGACCGTAGGGGTCAGGTGATGGTCTGTTTCCGCCCGCCCCCTGGCAGAAGGGATCTGTGCCCCTCTGGCCGCCAGGGGAGCGTGGGTAGCGCTCAGCTGTGGTGGGGCGCGGAGTCCCGGGCATGGAGCCGTACGGGTCCAGGGCCGAGTGGGAGGGGGACGGCCTGCGGTTGGCTGACTGTTGGCCAAACTGGTCAAGCCTCAGTGCGGCCTGGTTGGCCAGGTAAGACGGGTCCGAGTGGGGTCTGGGCGTGCCGGGGGTGTGGGCATTGGAGTAGGGGTCTGGGGAGGCAGCGGCAGAGCCCAGAGTGGACTGCTGAGCGAAGGGCTCGGGGATCTGGCTGTAGTCCGGACGGGGAGTGCCTGGGGCCTGGGAGTAGGGGCTGCGGTGAGGGGAGCCCAGACCCGACAGGGGGCTGGAGGGGAACAGGGGGTCCTGGAGCTGGGGAGATGCAAATCCCAGCTCTGTGGGTCTGGAAGGAGGGAGAGAGGAGCGGTCAAACGAGTCCCTCCTGCCCACACCGACGCCTCCACCCACGGGGACCGCGTAGGCCTCCTGCTGCGTCTGATGCTGGGGGGGCATCGGGGTCTTGAACAAACCCCCCGGGCCCATTTCGGCCATGCGGTTGTTGTTACTATTATGGGATGGCCGCTGATATGACTGTCTTCCAGAGAGGTCTGGGTTGGAGGCGGAAGCGGGACTCATCATCCTGCCCTGCTGCAGATCTGGGTTCCTGGGGGAACCTGTGAGGGGGGAAGACAAGCAGAAATCAGACATCTAAAGCATGGATCACCAGGAACAGATAAGGAACTATCTGCAGGGACTATCCAAATTCAGCAACGACTGGTCAATTAGTCAACTCCACAGACAGCACACATCAATCTTGCATTAGGTTTTAATAACTGGAGCTATGGGGATAAAAAGCATTTTTTGTAAGTATTTTCTTTGAACCAACATTCACCTTGCTGAGGCCCCATGGTCTTAGAGTCTGGGGAGGGACACCCGAAGGTGTCGTGGGCTGGCGAGGCACCCAGGGAGTTGGGCCGCTGGTGCTGGGGCGTCTGGGGACCCCCTGGCTGGGCGGAGGTGGGACGAGGCGTCCCCACCACCTTGCCGTAGGGATCCCAGGGGGAGGAGGGCCGCGATGAGGGGGAGAACATCTGCGGTGAGGGAGGGTGCGGTGAGGACGGGTGACTCTGGGAGAACCCTGTTGGGGGCGGGGCCTGCGGCCTGAGGAAGACATCATCGGCTGTGCCGGAGCCCTGGCTGCCCTGGAGGTGCTGCGGCCTGGCCTGGCCCTCTTTGAACGCCACGTGCTGGAGGGGGGAGGAGTTGCCCCGTGCCAGGGACTGCTGAGGGCTCATCATGGGACTGCGGCTCCCGGTTTCTGGGGAAACGCCCCTGCTCAGGGGCTGGTTGCCCAGCAACTGCTGTTGTTGCTGTTGTTGTTGTTGCCTCTGCTGTTGTAGCTGCTCGTTTTTTACTTGTTCCAGTTTCTGGGTGGCTTCGATCTTGGCCTGCTGTTTGCTCTGCTGTCGCATTTGCTAAGAGACAAGGAAATGGAGAAGAACACAAAGAGGAAAGAGTGGAAGAAATATTTAGAGGTGCAGAGGCAGAGGAAGTAGGAGACAAGAGAGGGACAGAGGAGATGAGGAAACGTTGAGAGAGACAGGGGAATCAAAAAAGAAAAGGAAAACAAAACAAGACCAGAAGAGAATAGACAAGATAGAATATAAGTGTAATGTCAGATTAGTAGTTCCTCTTCAGTGGTCAAGTCAGTGTCAATACAGGATGATATGGTAGCTCATAATGCTCTCTCTCCCTCTCTCTCTCTGTGTAATGAGTGGTGAAGCTAGGACATGCAGGGGAAAGTAGACACACAATCACAAGAAAAAACCTAATCCACCTAAACCAGCAAAATGTCAATTTAACATTTTTAAACCAGCAAATGTCAATTTTAAATACGAAATTATTTTTCTAGACACAAAAAACTTTCAAATAGCCATCTGTTCAAATGTTATACAGTGCATGCTCACTGGTTTTCCACTTTCTCACTCTCTCCTTTATCTATCCCCATCAGTCTACCCCTAAAAGTTAGCAGGCTGAGCACCATTAGCTTTCCGACTGAACTTGTCTCAATTAGCCACATGCTACTACACACTAGAATCAAAGCAGCAGTGTGGCACAAGACAGCGCCATCTCCAGGGAAACACTGCAATTGCCGTTTCTGATTGGCTCAAATTAGACCCAGGTGACCTCACTTCCTGTGTATGATGATTTGACGACATCACTTGGTACTATTTTGAACCAAATCGGAAACATACATCGCAATAAATGTGTTTTGATTTTAGTGTTTGCTTACTTATTTCCAAATCTAAAATGTAGGAGTATATAGTCGTAGGAATTAAGAAAAACATTGTGTGCAAATTGGCTGGTAAAAGTTTAAACATGCTAACATCCAGAGTTCTTTGAGTTTAGTTTGAACACAGAATAAATAAAAATCGGTGTGTGTTGACAAGCTGTAGCCATGGGCGCCAGCTCTGGGCTCAATACCGCCTCAACATGAGGAGAACATTCTGGAAATCCAGACCACATTTACGTCTATCTTACAACTAGGACCGGACATGTGTCACGTCAAAGTCGAATAAGTCTTATTCAAGTCAGTATAGAAACGTATTTTCGCCCAGAAGTGATGGCCACAGCCAGCCCTGGCTCGATTGCATCTGAAATCCTCTTTTAATGCCTGTGCGTTTGGCTGAGTCTGTCTGGGGGAGGGGGGCTACCTGGCGCTACCTTTCCGCTGCAGCTGGAACATCCACCCACGTCACACAACAGGGTTTGAACACGACAACAACAGGGCTGACGCACACTACACTGACACCACAATGCACACAAATTAATCAAACTCTTCTCATCGGCTTCACATTATGAGTTGAGGATAACGGCACACAATTGATTGCATCACATTGTCTAAAACACGTAATTGTGTTTATAACATATATAACCAACTGCATCTCTGACATTTTTTTAAACAATGCTATATTAAACTGATGTATATTAGTTATATTAGTTTTAGATGGTAGTTACTGATAGGCTAACAGCTACACCTAACCTAAAAGTTGAGTCACTATTCCATTCTGAACTATATTTTACACTCCTCAGACAAGCTCAATCAAATACAGAACAGGGGATTCCAGAGTGTCTAAATCAAGCCAGAGCTATAGGGGTTGCCTTGAGATCTTACCAGAGCCTCTTTGCCACTTCCTGCTACAGATGCCTGGTAGGGACAATCTTTATCTGTTGGTGATTTTAGGGCTTTGGTTTTGATGAGATTTTCCTGCCTCTTCATACCGGCTCCCCAAGTGTCATTAACCTCTCCCTTTTCAATGACAATTCACAGTTAGAAATATTAGTTTCAATGACTCACCAGGCATGCACATCTCAACAATAACCCATACCAGAAGTGTTAACAAATAGCACATTGATTATAAAGGATTATAAACTGATCATTAGCCAATTATATCGTATTTAGAACTTCATGCTCCCCCAGTCGAATTGATTCTAGTCCCCATGTATCTATTGATCCATGGATCTTCCATCTGTCTGTGTCTAGTATTCCCCTGGCATGCATTCTAATGGTAATTCATGGTAATTAATGGTCATTAATCAGGATGGGGAGTTCACACCAGGAGGTCAATGACTTGATGGCAGGAGACAAATCTGTAAGCTAGAATGGATGATTATGATCTGCATCATCCATACGTTGTGTCTTCCATTCTCATCAAGGCTTGACATAATAACATAATAAACATCGTTTTTTCAAAATATATAATCATAATACTGATTTCACATTAAAGATCAAGACAATATTTGGTTACAATTTACAATAAGTAAAAACGAATGAACCATTAATTAAGATAGTTAGTGCAGCATTAAGTAGCAGTTAACAGTCAACTAATGGTCTAGTAATATTTTACTAATGGTGTCCATGGTAACTAAGGTGTTCATGTTAACCAACATATTCATTGAGACATTATTTAATAGGGTTAGGGTTGACCCTAAGCCCACAAACCACCCACTACCCGCTTACCTAAATACTATATATGATGGTTATTAATGCATTAACTGCATTAATTAATGGTTAGTTAATGTAACATTATTGTAAAGTGTTACCAAATATTTGTACTTTTTTGCTATCGTTTATGCCTATGGTTTTGTTGCCACGGTGACCCAGTTAGCAGTCAGGTGAGCCTGGGACCCGTCGATATCATCATCATGAGTGTTGATGAACCCAACAGCCAACCACCTGAGCACCCATCGTCCAATGAGGCCCAGCGACATGAAGGCTGGGCAGATTTTATGGTCCAATTCAGATTTAACAGCATTCTGGTGTCAACCCCCCACCCTGACACTACAGATGGAGATGGATTTTATATCAACAAAAGACATGCGGACATACACACATAGCAGATACACGCGCGCGCGCACACACGCACACACACACACCCACCCATACACACGTGCACAGACCCACGTGCGCAGACACACTTGCACATACACACGTGTGCAGACACACACACACACACACACACACACACACACACGTGCGCAGACACACACACACATGCGCGTGCGCAGACACACACACACACACACACACACGTGCGCAGACACACACACACACACACACACACACACACACACACACACACACACACACACACACACACACACACACACACACACACACACACACACACACACACACACACACACACACACACACACGTGCGCAGACACACACACACACACACGCACACTCCCATCTCACCTGTCGGAGCTTCCACTCCTGTTCCTGCTCAGACTCTCTGGGCCTGAGCGGGTCTCTGAACCCCATATCTGTTTCCATGGCGATGGGGTCGTAGGCGTCCTGGGCCACTGGCGAAGGCTGCTGCTGCTGCTGCTGCTGCTGCTGCTGCTGTTGCTGCTGCTGCTGATGCTGCTGCTGCGGCTGCTGCTGCGGCTGCTGCTGCTGCTGCTGTTGCTGTTGCTGCTGATGCTGCTGCTGAATGTGCTGCCGCTTCAGAGAGTCGTTGGATTGCTGCACCTTGTTGATGCGCTGGGCCGCGCGGTTGTCCCGGGCTTTTTGCTATAGGGTTGGGAGAGGGAGAGAGAGAGAGAGAGAGAGATGCAGAGAGACAGTGAGATACAGTGCCAGAGAGTAGACAGAGACAGACAGCGAGAGAGAGGCAGAGAGGAGATAGAAATAGAAAGAGAAAGCGAGCGCAATAGCGAGAGAAAGAAAGACGCAAAGACACAGAGAAAGGGGGATACGTGAAGCGAATAAGTAAGAAGATAGGACATATAGGACGTACACGATGGAGGATGTGACTGCTGAACTCGAGACTGCTTCTACTGAGCCGTCTATCTGCACTCCAAGGAGGAGGAGGAGGGCATACAACAGCACTCACCACATAGGGGGCTCTGTCCTGGGAGCTTGCTTTTCTCCAGAGCTTGGCAATCTGCTTCACTCGCGTGGACCAGTCTGTCACACACAGGAGATAGCGGACCATTTTGCGCTCATTCAATATATTTGTCATAGTAACCGCTTTCCTGTGATGGTTGTGATGCTGCGTGTGTATGCGTGTGTGCATGTCGGTGTGATTGTAAGCGCATGTGTGAGTCTAAGATGATGTACGTGTACATGTGTAAAATACGTGAACTTGAACTTGTGTGTGTGTGTGTGTGTGTGTGTGTGTGTGAATGAGTGTGTGTGTGTGTGTGTACAGTGTACACGTGTGTGTGTATGAATGAGTTGTGTGTGTGGTGTGTGTGGGTGTGTATATTACGCAAGTGTGGTGAGTTTTTGCATGTTGTGTGCATGTGTGTGCGTGTGTTGTTGGTGTGGTGTGTGTGTGTGTGGCATGTGTGTGTATGTTGTGTGAATGTGTGCATGTACCTGGATTGCTCGCTCCTTCAGGTCAGGGTAGTTGATGTTGCTGTACAGCACCGGGGTGCCACGGTGGCCATCTCCCCCAGCACCTCCTCCTTCTCCCCACTTCAGAGTTGCTCTTCTGGGCTGTCGACATGCCGTCATGCTCCGCCTCCCCCACAGGTGAACCGCTGGGGGCGGGGCCTACCTGAGCCTGACCCTGAACCTGAACCTGACCCGGACCCCAAGTGCCAATCACTTCGCCTCCTGGCTGGTTCATCTTCCTGGAATGGGGAGTTTTAATGGAAGGTTGGTAACACCATACAATAAGGGTGTATTCATTAACCGCAATAAGCAGGAACTAACCAAGTTAATAAACGTCTAGTAATCATTTATGCTTAGTTTTATCGTTCATGTTAGCCAAGCAAATTGTGTTCATGTTAACTGAAGTTATTCATTTATACATAATTGAAAAGGGTTAATTAAACCACACCCACTACCCCCACCCTATCCTAACCACTATGCTAATGCTATAGAATAATGCTTATTACTGCAACTAAGTAATTCATGCACCCTTATTGTAAATCGTCACCAGAAGGTCTACAGTTGTGTTCGGTATCAAAAATGTGTAATATTTATCACCATAGCTGAGCACTAGGAGTATTGTGCTAATGTAGCACATAGTACAGTACTATGCTAATGTATGATAGCAATTAAAGGTACACTAGTATACTCCTAGAGTTACTAGGAGTAACTATTAACTTATGGATTGTCAAACTGGTTGTATTGGTTACATGTTGTCGGGGAGAGGCATCCGGAAGTTGGCTTGGCCCTGCACGCCGGCCATGCTCGGCATCATGGGAGTTGTAGGAAAGTGGGTGGCTGCTCCAGTCAGACCATTCATCACTGGAAGACGAGGAACCATCCCTGCTGCTGATGGAGAGAAACAGTGACGGTTGGTGGGTGAACACATCAGAAATGTGTGTGCGTGTGAAAATGCACGTGTGGGTGTGCGTGCGTGCATGCGTGCGTGTGTGTGTCCTACCATTGGGGTGCGGTATTGCCTTGGGTCCCATAGGGCCGTGGATGTGGCGGCTGTGGTCTAGCTGACTGGTACCGCTGACGCTGGTAGCGATGCTGGTGGACGCGCTGCTGCTGCTACTGGGGCTGAGGACTGCGGTGAACAAGTCCTCGACATCCTTACACTCCAGCTCTGTAGGGGGCGCCGACAAACACACACACACACACACAGTTAAGACACGACAATTTATCACTGCGTGTGAAAGGGTGTCCGATACTGTGTTCTTCCGAGATTAACTAGATTAGTTATGAGAGGAGAATATGGATGTAGTTTTGGATACCTGGGATTCTGTATAGCCTGCTGAGAATGGCACCTGTGGAAATGACAACAAAACAATTATCATCTTGCGACCCGACCTCGTTCAGTTAGACACAACAATTAAATACAAGCACACAGACACATACTCGCACATATACATTGACTTATATCATCCGAGTTGAATAGCCTTTTCTGATTGGCCGGTAGGTGTGCGTTACAAAACGTATATTGCACACCTATTTTGGCTGAAGTTGAATCACTTCTAAATCCAATCGCTACCCCACTTGTAAACAAAGCAACAAAAGAGCATAGCTGTCAAAGCTTACTTAAGGTACTGACCGCAGGTGATGAAAGATGAATTAAATACTTTGTAATGAGTTAGGGCAATGGAGCAATAACCATCACCTATCTCACCCAATTATAATTATCATTTATAATGTGACTAATCAACATAGTTGTAGAAGGGACCTTGTCATGACAAAAAATGCTAAAACTTTTTGTGGGATATGTGGGAATGGTCTTATTTTATATAATTGATTAATGACCATGGTATAAGCAGGACGATCAACTTGTAGGTGCGTGTTAAATGGTTTTAAGGCACCCACAGTGGCAACCACATGGTCCTCCGCCTCCACGTGGGGCTTTAAAGCCGTTTAACTCACATCTACTAGTGGATGATGATCCTTGACATATACACCCGCATGCAGGTGTGGTGCAACTCACCGTCAGACACCATCTTGTCCAGCTCAGGGCTCAGGATGGCATCCAGGTGCTCGTCCTGTCCGACCCTATGGCCACGCCCACCGCTTCCTGCTGGGTCAGAGGTCAGCGAGGGGTCGTCCACCATCGGGCCAATGTCCAGGCCGGCTGAGAAGTGGGAAAGAAAAATAATTGAAACAATGGAAAACAAGTCTTACAGGGAGAGAATTTAGAAAATGTCCAAATGATCTGGAGAAGAGAAGCAGGGGGTTTACTGGAAGACCAGGAGAAGGAAGCAGAAGTTATCTGGAGGACTAGAACAAAGCAGTGGTTAGGTGGAGGACTAGAAGATGGAGAATAGACATTCAGTATAAACATAGATGCCGCACTGACTGCTTCGGCTGTCCATTGCTGCGATGCGTCAAACATCGGCGCCATATTGGAGAGACTAAGACCGGCCTGTAAACAACTTACAAGTAAACAGGGGAGCTGCGTTTTTTCTGGATGAAAAGCACTTTAACTTTTCCATTTGATATCGTGATAGTACTTTTAATACCCCATTTACTAGTTTACAGTGTTTACAGGCCAGTCTTGGCCTCTCCAATATGGCGGCGTATGATCCAACAGGCCAGCACGGCATCCATTTATATACGTCTATGTTCTGGACGACTAGAGGGAAGCAGCGGTGAGGTGGAGGAACCAGAAGAAAAAGAATGCAGTGACTATCTGGAGGACTAGAAGAAGAAACCAGGAGTTAAAGTAGAAGAAGAAGAAGAACCAGAGCCTTGAATAAACAGAGTGAGTCAAACAGCGCTCCTAGCTCCACGGTCGCCATGACAGCAGTACATAGATACAGAGCAGCTGTCAAATAAATAACACGGCAGAGAGGTGGAAGAAACTCCGGGACACGGGGGGGGGGGGGGTTCTTACCAAAGGGGGAGGGGGAACGTGCCCCCTGGAAGTGGCATGCATCGAGACCTACAAAATAAAACAGAGCTACGGTTTCCACGCTCGCACACAGACACACACAGGGCTGCCGTACTCAAGGACACTGGGGTGGGTGAAAGGACATGATTTAAAAACTAAAAGCAACACACCAAAGACAAGATAATGTCACATGGCAGTGAGTGATCATGACATGATGTTCTGTGGTCAATTAAATAAAAAATCTATTGTATCAGGATTCTTTGCTTTCACAATACTAGTATTGTCAGGTTAACAAAAAATATTTAATCCAGAAACGTATCAATTAACATACATATCAATGATACTACAGAGGTTGAGTCGCATCAACCCTGTTCTGTTCAGCCACGTTAACTAAAAATAAAACAATGGGGGGACATCCACTGAGCAGATTCTCATATTGGCTCTCAAAAACGGTCGTCCTGTATATATCTATCTATGCAACATTAGGTTGAGGTTAGTGAATGTTGGTGTGTTATTAGTAGAGCATGTGTGTGCGTGTGTACCTGTGTGTCCAGTGGCCAGTATGTGGGGGTCAGTGTTGAGGACCCCAGAAAGATCCACTAGAACATCCTTTGACATGGCTGGATGGCAAAACACACACACACAATGACATACACACATACATACATACATACATACACACATACAAACACAGACCAAAGAAATCACAACAAACAAACAACACACACACACACACACACCACACAATATGATTAACAAATGGACAGGCGGGATTCAAAAAGAAGAAAGAAAACATGAAAGATGTTTTTGTCATTTCTGGTCGACAATTCGGATAATCCCGGCCATCACAAACATCGCCATGGAGACAGATGAGAGGGCGCATCCTACTTACACGGAGGCACCTGCTTCCTGCTCGGAGCGGTTGCCATGGTGCTGGCGCCTGCGTTGGCAGGGGCGTGCTCCAGTGAACTAGGGGCGGGCACTAGGGGCACTTTGGTCTCCACTTTTGATTGGTCGTGACAAGCGGCCACAGCAGGGACTTCTTGCTGCTTGCTCTTGTCCAGCAAGTCCCGCCCAAAAAAGGCTTCCTGGGAGGGGACGACAACAAGCGGCCAATCAGAATGTGCATGTGTGTGTGAGAGTGAGAGTGAGTGTGTGTGTGTGTGTGTGTGCGTGCATGCAACTTGGAATGTGTGTAACGTACACATACAATGTGTCACTGTTTATTTCTGCCATATGTTGCGGAATGTTCCATACTGCGTGTCCAAATCAAATTTCACTTCATCTAATCAAACCCTTCCTCTTGTAGCAGCACATTGGGAGTCTGTCAACGTGCATTTGTCCCGTGTACGTGTGCGCTCGTTCCAGTGTGTGCGTGTGCGTGTTGCAGGGTTATGTGTTGGACCTGGAGGTACGACGGGAAGGCTTCCTCCAGCTGGCTCTTCTTCTTGCGGTATCTCTTCCTGACCTTCTCCACCTGGTCAGCAGGGGGAGCCGTCTGCATGCCGCCCTCCGTCTCAGCGCAAGCTGAAACACACAGTTCATGTTAAGACACACACAAAACACAGGGACACACATGGACCCAAACATGAGGACAGACCAAAGCAGCGGAGTTGCCTACCCTCCTCTTTGGTCTCCATGAAGGAGCCGGTGGAATCCTTCCGGCCGGGACAGCGTCTAGCGCCGCCTGGCCCCGCCTTGCCACCTCTCTGGCGCACCATGAAACCCCCGATACCTAGAGAGAGAGAGAGAGACAGACAGAGAGAGAGACAGAGAGAGACAGAGAGAGAGAGAGATACTCACACACAGAGACAGGGAGGGAGAGAGAGCGAGAGACAAAGAGTTCAAGAACGAGCAGCTCACTCCATCTCGCCAAAGACCAGTGGAGCAGACGATGCCATGTCCTTACCGGGTCGATAGGGTTTCCGCTTCCTCTTCTTGTTGCCGTCGGTAACCTCCATGTCCTTGCCAACGTCGTCGTCGTGGGTGTGGTCCCGCTCGGGGCTGGAGTCTGACTTCATCTCACACTCCATCTCGCCTGGAGGAGAGAGAGAGAGAGGAAGACAGAGTGAGATTGAATGTATCTAACTATAATTGAAGGAATCTCTATGTCTGTCCTGTCTGGGACAGCAGGCGCCTCACCTCTGCCCTCGTCCGGGTCCCCGTCGCGGCTCAGGTCGGCGTGGGCCTCTGGGTCCGGGGGCGTCTGCAGGACTGACACGCTGTTCTGGTTGATGATCCGTAGCTTCAGCTTGGGCTTGCACCTGAAAGCAGAAAAAAAAATAAACACACGACCAGGATAGGGGTCAGAGGTCAGACAGCAGAGGATCATCAGCAGAAGCAGACGCTGTTGTTACTGCGGCATGTAGCATGTAAGCTAGCCATCACATGCTGGTGTCTTGGGGTGGGGGGGGGGATTATTCACTCAAATGTCGCTATGGAGATAGATTCTGAGTTCGCCGGGGGGGTGGGTTACCTGCGGTATCGCCGTGGCGAAGTGAGCGGTTCCACGAGAGACTGGAGCTGAGTCAGACCCGACTCTGTGAGCCGTACGCCGTCCTGAGTGAACGTCTTCACTTCTGGAAAAAAAACCAGCCAGGATGTGATGTCAGTGCTGTTGTTCGCCGCTGCTCAGTCAATGTGGATTGATTATTATTAATTATATATTAGGAACATTAACCGTGGAGGAAATATTGGCTCTCACCAGGTTCCCGGTGGCGGGGGACAATCTGGGCCATGTAGGGGGCTTCATAACTCTCCGAACGCCCTGGAACGCACACACGCGTGTTTAATTCAACATAGAGAAAATAAAAGTCCTCTATTTTACCACAATCCATCTCTCCCTCCATCAATTCACCTCTGTTGGTATTGCCATAGGATGTGCGGTTGTGAGTTCGGCACAGGGAGCAGTCAAAGCCTTCGTCGGCGGCGTACTCCACGTCTTCAACGTTGGACAGGCCCTGGCACAGAGCGTGGACCCACCTGCCCAGACGAGACAAGAGTCACCATGAATTCACAAGGTCCTTACAAGCCAAAACCCCCCACCACTACATTCAGGGTTACAGTCGAGATGAATACATGGAGACGGATTACGATTTAAGGGCCAACTAAGGAGTGGAACTTTGTCCTGGACTCATCTCTACGTAAAAGTCTTTATTTTAAAAAGAAAACAAAGCATCAGATTGATTGAAACAAATGCGACGTGTTGCCTTCAGATTGAGTGAGTGTGCATGAATCCCAGCAGATTGTCTTCCAGTGTCTTCCATAAATTGCTTCGTAGTTTGATTCAACGAGCACAATTACACAACTGCACGGATGCATGACATGTGGTGGTGGTCTGCATGCAATTATAAAAATATTTCACACATTGGAGGATAAAACCTTATGCGTGGCAACGCAATTCATTACAAAAGAGGTGTGTTTGAGTCTATGATCCCAGTTGTACTCGACTTGAGTGGGATTTAAAATGAATCTGACTAAGGTGATTAGTAGGCCGAGTCTGATTAGGCTGTGTGTGTGTGTTCATGTGTGCATTCATGTATGTTCATGTGTGCGTGCTCGTACCGGTCACATTGCTGACACTGCAGGATGAGGTCCTGGTGGTTGTAGGCCCGCTGGCAGATGGGGCACTGGGCAAGGCTGGCGCACGGACCACAGTGGGTGTAGTTCTTCTGCCAATCAGAGCGCAGGCCTGGCGATGTCGAGCCACACTGGACACAACACACACACCTGGACGAGGAGGGGAACGAACACACACACACACACACACACACACACACACACACACACCACACACACACACACACACACACACACACACACACACACACACACACACACACACACACACACACACACACATCACATCAATGAAGGGGTTGTAAAGGGTGACTGACGACACTTTTCCAATCTCATCTGCCATCCTATGCGCATAGTAATGTGCGGATATTAGGTCAGCATTCAAGCACTATTGTGGCCCGTCAAAGCTCGTTCTCAGGCTCAAGGAGCCTGGGGTTAAAACTCCTCCCGTTTGCAAATGGATCCTGGACTTTCCTGACGGGCAGACCCCAGGTGATAAAGAATGGGCAGTCCTCACTTCTTCCTGCACTGACCCTGAGCACTGGAGCCCCTCAGGGCTGCGTACTCAGTCCACTCACGTGTACGCCCTGTACACGCATGACTGTCCAGCCACACACGAGCAAATTCTTAAGTTCACGGACGACGACACCACCATCCTGGGTCTCATCACCAACAATGATGAGACCACCCTACAGAGAGGTGGTCAGGGACTTTGCAACATGATTGCCAGGGCAACAACCTTTCTCTCTCAACATCTGTAAGGCTAAAGAGATGATCGTGGACTTCAGGAAGCCACAAAGGGGGGGGGGGGGGGGGGGGGGGGGATGATCTCACCTGGTCACATGGCCACACGGAGGAAAGGTAAATATTGTTAATTTGCATAAACTACCCACATTGAAATGACACAAAGCCAGTTTGAAACACGGCACCCTTTAATTGTTTGCACATGTAGGGGTCCCTGTGTGTGCAACCGTCTGCCGCCACACTGGCTGGGGAACGGAATACTCATGTGTGTACGACAGGTAGTCATGCTAACACAAACACTGCAGGGCTTTTGTGGTCTCCAAGCATGCTTATCATCATGGTTACGGTTCTGTACTCAAGCCCTTCTATCCAGATCCTTGGTCTGGATAGAAAGACCAAGGCAAGCCTCGAGCGGGTGTCTGTGACCTACAGGTCGACCGATATTCCATTTTACCACATAAATCCATCTGTGAGACACGCATTCGCAGGTGCTTCAAAACACAAACCAGAAACAAACACTATGTTAGACTACTACACACGTTACACACATCTGAAAAAACACACTGTAGTAATCAGACACCCACACACAATCGAACCACACTCAACAGTAATGTGCAAGTGAACCCCCAGTGTCTGTTTGAGTTTGGAAGGAAAGGGGAGGGGGGGGGGGGGTGTATTATCCCCATGGTTACGACCCACTCCAACTTTATGAAGTGCAAGATAGTACCGTTGTTGTGTATACAAGCGGTTTCACTACCCCTTTAAGTGACAATGGTCAGAAGCTTGATTGCCATGACGTGAACCCACCATTTGCACTTCCAGGCTCCCTTGGGCACCGTGTGCAGAGGCGGGTCCAGACAGTAGGTGTGGTAGCTGATGTCACAGTCGTCGCAGAGCAACAGTCGCCCGGGGTCGCTGGCGTCGCCGCACGCCTCGCACACCGTGCATTCCAGACAGCGCCACCCCTTGGTCAGGATGACCCGTGTGATCTGAAAAGTACAACGCATGCGATATGAATACAGGCAGCAAACCAAAATGTAGCAAAACTACCAATGATGAAACTTTATGATACTGCAACAGGCTCTTTATTATTATCAATTAAAATACAGGCGTGCTGGGTGTGTGTGTGTTCCAAATCTCGGATCCGGCAGTCCTGCGATATTATAGCAGAATTCTCGGGAAGGGAAGGCACAGAGCCTGGGCTGGAAACCAAAAACTGAAAGGGGGGTGGAGTAACACCCCGTTATGGCTAGCTATTTGTTATGGAGAGAAACTCATTTGCTCGAGTGGATGGCATTTTCAGAAGGGGGTTCCAATACAATTTTATTTCTACAGTGGCCAGTCAACTCTGTGTTGCTTTGAAACCATTACAGACACTTTGTCAAAGAATGTCGGTGTCCACAGAGGATGTTTTAGCTCGTGCTGGCTGAGTTTGTGTTTGCTGTTAACCAATTACGTGCTTACGGATCCCCGCCTCCAGCGACATGATTGGTGGAAACAAATATGAAGTGACTGTGTGCGTGTACTCACCTTGATGTTGACGCAGTATGGATGGTAGCATTGTCCACACTGGGAACACGATAATAGTCTCCCCTCAGCTCCCAGGCCAAAGCTCCCACACACCACACACATGTCCTGTGAACGAACACACATGCATGTGCACACACATGCACACACGCACACACAAGCAAACACAAACACACACAATGCAAAACTGTTAATAACAAAAATTTGAGAATATTTTGAAAAGCAAAAACACAGAATGTTTGCGCATTAACGTTACAGACACAAAGATAACCGATGTAACGGTGTAATCTTTTTATCGTCCTTTTCCCCTTCTCAAATCAAAGGCATGAGGTGGCCAGACAGCCAGCCAGACTGACCTGTCTGAGCGTGAAGTGGTCGGATGTGGAGAACATGACGACCGTGTTGTGCATGGAGTTCTCCTCCTCATCCTTCTGCTGATAGAGTGGCTCGTAGGGGATCTGCAGAGAGACACAGAGAGGAACAGTCAGATCATTACTTACATGTAAGCGTGGATGAGAGTGAATGAAATACAACAACTAAATTAACCCAAAAATGTGCATGAAATTACATGTCTATGCACGTGCATGAACGTAGACATGGATATAAACACCTCATCAATTCTTTTACACGCTTTAAGCGTTTGCATTTGCATGCTCGTGTGTGTATGTGTGCGTTCTTCTTACGCCTGGCGATACAGGGATGTACTCCTGGGTCTTCAGTCTGCTCCTTCCTCGACCTCCTCTTCCTCCCCCGAATCCTCCGCCTCCCCTGGCTCTCCTCCTGCCTGGGAACCCGGAACCTCGGCTCTGTGGGAAGGGCGTAGGGAATTAAAAGCGGGGAGGTATAACATGTGCCATATTACCACCACCCCTGTCTGTGTGCGTGTATCGTTTTGTCGTTTTGTCATCGACATGGTGCTTGTCAGTCTCTCCGTCTCTTGCTCCTCCTCCTGTCTGCTGCGATTGTGTGCACATGAGGATCATTGGACTCATTGGGTTAGGAAACGCTGTTAATTAGGAGTGTGAATCGTTTGGAAATCTACTCCAGTCCGCGGTGTATACTTATTTCTTGGTGGCAAGGAGAGCCCATCGACCAGGCCTAACACACATCACAGACCCACACACAGCTCAGAGTTGAGTCCAGACCACCGGATTAAGACGGTGTCCATCTTCTCCTGAGGTTTAGGACAACGCTAAACCTCACTGTGTTCCTGCCTTAACCGTATGCATATAACGGAGGGGGAGCTGGGAGGGGTGGCTCTCAGTTAGCCATCCCTAGCCTAGATAGGGGACCTGAGACCTGCCCTCTGCCGCCTTCCAGGCGAGTACATGGGTGGATGCATTGAGTCAGTCACATAGGTGTTAGCATCAGCCGCACACAGAGAGCCAGTCAGGGTTAGGGTGCGTTTCTATTACCACTTTCATGCTCCACAGGGGTGAATCCGATGGGCGGGGCATAGGGCTGCTCCACCCCCCCTCTCCTGTGGAATCCTGGGAGGAGGAGGGGGGCTCACTGCCCTGCGATTACTCCACCAGGTACCCTGAGGTAGGGAGGAGTAGAGTAGGGTGGAGTAACAGGTAGAGTAGGGGCGGAGTTACAGGAGAGTAGGGGCGGAGTTACAGAGTAGAGTATGGGCGGAGTTACAGAGTAGCAGGGCGGAGTTACAGAGTAGCGGAGCGACAGGTTGCGCAGGACAGTCACATAAAAGGGGCGGAGCAATCGCAGAATAGCGACAGAGTAGAGGGGGAGGGGTTACAGTGGAGTAGGGGCAGGGCCACAGAGGAGGTCGGAGTGGAGTAACAGCAACAGCAAAAAAAAAGAAGAAGAAAGACGTGAGGATGGAGGAGGTGAAGGAGGAGGAGAGGGGGACAAAATGCAGGAACATAAATTCAACAGCCACAAAAATACAGTAGAAATCAGGCACAAACAGATGTGTTTGAATGTGATGCCGAGTGACAACATGCAGCTTGTCATCATGTTACAAGACCAACCATTGGATGTAAATATAGCACGCATGCCGAGAATCTCCCTGGTCGCCAACAGCAGGCCACAGGAGAATATTAGCGACCGCTATAAAAACTATACTAACACTCTATGTGTATTTTATGACCGTGACAACAGCACACATTAACGATGACATCTTTAACACCGGGTTTTAACTTTTGTTACTTGTCATCGGTCTTGTACTGGGGTTGAACCATGAACTGAAATATGATTAAAATGCCAATATGGACAAGTAAAATATCCAACTTGCGGGATCTGCAATTTTTTGATAAGGGTAAAAATGTGTTAATGTATTATATTATATATATGTTATAAATTAAGTATTGTAGTACTGCAGAGAAGCCCTGTCCTACATATAATTTTTTCTCCAGATGTAAGAAAACATGTTTGTTTAGTACAGACCCCAACCAATTTCAGATCGAAATTGAAAATTGTGCAATTGTTCCTCTGCGAAGGCTGTGGTAAAGTGGGAGCACTGCCTATCGTAGGGAATGGTCCCTGATCATAGCTCTGCAGATTGTGGCTATAAAACGCACATTAACCCGCATGTTACGGCTCATAATTCATTTTTATTTCTAAGAGCTTGGCCGATACACTGGCGGCCCTTGTGTGATGATTCGTTGATGGTGTGTGCCCTGTGTGTGTGTGTGCAGAGAGGAGATTGTCCCAGAATCGATGACATGCTCCAGAACCATGCGTGTGACATGCCCAACATGCTGTGATCGAGTCGGTTGAGCTGATGGGAGACTTGCGGACAATGGTCTCTTGAGGGGGGGGGGCAGGACTGGACAGGAGGGGGGTCGCAGAGGAGGCTATGCTGGGCTACATGACTTGACTGACTTTCAGTGGATTGACTTGGATAGGGTTTCAAGGGAGGCTTGCGTTACACAGCAATCTGCGTAATTTACACAAAAAGACACACACACACTCACAGTGCCACAAGGAGTGAGGGGAAACAGGACACGGCCTCTCTCTCTCTCTCTCTCTCTCTCTCTCTCTCTCTCTCTCTCTCTCTCTCTCTCTCTCTCTCTCTCTCTCTCTCTCTCCTCTCTCTCTCTCTCTCTCTCTCTCTCTTCTCTCTCTCTTCTCTCTCTCTCTCNTCTCTGTGTGTGAAGGTGAAAGGTCAAGGAGTTACCTGTTTGACTCTGGGTCGGCCAGGGGAGAATTTCCTCTTGGTGATTGCGGGTTTCCCCATGCCGATCTTCAGGGTGATGGGGACCACGGTGGTGGGCAGCAGCGACGCACTCGAACCGGAGACCAGCAGCTGGGCAGCAGAACAACAACAATTAGAACCAGTCACCATCACGGCAGCGAAGGAGTTACTGGTCTTAAACTGCTGTGAATGTGCGGCCTCCCTCAGTTACCTTGTTGTGGAGCGGCGACTCTGAGACACTTGGCGAGGAGTCGCCCCGGGACAGTGGCGAGTGCGGGGAGAGCGGGGGCGAGCAGGGGGAGAGGGGAGGTGGCGTGCCGGGGTCCCTGGTCGGGGAGGTCTCGGGGGAGGCCTCGGTGGAGAAGGGGGACATGGTCAGGCGGATGGAGAGGTCGTCCGACGGTCTGGAGGAGGCGGGAGGTCTGAGGGACCAGCTCTTGGGCCGGCGGTAGCCAGAGGGGCTGGAGGAGGAGGGGTGCAGGAGGGAGGCGGTGGGCGACGTAGAGCTCATGAGCTCCAGCACCTCCGTGTCCAGCTCCAGCATGGGGCTGACCGGCTGCTCGTCCGGAGCTGCTGTCGGAGACAACACCTCCTCCTCTACCAACTCCTCATCTTCCTCTTCCTCATGATGGGTCCCGTCCTCAGCCTCTCCTGTCCTTTCCTCTTCCTCGTCTTCCACCTGTTGTTCCTCTCTTATCTCCTCCTCCACACACTCCACCTCTGATTGGCCCTCGTCTAAGAAGATCCCTTTTCTCTCTTCCTCCCCCTCCCCCACCTCCTCTTTACTCCGTACCTCGGTCGGAGAATGTGTGTCTGTTCCCTGTTCTTTCGTGACTTCCTCTTCCTCCCTCGTTGACTGATGCCCGGCAACCTTCACGTTGTCCACTACGATGGACCGAGGTGGTCGTGAGGTTTCAGTCCTTGGCGACTCTGCCAGCACGTCCTCTTCCTCATCTAGCCTCTCAGAACGGTCGCCTTGTAGATCATGGGTGTCTTTGGAGGCGGTTGCCACAGCAACGTCGGCCAACTGGCCCTCTCGGTGGTCAGCAGCCACGTCGCAGGGCAAGGGCAACTCCTCTACTGTCGCTTCTGGCTCCGCCTCTTGTTGATCAGAGGACTCCACATCCTGGAGGAGGTCCTCCGGAGGGGAGGAAGAGGAGACCACGGCCAGAAAGTCCTCTGCGGCGGGAGGGGAGGACTGGGGGGAGGAGAGCGGCGAGGGGGAGAGCGGTACGGCAACCCGGTGTGAGAAGGTGACGGGGGAGTTGCTGACCTCCAGAGAACCTGCTCTGTGAGGAGAGGAGTGAGGGGGAGAGGAGGTGACAGAGGAGGGGGAGAGAGGCCGGGCGGAGCTATGGGATGGGGATGGCTGGGGAGAGAGCTGAGGGGAGGAGGTGCTAGTCTGGGGCGGAGACTGAGAAACCGTGGTCTGAATGTGGGCGGGCTGGATGTCCTCAGCTTCAACATCTGCACGCACACGCACACACACACACACAATATTAATTAAAATATTTACAAAGAGGGTTTTCCGATTAACAATTTTGTCACAGTTTTGAGTGCACATTTCACCAGCTTTACGATGTTGCAGGAATATGAGACTTCTCACTTTGCAAATAGACCAAACTGTATACCTGCGCACCCAGGTATGCAGTAACACAAGTCCATCACGGACTTTAATGAGGAACATAATTACCTGGAGGTGATGTGTGAGGCTCCTCTTGTGGGCACTCCTCTTGGAATTTCTCCTCAGTCTCTTCCTCCCATCTCTGGACTACCTCGTCTTCCTCGAATCTCTGGGGTTGCGTCTCTTTCTCCATGTCCTCCATCTCAGGTCTCTGCTGTAGAGCCCCTCGACCCAACTGATTCTCCTCCTCTTGTCCTACCCTCTCCTCAGCTTTCTGCTCCTCTGGTTGTGTCTTCGTCTGCGCCTCCACCACGTCCCGATGCTTCTCCTTCATCTCCTCCCCAGCCTTGGTGTCATCTGAAAGGTCCGAAAAATGTTCAGTATTGGCAGACTAAAGTAAATCTTAAGGTCTTTACCTTAATACACGACACACACACACATATATATATATATCTATATATATATACATACAAACAGAACAGATAAACACAAACTCACCCAGAGTAATTTGTGTCTCAGAGTCTTGGTCGGAGTGGGGACTGAGTTGGCCAGGAAGCCATCTTGTAGCACCAGGGCAGGCATCAACTTCGGCACTCATCTGTGTTTTAGTTGAACTTGCGGGGCTAGATGCCAGACTCGTGTGTTGAGAGTTCCTGATTTGATCCTGAAGGGGGCTCCTTTTTTGATGGGCGACGGGTTTGTCCTCAGAGTCTCCGCCGGCACCAGGGCTCGGCACTGCAGTAGTGCAGTGAGCAGGACTAGATACCGTTGGGCTAGCTGGAGTCGAAATATAATGCACAGGGCTTGCATGTGTGGACCTAACCAGGCTAGGGCTAGCACATATGGAGCTAGAATGAGCGGGGCTCACGTTGGGACTACCATGGGCAACAGAGCTAACATTGATGGGACTAGACTCAGGGCAGCTAGTGTGACTAGGGCTAACATTGATGGGGCTAGACCGAGAAGAACTTTCATGGACGGGGCTAGCATGGATAGGACTAGACTTGGGGGAACCAACATGGACAGAACTGGCCTTGGTGGGGCTAGACAGAGAGGTACTTTCATGGACAGGACTAGCATGGATGGAGTCAGCCTGAGGGGACGTAGCGTGGCCTGGGCTAGCATGAGTCGGGCTAGACGTGGGACTAGCATCGACTGGGCTAGCGTGGATGGGGGTTGACGGAGTGGAAATGGCATGGACAGGGCTAGCATGGATCGGAGTGGACTGTGGTGAACAAATGTGGACAGGGCTAGCGTGGCATGTAGCGGCCTGAGGGAAACTAGAATGAACAGGGCTAGCAAGACTTTGTTGAGGGGCGCTTGTCGTCACAATGAGGTCCTGGGCCTCTGCAGCTGAGGTTTCTTGGGTTTCTGGAGGACTAATTGGCCTTAAGCTAACCATAGAGTCGCCGTCATGCAAGGGGCTAACGGGTGTCGAGCGCCTGTGGCTAACGCAATCTGTACTTTCAACAGATTGAGGGTCTACCTGAAGAGGAGTGGTTGGAGCGACCATGTGCATAGGGCTACTCCACACTTCACTGGTGTGGAGAGGACTTAGGGCGTGGCTTTCGCAAGGCTCACTGGTGTGTCTGGGACTACTATGCACAGGGCCAGAGCAAGTTTCATTGCTGTGTACTGGACTGTGTGTAGTGCAGGGATCAGAGGTACGCAGTGGACTTAGCTTAGGGGTGCCACAGACTTCACTGGTCTCAACCACACTGTGATGTGTTGGGCTAGTACAGATTTCAATGGTGTGCACTGGACTGTGTACAGGGCTAGCATTTGGAAGACCACTATGTGTTGCGTCCACCTGCTGGGGACTGTATGCGTGAAGCAGGCTTGAGGGAGGTGGGCTGGAGAGATTGCGGGGTGAACTAGCGTGGGCGGAAGGGCTAGACCTGGCCGGACTGTGGGTGATGCTAGCACAACTGGTGTTTTCCATGCTTACTTGTGTTTGGCATGTATTGGATATGGAAACCGGACAAATGTCGTTTGCAGGACTATGGACGAGGTTAGCATCTGTGGACATGGGACTGAAGCTCGCCAGTGTAGCCATGGGACTAACCTCTACCTGATTGGCATGTGAGGAACTGAGGTTGTCTTGTACATGTGCGAGGCTACCAAGAGAAATAGACTCTGTTGTACTGACCAGAGTGGAACTTGAGCTAGTCTGAAGATGTGGACTAACTCCTGTACAACTCAAGTGTGTGGTGCCGACATTATCCTCGTCGTGGGTTGGGCTGGCACACATTGACTTTGAATGGACAGGGCTAGCCTGAGGGGAGCTACAATAACTAAGGCTATCTTGTATGGAATCCGAATGACAGCGGGTGGCTACAGCCATCTCAATATGCATGTCCTGAGAAGCGGCAAAAGGGGAGGGACTGTTTGACAGTGGTGAGGCACTAGCTTGATGTGTTGGGCTCATATGGACAGTGGCAGCAACAGGCGAGTCTTGGGCAAGACTCATGCTAGCAGGAGAGTGTGCAGAAGACATTTCGCTAGCATGGCTAGGACTAGCATGAGCAGAGACATGAGAGGGGCTGACATGGGAACTGTGTGTAGCTGGGCTAGCTGGTGTGAGGATATTCACCGTGTCTCTAGATTCAGTAGAGCTAGCATGGTTGTCGAGAGCTTCTGAGGTTATACCTTGCTCAAGGTTTTCAGAAGTGGGCAGTGCAGGGGTTGGAAGCACACCAGAGTCTTCAAGGCCAACAGGGCTCGGCGTGGGAGAGCACACCGGGGAGGAGGAGTCGGAAGGCAGGTTGAGAGTTGGGTCAAGATGGGCAAGATTACTTTCCAGTGTTTGTTTTTCATGGCTAGGACTCGATTTCATACAGCGAGGCGCCTCTGTCTTCAGTTCTGCAGAGCTCTGTTGTGCACTCAGAGGTGCACGTAGCTGCGTGGGGCTAGCAGGCTGTGACCAGCTACATTGTGTGGGTCTGAGAGGTGACTGGGAGGGGCTACATGGAGCTGAAAGAGGCGTTCTGACCACCTGGCTTCTTAACGTTAGGGTCGGACTACAGTAGGGGGGTAAAAGGCTTCCCCGGTCCAGTGTAGAAATGTCCTGTTCAACCTGACACAATGTTGGGCTCGGGGGAGCAGGCTGAGGGGGAATACTTGGTTCAGGGGCGCACCGCTGGTCCAGTGTAGGTTCTTCTGTGGGCCGATGCTCTGGTGATGAACGAATCGGGGAAGACTGAGCAGAAATGATTTGACTACATTGTGCACCAAGGTCAGATTCTGTGATATTCATATTATCCGGGCAACGGGGAACAGAGCTTGGCTGTGTCTGTGCAGCAATGTCCTGTGTAGATGTGTGTGGCATGGGGCTGTTCTCCATCTCCAAAGAGCTGAGCCTGCGATGCATAGGGCTGGTCGGAGTCCCGCTGTAGTGTGAATGTGCAGGGCTGGCATGCATGGCAGTAAGTTGGGCCTCCATTTCGGTAGACCTGAGCTGCTTCTCTGTGATTTGCACGGTAAGTGGACTTGATGGGTGATGAACGGGGCTGTCTTGCCCAGCACTCTGTTGCGTGTGATCGCGGATGGCGTGGTCAGTGCTGGGCGAGGGAGGCAGAGTACGAGGGGTCTGTGTAACACTCAGCACAGGCTCAGACAGTGTGAGCTGGGAAGGGCTGTGAATGGAGCCGGCGGCTGAAGCCTCTGTTGAGCTGTGTGCAGCCAGAAGCGGGCTGCCGGGTGGAGAACGTGATGGTGAGGCCGGGACTTTGGAAGGAGAGAGTGGACAGCGGACAGGCGAAGAGGATGAATCCTGTGGAGGACTGATTAATGACTTTTCTGTGGGAGAGGGTGAAGCAAATGGTGGTGAAAGTGGAACTTGGAGCGGTGACACTGGGGCCTGTTCAGGTGAAGGAGGAGAAGGAAGAGCCTGTTGAGGAGAAGGTGGAGCCAGTTGAGGAGAAGGTGGAGCCTGTTCAGGAGCTTGTTCAGGAGGAACAGCCTGTTCAGGAGTAGGAGGAGCCTGTTCAGGAGGGGCCTGTTCAGGAGAAGGAGGGGCCTGTTCAGGAGACGTTGGAGACTGTACTGGAGAAGGTGGAGCATGTACAGGAGAAGGTGGAGCCTGTACAGGAGAAGGAAGAGCCTGTATAGAAGAAGGAGGAGCCTGTGCAGGAGAAGGTGGGGTCTGCTGGGGCGAGGGTGGAGTTAGCTGTGGTGAGGATGGAGCCCGTTCAGGAGAAGGAGGAGCCTGTTGTGGTGACGGTGGCGCTTGTACAGGGGAAGCTGATGTCTGTACAGGAGATGGTGGAGCCTGTTCTGGTGAAGGTGGAGCATGTAGAGGAGATGGTGGAGCCTGTTGGGGTGAGGGAGGGGGGTGTACAGGAGAAGGTGGTAATTGTTGTGGTGTGGGTGGGGCATGTAGAGGAGAGCGAGGGGTTTGAAAAGTTGCTTCCTGTACAGAAGTTGAGTCCTCTACAGAACTTGATGCCTGTACAGGGGAAATCGGGGACTGCAGAGGAAAGTTTGGGGCTTGTAGAGGAGAAGGAGGGGCTTGTACAGGAGAAAGTGGGGCTTGCGCAGGAGAGGGTGGGGCTTGCTCAGGAGAAGGCAGAGGTTCTACAGGAGAAATTGGGGCTTGTACAGGAGAGGGTGGGGCTTCTACAGGAGAAGGTAGGGCTCGTACAGGAGAAAGCTGGGCTTGTACAAGAGAAAGTGGGGCTTGTATAGGTGAAGGCAGCAATTCTACCACAGAAGGCGGGGCTTGTACAGGAGAAGGTGGGGCTTGTACAGGAGAAGGCAGGGAGTGTACAGGAGAAGGCAGGGAGTGTACAGGAGAAGGTGGGGCTTGTACAGGAGAAGGTGGGGCTTGTACAGGAGAAGGTGGGGCTTGTACAGGAGAAGGCAGGGAGTGTACAGGAGAAGGTGGGCTTGTACAGGAGAAAGTGGGGCTTGTACAGGAGAAGTTGGGGCTTGTATAGGAGAAGTTGGGGCGTGTATAGGAGAAGTTGGGGCGTGTATAGGAGAAGGTGGGGCGTGTACAGGAGAAGGTGGGGCTTCTACAGGAGAGAGTGGGGCTTGTACAGGAGAGCATGAGGCTTGAACAGGAGAGTGTGGGGCTTGTAGAGAAGGAGGACCCTGTATAGAAGAGGGAGGAGCATGTGGCAGTGTGAGTTGGCGCAGTGGCAGCAGTAGCAAGGCTTGAACAGGAGAGGGTGGGGCTTGGACAGGAGAGGGTGGAGGGTGGGGCTTGGACGGGAGAGGGTGGGGCTTGAACAGGAGAGCGTGGAGATTCTAAGGCTTGTACAGGAGAGGGCAAGGCTTCTAGGGCTTGAACAGGAGAAGGTGGGGCTTCTAGGGCTTGTACAGGAGAGGGTGGAGCTTCTGCAGGAGAGGGTGGGGCTTCTAGAGCTTGTACAGTAGTGGGTGGATCTTGTACAGGAGAGGGTGGGGCTTCTAGGAGTTGTACAGGAGACGACATGGCTTGCACAGGTGAAGGCAGGGCTTGCACAGGAGAGGTGGGGCTTCTTGGGCTCGTACAGGAGAGGGTGGTGCTTCTAGGACCTGTATAGGAGAAGGCGGGGCTTCCACAGGAGAGGGTGGGGATTCATGGGCTTGTACAGGAGAAGCCAGGGCTCGTACAGGAGAGGGAGGCGCTTGTGTTGATTGGGTTGAGGATGAGGCCTGTGGCAGTGAAATTTGGTGCTGTGGCAGCAAGAGTAGGGCCTGTACAGGAGAGGGTGGTGCCTCGGCGGGGGAAGGTGGGGGCTGCAAAGACAAGGGCGGGGCGTGTGGAGACGACGGCATGGTCTCCGTATAGCTGATGGGTGGAGTCTCTGGTGGGAGCAGAGTCTGTGCAGGGCTTTGCGTTCCGAAAGCATTTGAGGTAGAGTCCTCCAGAGTCTTGCAGAAGGAGCAAGTGTAGCTGTCGGGATCCAATGTGTCGACCTGTCCAGCGCACTGCACATGGACAGCCCTGGGAAATCACAGGAAAACACGGCAGGATTTACATGCGGAATGTATGCGGGTGTATGCGTTTTGTGCATGCATGGCAAGTGTAGCCATGTGTGTTTTTTTTGCGTGTACCGTTGCGAGTACCGTACCTATAGCAGGTCCAACAGGTTAGATGGTTCTGCATGGAAGAGGGATCTGAAGCCTGGCCGCAGAGTGGGCAGGGCAGGCCCGGGTCACATGACTCACACAGAGACGGGTGATTGGCCCACTGGCCCGATGATCTCACGCCACACCGTTTGCACACTCTGCAGTTCTGTGGATGACGGGGAGAGGTCATATAAAACAGGAGTGGCGTGATGCAAAGTTCAGTCCAATGAATGGAAAATGATTTGTCATCAACAATGACCACTATACGAAGACTTCTATGCTCAGTGAGTGAGCGTGACAGCCTTTGCAGTGTCAGTTTACTTTGATATCTCCTGAGAACTTCCCCTCAGCTAGCATCAGACACTGAGGACGTGTCTCTGTGCTGTAGTTCTCACCTTGCACCTCCAGCGGCTTCCAGGCATTTCTTCCAAGGCAGGTGTTAGGCAATGCATGTGATAGGCTTTATCACACCACTCACACACTAGTAGGGCATTTTCATCTCCTCGCAACCTAAAACACACACACACACACATTGTGAATTGCACAATAGAGCAAACAAGGAAAAATAAATATGCCATAAACAAGATTGATTATTAATAGTAGTGTGTGTGTGTGTGTGTGTGTGTGTGTGTGTGTGTGTGTGTGTGTGTGTGTGTGTGTGTGTGTGTGTGCGGGCATGTTACCTGCAGGTCTGGCAGAACCTACAGAGAGGACACTGCCATCCAGCCCTACACAGAGGGGTCGGCGTTATGGGGGGGTCCTGGCAGCTACCATGGTAACGGTTACCACAACAACAACACATCAGCTGGTTGCCGACGTCACCAACATCGGAACACAACACACACTGAGACGAAACTATAGGACAAGGAAGAGATAAAGATAGAAAGAGAGAGAACGACAATGTTAGACAAGCTGATTTGAAAAAACAATTTGAAAGTGTGCATGTGTGTGTGTGGTGTACCTGCAGGTGCATGTCGGGTACAAAACATGTGTCTGTGCTCCCAGTCTTGGTGTGCCCCCGCCGCTGCAGCACATGGGTAGTGGTAGCTCCGCCCACAGCCCGTCTCCTGGCAACGTAACGTTGCTCCCAGGCGAAGACAGAACACACACACCTGGACAGGACAGTGGACATGTGGGTTTGTTTTAGTGACGCAGACTTCACCGAAAGATCGGGTCGATCCAGAGGACCGGCAAATCAGATAACTCAGTGTGAAAATGACCAAATACAGTCATTCATACCTGCGTGCTTCCTGAGTCGATGGCTTTGTCGACGTAGAGCAATGATTGGCCCTCTCCTCGACACACCCCTTCTGACCAGGATGCACACTGCAGGTGAGCACAGCACTGGCCTAGACAGCGACACAGACAGAGACAGAGACACACACACACACACACACACACACACACACACACACACACACACACACACACACACACACACACACACACACACACACACACACACAACACACACACACAACACACAACACACCACACACAACACCACCACACCAGTAACACCAAAACACAGACACAGGTTGTGGTTAGGCAGCCTATTCAGGCAGTTGTAAATGACTCCATTCATACTTCTTTCCCAGCATGCATCTGGCCATCTATGCGGCAAGCCAATCAGTGACTTCATTATAGCCAGGCTTTTTCATCACTATTAAACATGCCTGACTGGACCCATTAGTGTGTGCGTGTGTGTGTGCGTGCGTGTTAGTGTGTGTGCACTCAGAAGCTGTTGAATGGGAGGCAATTTCCAATGCATGATCTGAACTGTGTGCAACTCAAGTGCAATTCATATTTCTGACTTTTAAATTGGGTGTGCGCGTGCATGTATGTGTGTGTGTGTGTGTACCTGTGGGATCAAACAGTGATTGGACGTTGATGTCATGGGGCAGCCCAATAGCACCCAGTTGTTTTATGAACTCTGTGGAAGACCTCTGGTCCATCTCCTCATCTGAAAGACATCACATTGAACAGTGTGCATGAATTACCATGACTCTCATAGTATCTGATAGTAATCTCTCAACAAACCAATACACAACAGCTCTTAGCAGATGCCAAACTAAGCTTATTTAAATAGTAACCAATTATCTTTTGAGAGAGAGGCTTGACTGTGTCAAGACTCCTCAATTGTGCCATAGCCTATAAGTTCAATATAAAGCTAAAGAACTATACCCTTGCACAAAATATGTACTGCATAATTCCCAAACTTTCAAGGATTTTATGGGAACCCTGATTCGGACGCATCCTAATTGGCTCCAACGTTCATACTCAATGGCTAAGCTACTCACCGTTGGAACCAGAACCATCTGGACTGCTACACCTAAAGTGAGAGAGAGAGACAGTCAGAGAGAGAGAGAGACAGTCAGAGAGAGAGAGAGACAGTCAGAGAGAGAGAGAGACAGTCCAGACGAGAGAGAGAGGAGACACAGGTCAAGAGCAGACAGAGAGAGGACAGAGACAGAGACAGAGACAGATGAGAGAGAGAGAGAGAGAGAGAGTTAGCTGTGGACGCAATCTCTCCACAATTGTCATACATTATTTCTTAATGCGAGTTGATAATAGTTGACACGATAAAGATAATGAGGCATCATAGACATTAGAAAGTCTAAAGGCTATTATTCCTATGCATTTTTTAAATCAATTAATGATCACAAATTCCCCCAACATCTCCATCTATTACTATTTATGCCAGTAAACAACTTAATTAACATTACACATCCCTGTGCCAATGAGCAATGCTTGGAAACACATGATGAAATGCTAGTTGATGCATGCTCATTAGGAAGTGTTTATCATTCCAACAGGAAAACTGGAAGCACGTACGCGGGAGCTCCCTGGTCGACGTGGTAGCAGTCGTCATGGCAATCGTTATGGCGGTCCGGGGAGGCTCGTCGGTTGAGGATGTGGAGGGGGATATAGCCAGGCGTGGGTCCAAACACCACCAGGTGACCCTGACCCAGGGGAGGGTCGTCGCCACGGTAACAGAAGGCACACTGCTTTACTCTGGTGGGGTGGGGGTGGGAGAGGGAGAGAATGAGCCAAGGGCTGGGAGATATGGCCACAACAATCACAATACTGCATTTCTTTTCTCCTGGTAATTCAATCCAGAAATAGTCCACATGAAATAACCAGCCTTACCTACTGGTCTGCAGTAGGTAAGGCTAATTATTCTCCAACGTCGTAAATCTCAACATCGGAGAATGCGACACCAGCTCACACAGCAAAAGAAATACACAAAACACAAACTGCTGAAAAAACATAGCTGTAAAGTGAGTCGAACATAACATACAAGCGTTCTTCTTATTACTCCCCTGGGGAAGTACACATACTTTTTCCAGGTACATACTACAACCTGGTATGTACACACAAAGCCTACATTGTGGTATGCATGCTTTTTGGAATCTAAGAGGCCAAACATGGTCGGGAAAATTGCATTATTATTGCATGATTATACATTATTAAATGCATAATATCATATTTTCACAACGCAATCCTATTTTAAATGAGTCTAAAAATCCATGCAGCCGGCCCTCCCCCAGTGAAGTTGTTGCCAGCTGGGGCACAAACCAGTTATGAGTTGTCCAGCTTTGAAAGTGTCAATAAAATAATAAACCATTGTCTGCCAAGACACAAAAATTAACAGCATTCTGTATTTATGCGCCTGTGTGTGTAGAGTCACACTTCAGACCCCATTCAGTGCGATTATTATCATTATTATTAGTATTATTATTGAGTTCAGTTCGGTATAATCTACCAGCCTGTACAGCCTGCTTCCCCCCACCCCTGCCATCTGAATTGAAGCTTAGGAAAATGTATTTATCATCATTTGTCAACACAAATCAACAGAATCAGATCCAACACTGGTCTGATTTGTCTAGTAGTGTTTTAAATGCACTAATCCAATTTTCCCTCTGTGCCTGTCCTCTGCCAACTTGATACTTTAACCTCCAAACTCTTTGAAGACATCCTGTTCTACATGTCATTGGGCTGCTGTACTCACCATTATAAACCTGTCCCCCACCTCTGGTCATGTCCCCTATCAATTTAAGGTGGCTAATGTCCAGGGGTTTTTTGTAGGTTTGTTTTTTAAACCTGGCCTCGATCCATCCGTTCAGAACAATTTTAGACCGACTTCTAAAAGATCTTAGCTGCTGCCAAAGGACTGGATGTCACTTAACCTTCTTCAATTCATTCAATTCAGCGCTTATTCTCAACCCTGAAAATACTTCTAATGGCATTCTACAGCAAATTGGCACACTCGCCCCCGATGGCAAACCAAACTGGAGGAATCTTTTATATTTGACCCTCAATTGAAATGCAAAAACTATGTCAACAAATTGGTTTAGTGCAGTTTATTTCAAGTCTGAAACATTGCCAAAATCAGACCTTCATTAACGGTACCTGGCATAGAATGCATTATCGACTCCTTAATGTTTCCGCCCTGCCTCGATTACTGCAATGCCCTCTTCACTTGTCTTAGTCAAGCTCCCTGGCACATCTTCAGCTTGTACAAAATGCAGCAGCAGCTAGGCTATTAGATCTGGCCGTAGAGATCTCACACATTTAGCCTCACTCCCTTGGCTGCAAAGTAAAGTTCACAAATCAATTATAAGATCACTTTAATTACTTTAAAGGCACTGCATGGCTTAGCTGCCTGCCTACATTTCCAAGCTACTAAGCCCTTACACCACCGAACGGTCACTTGGGTCATCCTAACCACAGGCAACCAAACCAAAGGCGACTGGGCTTTTGCTGTTGTGGCACCGGACTCTGGAACCATCTCCCCCTTTCCCATCAGCTGAGTCCAGTGTTTCCCCTATATACACCGAGCAGCGGCGGAAATATGACCACTGCTGCTGAAAGGAGAAGAGAAACTATCCTTACATTATTTTGTGCAACTTCACGTGATTGCACAGTAATGTTACAGCAGTAAACGCAACCATTGAGGATACACAAGGAAACATATCTGTGTTCCACACCTTTGACCGTGAGGATACGTCATAAACGCAAGTTATTTTTCGGGATGCACCGATGTATCGGTCGACATCGGTATCGGCCGATATTCGCCTTGTTGACCGTTATCGGCCGATCTGCAAATAGGTGGAGTTTACTGATGTCGGTGGCCGATGTGTCGCGTCAAATTTACACCAGCTAAATGCTGTTGGTTATAGAGACCCTGTTCTGGACCCGGTTCCAAATTTCTCAAAACCTTATTGACCCGTTACCGGTGAGTCTGTCAATTGCTTTCAAAAAACTTTTTCTGCATCTTTGCCAATGCCAGCACTTTGTAAACTCTTAAAAAAAAGTGCTATACATAAAGTATTTTGGTTGCTTTTTCTCCTAATTGGCACTTTCCTAGTTTTAAGCAATCGCTTAAAACTCTCTGGCGTTGACGGGAAGCCGCAGCGAGGCTCTGAGACTTGTTTTAATATAATTGATCATGAAACCACCATCGGACAACCTGTCATCACAACCATCTGTTAAAAGTGGACATGGGCCTATCGATGAAAAAAACCACAAATGCTTTGGAAAATAAGCATCGAGACACCCGGCAGACAGTGCACACACGCTCTGTTGTGACAGTAACAGAGCGAGAGCAGCGTAATATTACAAGCGGTAGTGAGGGGGTGGTGGGGGTCCAGCCAGACTCCAATCTCTAGCCTCTGAACTAACTAACCCTAACGATGAGACGTATAAACACCTAGTGGTTGCAAAGCTGCTCCCACCAATACTGCACAGAAAGATGTATCAGAGTCCCACAGACAGACAAGAGGAACCAAGCCTGGTGTGGAAGAGGAATAAATAAATAGCAACAAACATCTTACCGTTTTTTGGCATGCCCCAGGGAGGGGGCCGGGGAGCCTCCTGAGTCATCCGACAAGGAACAGTGGAACAAAGGGGACAGGGAGTCCTCCTCTTCCCCAGGACTGAAGCTCAACCTGGGACAGGGGCTGGGGCAGGGGCTGGGGGCGGGACTCTGAAGCATTGGGCTGTGGCTCCCCCCGGTGGTCTCCATAGGCACAGGAGTGGGAGAACCGGACCCTTCTTCCATGGCGGACACCTCTTCTTCCACGGGGCCGGGGCTACTGAGACAAGAATACTCCACCACGGGGCTGGGGCTGACCGGGCAGGGATCCAACACAGGGCTGGGGCTACCCAGGCAGGGATCCTCCAACACAGGGCTGGGGCTAACCGGGCAGGGATCCTCCAACACAGGGCTGGGGCTAACCGGGCAGGGATCCTCCAACACGGGGCTGGGGCTACCCAGGCAGGGATCCTCCAACACAGGGCTGGGGCTAACCGGGCAGGGATCCTCCAACACGAGGCTGGGGCTAACCGGGCAGGGATCTTCCATCACGGGGCTGGGGCTAACCGGGCAGGGATCCTCCAACACAGGGCTGGGGCTAACCGGGCAGGGATCCTGCAACACAGGGCTGGAACTAGCCGGGCAGGGATCCAACAGCACAGGGCTGGGGCTACTGGGACAAGAATACTCCACGGGGCTGCGGGATCCCGGGCAGGGATCCAACAACACAGGGCTGGGGCTACCTGGGCAAGGGTCCAACACAGGGCTGGGGCTACGTGGAGACTCTTCTACCATGGGGCTACGTGGAGACTCCTCCACCAGGGGGCGCTCCGCCGTTACGGTGCTACTGCCGCCTGGAAGACACTGCTCCTCCTCCACAGGGCTGAGGCTACAAAGACCCGGATCCTCCACGTGGCCGGGACTAGTAGGAGGACAGGGGTCTTCCACAGGGCTCTGGGGGTGTGTACCTTCCATAGGTGTAGGGCTAGCAGTGCGGCCAGCCTCTATAGGGAGAGGACTAGTGGGACAATCGCCTTCCATCGGGCTGGGACTCTGGGGGCTGGTGCCTTCCTCCATGGGGCTACGACTGGTGTTAGATGTGCCCTCCTCCATAGAGGTGGGAGTAGCATCGCAGCTGACTTCCATGGGAGTGGGGGAAGGATGGCACGTATCCTCCAGCGGTGTGGGACTAGCATCAGGGGTGGCTTGGTGTTGTGGTTGTTCCCCAGGGTCAGGCTCTGCTTTGGGGCTAGGGTCCGGGCTACTAATGGGGCTGTTCACTGGGGAAGCAGGTATGGGATTGGCCGGGCCCACTTCTTCGTGATCAGAAGCTAGTCCAGGGCAGGGGTCCGGCTGGCACCCGGTGCCGCCAGACGGAGGGACGGGGCTGGCTCCGTCTCCGTCCCCAGGGGCGGGATCTGTGTTTGGGCTTGGCACTGATGGGTCATCCTTGGACAGCGGGCCCTGTTCAGTGTCAGATGGGGCGGGGTCTGGGTGCTGCTCGGGTGGTGGACTGAGCCTGTCCTCTGTGGGTTGTGGTTCGAGATCAGGATCCGGTTCTGGTTCCGGTTCTGGGGTGGACTTTCGTCTTGAAGCTGATCGCCGTCGGCCCACTGGCTTCACCTCTTTAACCTCTGTGGAGCAGAGAGCGAGCAAGTTTTAACAACAGGCTCTTAGCAACAGACCACACGTCAAAAGAACCTGCTGACATTCGAGTATGATAAACATCTTTAGGTGTGGAGTACATGCTCATATAAGGTTTACCTAAATAGAGACAGTCGGGATACACAAAGGGCACTTCTCTTGAACTTACACGGAAAGAGCTAATGTACATATTAACAACAGAGCTGAAGGACGCAATGTGGAGGGAAAATTGCAAGCGGCATTAGTGCCAAGCAAAACACAACAGCTGGTTTCCATGACAACCATCTTTCATTAATGAGGTGCACAGATGTGCCGCGCACACGCACGCACACACACACAGACACACACACACACCTGTTTTCGGTGGTGTCTTCTTTGTCGTTGGACTCGGAGTGTCTTCAGCCTGATTCCTGCCTCGACTCCTCCTGCTGAAGAGAGAAAAGAAAAGAGGGACACAAAAACAAACATTAGTTTATTTACCAAGTGTTCTGCTGACTTTGTCCAACTTAATTTGCAGGATTTACCAAATCAGTTGCAAACTCAGTTGCAATCCTTTCCACCATTTGAAGCACTGAATAACATCGAAATGCCATCTTGGTTTATGACCACGATAATGTGCTTCGTAATTTGACAGGGTGCCCATTTTAAAATAAGCCATCTTCACACTAAACCACCACATGCATGTTCAGAATGACAACTGGCCAATCAGAGGCTTGTTCAGCCCAGCAGGGAACATCTCTGCTAATCGTGCTGAGTTTGTTCAGTTGGGTGTCCCATTACTTCCAAGTTTACATCAGTATTTCCCAGACTCCAAGTGAAATGATCCCATCGCCGAGACTCAATGTGATCGTGACTTTTTTTTTATAGAACATCAACAATAATGTAAACCCAACCAATCCATAGTTTAAAAATACTATACCAACACAGCGCTATTGGTGATTAATTATGACAGATGATTGTACACAGAAGAACCAAGAGGCAGAGTATCCAAATCAGCCCCCCCTCTGTGCGTGCGTGTGAGGAATGCAAGGAAAAAAATAATCGGACCGAATACAGAGGCAAAAATCCCAGTGAGTAGCCTACATGTTTTGTCTGCATTTATTGTACACAAAAAAATGGCCACTACTTTTTCGCACTAATTTACACACACGTTACACGTTTGTTTTAAATCAGTATTTTACCGTGTCCATGTGCGCTACTCACACACCGGAGCTTGACGGGGAAAGTTCCATTGGGGAAAATGTGAAAAATGAGACTTATCCAGTGGAAATGCGTTTTAGTTCACACTGATTATCTGTTGAATATCAATTATCTTTCTAAAAAAGTGCTATACTGCTATAAAATTCACTTTATATCAGTTTTTATCTCGGGACAGCTATTAAGCGTTGGCAAACAAACTTATTTTATACAGCCTTACAACAACGCATAATCATAGAGGCATAGCCTGCTCCAAAACTACGCCAAAATACATAAACATAATGTATAATGTATGTTGCTGAGAAAAAGGAGAAACAAAACAAAATGATTTTCAATTCAGATATTTAGGTAATTTTCGTTTATCGTTTACTTGTTTACTCAGGTACACGTGTGTATGTGAGTGTGCATAAACATGTGTGTGTGCATAGAAATTCAACACCAAGACGAATTTGGCTCTTGGACCTCAGAAGCTTAGTCAGTATGGAGTCAGTCCAGTTGAAAGGTTCTGTTGTCTCTCACATCACATCATCTGACCCGTGTGACCATGATCTCTGGCCTGGTTGTTTAACAGCCTCTCCAGCCTTTATTCTCCCCTACAACCAGGTAATATGTACACACGGCACGCAGGCATTCTCACACACATGGACATACATGTAAGTACGAACACACAATAAGGCGTACACACACACACACACACACACACACACACACACACTGAACTGCTGCATTATGCACAAGAGGCGCGCTTGTGTTTCTGTGCATGCGTTATCCACATATATATGCAAATCATTTTGGAAATGTGATATGTTTCCTTGTGTTGTCTATATCAAGGTCTGTGTGTGTGTGTGTGTGTGTGTGTGTGTGTGTGTGTGTGTGTGTAAACAATCTCCACATGCATCTGTTCATACGAGTCTAATGTAAATCAGACTGACGGTGGCAGTCCAACATGGTCAGTCTGCCAGTTGAGAAACCTGATTGAGAATCTGCTCCCAGACTATATGATGCATTACTGCCTGACTACCTGGGCTTTGTCAATTATAAACATTTCATATTTACAAAAATGGGATTCTTCCCAAGCCCCTCGTATCAAAGAGAGGAAAATCTGTGAACGCTGTAATTTTGTTTTACTACAGCAATCTGAAAATAGTAAATAGCATACCATTTAAAATGAAACATTTAAAATGAATTGACAAATTGTCCAGGCAGCAAGCTGAGAGAAACACTCCAGTTGACCCTGATGACCCCGCATCACGACCTACAATTGGTCCCCAGAACGCCATACACACACACACACACACACACACACGCACGCACGCACACACACAAAGAGACAAAAGATTCAAGCGGTGCATGTCTGTAATACGACTCTGTGAGGCATGTTTGGGAGTACATGTGCATTTCCGGTGTCCCTGCACCAATATGTGCGTCCTACTTTATGATGGAGTCTTGTGTAGTGAGTGCATGTCTGTGTGTGTATGAGTGTATATGTTTGTTGACAGGCCCTGAGAAGCTGTGCTGTAGGAAAGTAGTTCCAGCTCTGGGGGAGGGGACAATGTTAAAACCCGGACTGGAGTAGCTGATTGGCTGGACTGGAGCCACATGCACACACCTCCTTTTCTCTGCTAGGGCTCTCTCTCGCTCTCTCTCTCTCTCTCCTCTTCTGCTTCTCCCACCCACCCCCACCCCCACCCCAACCCCAACCCCCGACCCACTCTGCTGCTTACCCAGCATGCAACTTAACCACTTCCTTTCCAATAACAGCACGCTAACACACAAACATCCCCTGGCCCTGTACGAATAAGGCGTGTATGTGAGAGTGAGAAGAGTTCAAACGTCTTAAAATTAAATGGAACAAAAAAATGGAACAAAATAGATTGAGGAAAAAAGCAGCAGCAGAGAGAAAGAGGGAAATGGTGTGTGGCTTTTGAGGCGGTCCAGCCGTTACACGATACATGCATAAAGTGTATGTATTGCTATTGAAATGACGACGTCCCTTCGTGTTTCTATGGGCATCGCTGTCTGCTGACTGTAGCAGCATGTGACATTGAGTAGACACCCGGCCAAACACAAACACATATAGCAATGTTTCACTGGCGGCGGCGGCAATAAGGGAAACAAACAGTGAGCCTAGAAGCCGGCCGTGAACTTTAACTTGTGACCTTTAGAATGTCGGTCGAGATAAACGGCAATCTCGGCCCGTGGGTTAGAAAGTAGACTCGCGACTGAAATCGGTGGAGTCAAGGGAGAAGGGAACAGAGCTGAACCAGAGGGTTGCTCATGAACAGTCTTCCTCCAATGACAAAGACAGGACTATACATTGGGTCACATGGTCTCCGTTTCAGAGATGCACTCCAGTGCCCGTCGACGTGCACGCTAGGGAAATTGGACGCATAGACACACCTCTCATTTAGTCATTGTCAATACCAGGGGTTGATATTAAGGTCATTCTAAGTCACTGGCCCAGGAATATTAAGCAGCCCCAGATGAACCCTAATGAAAGATATGAACCCATCTGTAACCCAACATTGATAACATTTGTAACCACATTTGGTTGTTAATCTAATATCCTTTCTATACTTCACACCGACTGTACGCTGGTATCGACCGGCAGAGCCAGCAGGCAGCGCATACTAGACACCTTGTTATTTTCTGCCCTCATAGAAATGGAACTAAAAAACTAAATTGAATACATGGTCCAAATCTCAACAAGAACTCATTTGGTCTTTGGTTTTTATTGAAGTCTGCAATAGTTTGCAACAATATATTGTACACACATCGAAGGTCAGTTGAACCCGTGTTTGATACAGCCTATCATATGGTTACACCCACACCGGAGCTCCCCCTGGCCATGCAGTTTGGACCAGTTTTGTTTAGCCAACAGAATACACTTCTAAAACAGGGATTTTAATGATATATTAATTGGCAAATGAAACTAGTTTAGCCTCAACAACAATATACAACGGTAAAGGCTTTGTTGGGGCCAGCCCATGAGGCTGTATCGCCTGCAAGACAAAACTTGGCCAACATTCATATCAACATAAAATAAAATGTACAAGGCCAAGACATACGCAAAACGACAAATCAATGCAGCATTAATGTCAAACATTGCTCAGTACCTAAAAAGTAGTACGCACGGCTTTTGCTCAAACATGAAGCAAGGAGTTCCAGAATCGTGCCAGAAACTAAATAATAACAATTGTGTAATAGTAGATATTTGTGTTGCAGGTTCTTTGCTCTGTACCACATGATATGCTGCTGATGGAGCGGTTTCTGACAATAACAAAGCGGACACATGCTTAGTGCACGCATCTCCAGTGTGAGCGCACATCGTGAGTGTGAATCAGAATCGCATCACTTCTGTTCGTGCGCTCGCTAAGTAGATTCCTGAAAACACACGGCATTCATCTCGAAATGTAGCACACGCATGCACGCACCATTCTCACAATTTGAATCACACACACACGCACCATTCTCACAATTTGAATCACACACACACGCACCATTCTCACAATTTGAATTACACACACACGCACCATTCTCACAATTTGAATCACACACACACGCACCACTCACAATTTGAATCACACACACACGCACCATTCTCACAATTTGAATCACACACACACGCACCATTCTCACAATTTGAATTACACACACACGCACCATTCTCACAATTTGAATCACACACACACGCACCATTCTCACAATTTGAAACACACACACACACCATTCTCACAATTTGAATTACACACACACGCACCATTCTCACAATTTGAATTACACACACACGCACCATTCTCCCAATTTGAGTCACAGACACACGTGCCCCACACACACACGCACGCACACACGCGCCCGCCCCACACATACATACACGCGCCCGCCCCACACACACACACACATACATACACGCGCCCGCCCCTCACACACCCACACACACGGCCAAGTGTTTTTTGTATACAGTCGAGTAATACATATTTGAATACACCATTTCACTACAGCAAACAAATTCAGTTTGAACCCATGCCAACCCCCACCCCCCCAACCCAACTATCTCTCTCTTCATCTGGACGGGAGACACGTAATTCTGCTGCTGCCCTGACCAGCGGTGGCAGCCTGCCACCACCAGCAGCACCACCACCACAGATACGCTGAGTCACCACCTCGGCTCATTGTGTGCGACCGCTTCCTCCGGGCAGACCCAGCTCTCCGTCTGACTCTGCAGCCAAGGCGCGTGTGAGAGGGAGACCATTATCGTCAACAACAACAACAACACAAGAGCAGATCCGACGTCCAGTAAGGCAGTGGCATCGGCGGCTGCTGCAAGTCCATAGTAGTAGTAGTAGTAGTAGTAGTAGTAGTGGTAGTGTATCCTTTGAACAGGTAACTCTTTAACAGCGAGTGGTACATTACGACACTTTCTCACTAAACGACACACGGGAGAGTTAAAAATACAGGAACACAAACACAACGTGAGCAACACAGAACGGAGGGAAGAAGTTAATTCATCGTCCGATCAAACATACGCTTCGGGGATCTGGTCACAAAGTCCGAGAGGGGGCGGGCTTTAACATCCTCACTAATAGCAACACCGCAGGGGGCCGGCTCGAGCCCACGAGGACCACTCAAACCCTGAATCAACCAATGGCCCTCCTCCGATTTGCCCCAGAATAAAGCCTTGCTTTACTAGGAGAACTAACGGTATCACAATACTGAAGCAAGAGACTCTGAAAACTGCTGCTTGTCTTTAAAGTCATTACGGAGGCCTATTCAAGCCCAATCCTGAGCTCCTCTTGAACTCCTAAATGCAGGGGAAGTGGCCCACGGACAGTCTGCCAAGTACAGTACGACACACAACAAAAGTGTCTGTCTGCGTGCAGCCACACGGCAATTACCGACAATAATCGGTTTATAGCGGTGAGCCGGTCGCCGCGTTTACGTGCGCTCCGGCGACGTGACAACAGAGCAGCCCTGTGTACAGGGGCATCTGATTGAAGTCTGACCGCTTTCAAGTAAGGTACGCTCTAAAGCAGTTCTCAACTGGCCTGGCTTCGGGACCCACCATCAGGGCCGCCCCCAGAGTCAAATATTAATGGAACTTCTTCATGCTCACCCCACGCCCACGCCCCCCCCCATCTCAAGAGACGCTGACTCAGTAGTGCAGACGCGCATCCATTTCGCATATTGCGCAAAACTATGCACTCCGCTGCATAAAAAATCCCCTTCTAAATAAAAGCACAGGCAAAAGCCCGCGACCCACTGAAAGCGGGTTCGCGGCCCACTTTTGGGTCGCAACCCACCAGTTGAGAATCACTGCTCTAAAGGAGCAAGCGGTACGGTAGTGGTCTTATAAGGCTTAAAACATGGATCATGCAGGTTTCAACAAGTAAAATTTAAGACTTTTTTAGACCACTTTGAATAGAATTTAAGACCTATTTCACGGCCATACTGGTTTTGGTCGTCTGGTTCATGCTTTCATCGAACAGCAGAAAGAACGGACCGTTGTTTACTTTAGAGACGAGGTCTCTCGATGTATTCCGCTAAACCAAATTTTGTGACGTACAACGTTTTGTCACCACCGCACGTAAATGTTTTCACGACATCGGAATCAGGGAACATGCATTTGAAAAGCTTGCCTATGTCATCGTTGCTGTTCACCTCCGCTTTTAGGGTTGACGTAGACCCAAACGACGTCCGGAGGTTGATTATCCCCGACGTTGTTGCGGGAGCTGCAGCAGCAGGCACACTGGCTAATGTAGCATTTGACACAGTTGATGGTCCTGAAGCAGAGGCGAACACCAACGAGATGGCAGGAGTTTGTTGTTGGCTTTTCACTTGGGTTTTGTGTTTCTCTGACTGGGCATGCGATTCTAAAGCCTTTACCCCCAATGTTCCTAGTTTTACCGTTTTATGGCAAAAGGTGCAGTGGGCTTCAAAAACATTCCCCTCCACTGGTTTTAACCAAACGCTAAACGTGCTTTTACTCAACCAAGTTTTTTGTTAAACTTGCACTTCCCCATTAGGTTACAAAAGACGGCGACACACTAGTAGAATTTCCCTCTCTTTTAGCTTGGTTGCTGCGCATATTATATATCAGGAGGCTCCGCCCCTTAGGGGCTACGCTCCTATTGGTATATCGCCGCCTACGGCGGGGATATACCAATATGCCTAAGGGGCTACGCCTCCATTCATATAACTACAGTTAAGTGCATAACTATCGTTTTCAGTTGCTAGGCACTGGGTGTTGTCTGTTAAGTTCTCACCGGGGCTGCAAAGTTAGTGATTATTGGTTCCATGCTGATTTATTTCCATACGAATTGTTGGGGGGGAACGGATTACCGTACTGCTTACTTTGCAGTGCGGACATTTCCCCAACACACATTTACTGGAGAACAAGTTATCGTGAAGTAACTTCCTAATCCAATAATTTTTTAAGACCTAGCAAAATCAAATTCTACACTTTTTTAGGCCTAAAATTCTGATTAATAAATTTTAGACTTTTTAAGACCCCGCGGGAACCCTGTTAAAAGGAAGTTGTGGGCCGGGGTTAGATGCATGCATTTCATTTGTCGTTTGATGGCTGGGGATTTGACGTTCAATACGAGCTGGAGACAACGTGGATCATTGTGGATGAAGATCAACTCCTTTAGGTCTTTCCCCCAAATAAATATATCAATGTACCTGGTGGACACACTTATGGCATAGGTGGCCCCAGTGCGAATCGAACCCCCGACCCTGGGCCGTGTTAATGCCATGCTCGACCAGTTGATCTAGACAGGACAACCAATACCACGCTTCTTTTATATTGTATTACAATCTGCACTCGCATATTGACATGTTGCGTGCATTTGTACACGCCGGGCCACAGGGGGGTTTCCTTCGAACAAAGGATGAACACACTCGACCACAAACAGACTTTACATATACAACCTGACGATACACTCAAACACACACAATACATAATATACACGATGGAATACGTCGAGACAAAATTATTAGCAGGCAGTAATAATTAGGTTTCCCATGGTGCCTACACTGCCTAGTAATACTGCCTAATTATAGAAAGAATTATAGAAGTTTTTTTATCTGACAATTTCAGTATTGACTTTAGATTAATTTACTTGGTCCGTATCGCTCACAGCCGTTTTGACTCACTTCTCAAGCTAAATAATGGAAAGCGCTCCATATAAATGAGGAATTAAAGCGGCGATATAAAAGCCCTCTCCGTCCGCCGGCGGGTGGGGTAAGAGGAGGAGGGAGCTGTGCGGCCAGCCCAGGGCCCAGACACACTACAGAGTGTTCAGACGGCCCCACTCACCTTGTCCTTGATTGTGACGGGGGAGGAGTAGGAGGAGTTGCGGGCGGTGGTGGTGGTGGAGGAGGAGGAGGTGGAGGAGGAGGTGCAGCCCGGCCGGCGCTGCTGTCTTTCCGAGGTCGCCCACGCGGACGCTTCTCGGGGGTGGTGGGGGCGGCGGCGGCGGGACTGCTGGCGGCCGCCTTGGCCAATCCGGCGCGGGTGACGGGAGGCGGCGGCCCTCGGTCACGGAGCTCCTGGGACTGGGCCCCCGATGGCATTCTGGACAGAGACAGGACGGGCGGGGTGGGCTTAGACATGAGATGTGGCTAGTTCTACCATTATACTGCAATATCTAGTAGTTGATCGTTTCTCTCTTATTTCCAAAAGAAGCTTGCCTAGCTACGATCTCCTTCTTCAAATCAATGGATTGGACATTGTTTATTCAGCATTCATTCGATTCAGCCAGACACTGTTTTCATATTGCTGTGAGCTTTTCAACTTTAAAATGCACTGCTGAACAGGCTACCTGAACTAAATGTATGGGGGTCATTTTGAGGAGAAAGGAAGAGGAACACAGCTGTACCTATTGGTTCAAACTGAGACAAATACGAAGAGCTAATCGAAAACTATTTCAGTATTTGGGTTAATATAATCCATGTGCAGTGGCCGATTCCTGCGGGCTGCTAAATATTTTGAGAAGAACCTTGAAAAACGTCTCGTCAAAGTTGCTCAGATGGTACAACCGGGGTTCAAGTAAATCAGGCCAGGCAACTATAATAAGGCAGACAAGCGGCCGGGTGAACTCACTGTGACCCAATGAACACACATCAGCCACGATGACAGGCGGCTATTTTGACCAATCACAACACGAATGAATGAGTAACGGCAAGCGATGTGCCCTGCTGACACGGACTACATTTGAGTCGTTGTCGGTGAGCAAACGCAGGCGTTCAGAACGCCAGGGTGTCACCACCAGTCTGCGCGCCAGGCAGTATATGAATGCCAGAGACAGGTGAACCCTCTCGACGACGAGACACCCAACGTTGCTGGATTTATTCATGACAACGACAACACTCATTTGTTGCAGATGTGATGAGCTGATTTGGGTTAACATTTGACCTCCTTATTAACAGATAATTAGGTGAGTTTAGACGGTGGGGATTTTTAAACGGTGTGCGGTGATCACATTCAGAGGGAATAGTTCTTCACCCATGATGCTGAGCAAGTGTACTTGACCAGTGCCACTGCTGTGACTATTGTTAGAGAAGGTCAGATTATTAGCTATGGTAACCTCTTGTGGCCTGACCAGCATGCCGATGGCCAGAAATCAAACCAGACACATTTCTTGCCAGTTAGTGTTAGTAGTTAAGAGTGTGGCGCATTGGGCACCAACGCTGCTAATCGTGGCGGCATTAGCATGATCAGCGGGTCTCCGTGCAACACCCAATACACCAATGTCAAAAAATAAATCTACGTCATGTGTCAAAAGCTTAGTTTCACTATCAATTCTCTGTCCAGCTGCACTCACTTCCATAAAAAATGCAAGATGCCAGTTAAGTTACACGCATTCTGACACCATGTCTTGTGAACACACGACAACACGACAACAAGACAACAAGACTTAATGCGTCTTGCCTGGAAACTGATAATTATCAAAGCCAAACTGTGTGCAAACCGTTATCTGACATCTGTCAGTTTCCATCATAGCATTTTTTTTTTTTTTACACCTCTGCACTAGCCCAGTAAACATGGTTTCTGAGAAAAGCCGCTCACTGCACTGCAACAAGTGGATATAAAAGAATATTCGGAATAAAAGATCGCAGAAAGTATATAGCCTAATACTTCGACTCAATCATAAGTATCATCGAATTAAGATATTTGGACACTAAGATAGTGTTCCAAATGTAGGTCGCCCTTAGGTCATGTCATTGAAGGCCAATTTATATAGGCCATAGTATAGTCAGTTTAATAAACAGTGATGACCCCAACATGAGCTGAATCACCATGCAATCTTGGACTGATTCTTCCTCATTTACAGTGATGAAGATGATGGTGTATACGAGCCCAATATACACAAATAAAGGCCCATGGACGCGGTGTAACAGGTAATAGGCCTAAATGTGGTTATAGCTGCCATTTGTCAACATTTCAAATGAATTGGTGACAATAATTGTGAAAATGTTTTCCAATGGCAAGGTATTTGTTTCATGTCATGATACCGGGTGACCAGTTCATCCCAAGTGTTTTTTAATTGGGACTTGGGTGGGTGGTGCTTGTGATGACAGCACTCATACCGGTGCTGCCATACAGCCGCGCTACAACTTACAACACTGCTCAAAACCTATCTCTTGGCTAAAAACTCATCTTTCGACCTGCGTGGTCCTTTCTATTGCACAACACTGTCCAAATGAGACGATCGGCAGGACTAGGTGAGCCAATTAAACAGCTATCAAGCAGGAACCACTTCTCCCTGCAGCCTTCAGGCCACAATGTGCGACTGATTCCGGTCGCCGGTCCAAAGAGATCACAGGAGCGATTGCGGCAGATCTGAGACCCTTCGACGAGCGCGTTGTTTGACGTGCAATGCACTATTACTTCCCGCACATTTTGCACAGGCAGTTATACCTGACTTATACAACAAAACAATAGAACATATTGACATGTCAGAAAAGCCTTCTCTTGCGCTAACAAATTTATGCTCATTTCATTAAGGCAGACTGGGAGCCAGAAAGCCCAGTCACACTTTGATTTCATGTTGATGGACTAGGCCTAATTGTTTCAAGTGGTCCTATGTTGTTTAAGGAACTGCTGTGTGACTTACGTTCTATGCCGATCTATGCGTTCCTTGTTGAAGTAGTGTTTAATTGACTATTGTATGTTTCATGTTTAGGTTATAAAGCAGGCTGTTTTGTTTATGTTTCCATGTGCTGCTGGAAGCCAAGCAGTACATGTTGTTTACTGTTGTAGATAATAATGGAAAAAATAAACCCAAATGGAAAAAAAAATGTTGCCATTTATTTTGTCAATGTACTGAAACCATACCAAACCGTCACAGCCACAACCACACAGAACCATGAGTTTTGTGAACCATTTCACACACACACACAGTCCAGTGAAGCCTTTAAGACTTTAATGTATTGAAACCATACCAAACCGTCACACCACCACACAGAACCATGAGTTTTGTGAACCATTTCTCACACACACACACACACACACACACACACACACACACACACACACACACACACACACACACACACACACACACACACACACACACACACACAGCGTCTGATAAAAAAAAATGGGCTTCACCATTTCTCATGCAGACAGAGTTCAACATCAGGGCAGTAAAACTGACGTACGATCAAGGCACACACTCCACACACACACACACACACACACACACACACACACACACACACAAACAATGTGTTACTCTGATATGGCTGGGGTGGGAATACCCCGTCAGTCCCAACAAACACAGTTGTTTTCTATACACACACACACACACACACACACACACACACACAGTCCAGTGAGGCCTTTAAGACTTTAATCTTGCTCCACTCACACGGATTCCTCCTCCGTGTGAGTGGAGCAAGGTGCCGAGTAAGCAGAGGCAACGTGGTAAGTGTTTCGGCCTAGATCCTCCACAATAACAACAATACTCACACACACACACGTCCACCACTGAATGCCGATGGCAATGTGGACTACAACTCGATCATAAACCCTGGAGATCGAGAAAGATTACTTCGAACTTGCGGTCGTCTCCAAATGCCCCCGCGTTGGACGGCTTTTAAAACACTGAATGGGGGTTCCGCTCATCATATGCAGCTCCATCTGCCTGCTGCTGGCATAGACGAGCACCAACCACGTATTGTGATCGTGTCCAGAATATTAACGTCGATCCATCGAAAATATACATCTTTAGATCAATTCCGATATCACATTTACATCGTAGTAGCGTGTGAAATCTACTTCATTTATGAACGCCCGTAGTAGTAGTGGTTGTGGGGAGTACATATTAAAACAAACACATTAGTCATACGCGTAACGATAATCGATCACACGATACAGTCGCTTAGTTAGTGAGTAAACAATAGAAATGTATCGTAAGAACCGTGGCTGTGCGCTTCCCTATATATATATTGCGGGGCTTAGTGTGTGTGTGTGTGTGTGTGTGTGTGGACCGCCCAGAATTTGACTGATCACTTTTCTGCTAGCATTAGCCAGCGAGCTAGCTCTTAGCGCGCATTATAAATGAGTGCATTCAGCCCACGTAGCTGGCTTTGGAATTCATCCGAGGTTCATTTAACACGAATAACAATACTTTGATACCACAGACAACAGCAACCACCACCACCACCGACGGACGGACAGACAGACAGACAGATAGACAGATAAGACACGCAAAACGGGTGTCGTGAGGGGAGAAGAAAAGCCCTTACGGAATTGATGCAATTCTCTTTTTCCTCTCCAGCTTCGCAGCCCAACTTAAAGCGATTTCAATGGCGACAACGCACTTCTCCGAGCGATAGCATTGGTTTCATGGGGTCGACATAATATTTACCAACGAACCATTCCCTCGGGGAGGCGATACACGGCGTGATTTTCACCTCTAAAAACGCGAAAAATGTAAAGTTAAAGCGTACGCTCCATCATGGAGGCCATGTTTTCGGATCGACCGAAGCACCGCCTGTCAACGATAGTAGAAGAAGTAGGTCCCGCGAAACACTGGTCGGCGTGTGCGTGTGCGCGCCGACACGCGTGTCCACCGCGTCGGACACGAATAGCGATGCGTGTGGCCAGCGTGGACGACGTTCTTTTGTTTCGGGTTTTGAAATGTGCCGTTTGTGGCGGTGTGATGTAAATGTGTTGTGGAAAAAGTGTGCGCCTGACCCCGCGGAGGGAGCCTTCGGAGAGCCGTTCGGGTGAAGCGCCCACACTGTCATCAGACGGAACACTGGAAAACGCGGACTGAACCTTCGACCTACTGGACTGGATCAGGGACGGACGGCAGACATAATGTGTTTACCTTATTCCCCTTCTTATCTCAAATCACATTCTTTATAAAGTTAGATACTCAGAATAACGGCAAGCTTCAGAATCAAATGATTCTATGTCTTGATTGTATGGGGAGCGCAATATGAACCACAGAAGGATTTCAATGGTGATCTGGACGGCAGTTTCCTCTGACGTCGCACTGAGCAAATATTATCGTAGTAATGTAGTATTACAGCCTATAGCTGGAAACCTGCTTAAAAACAAATGGCACACTCTGCTGTCGTGACCGGGTAAACCCTGAATGTCAGCTATTTATTATCATTATTCATAAAAAATATATAGAATAAATTACATGCTTTCTGTATGAGGGTACAAAGTGGAGGAAGTACTGTCTGACCATGACTTACAACTCAAGAAAACAATTAGAATTAACAAAACACTAGGGCAACAGACAAAGAAAGAACTGTATGTTCCATTGATGTATTATAACAACTATTACAATATAATAATTATATATACATTTGTTATTTGAACAGAGCCAGGGAAAGGGGAAGTTGAGGAGCACAGAGGAACTGTTTAGCAACAGAAACAGATTAACCCAATAAAAACACAACCATGGGTAGAAATCATTTGTATCCTGTATCCAGATAATACACCCACGATTCCCAGGAATCAACTAACAGGCAGCCACCCCGCCGTGTTCATGTGTGTGGGGATGAGATTCTGGTGCTGCTACCTGGTGGACATGGGGTGTAAACGCAACTTCTCCGAACAATGAAAAGTTCCAGGGCATCAGTTTCAATGTCAGTTAGCACACAAGCTGACTTCAGAGTTACTGAGTACAGAACACCATGTATACAGAGAGCATAGGTGTATAAAGCCACAGAACACACGTGGACTGTTATATTCAGGAACAAAAGAACAAGGAGGAAGAGACAGCAGAGGATGACGGGGGTTTAAACAAACACGACTCCTCCGTCAGTCACATAGAAGGAGCTGCTTTTGTGAGCCTTGGTCCCTCTGGAGCAGGAGGCAGAGAAGGAGGCGGTGGAGGAGGAGGAGGCTGAGGTGGTGGAGGAGGAGGAAGAGGAGGAGGTGCAGTGAACGGTAAACGTCTGTCTTCTGCCCTGCTTCTCGGTGCACGCAGCGGCAGCCATGTTGGCTCCAGCCGTTCCCCTGGAACACAGCAGCCTGTGGGTCACCAAGCGTTGCCAGGGGCGACAGAGGTACGGCTGCTCATACTGGGAGCACGGGGAGGATGATAAAGACGAAGAAGAAGAGGAAGCAACATTCTTGTAGTTCCTTCTGATGGCGTGCGAGGTGGCAAAAACTGTGACTCTGTAATCTCTGAAGGAAAAGAAGAAGCACATTGAACCATAAAAACTCCAACAACTTCCATACAGTGAACCAAGTTAACTATTAAAGCATCTTTTCTGAGACACATGGGAACATAAATACATAGACGCCACATTGGCCTTACAATGGTACATCAACGTCCCATCATATTGGAGAGGCCTTCAAACATATACAAGTAAATGTGGCATGTAGATCATAAACTCTTAATATAATATAAAAACGACCAGAAAAACAGCTTCCCTGTTTACTTTTATGTGTTTAGTCCAGTACTCTCCAATATGGCGGTTGTTGACGTATTACAGCAACAGGCCGAATCAGGCAATGTGGTGTCTATGTATATGTCTATGCATGGGAAGACAAAGTAACAATAAACACACACATGGAGAGAGACACACACACACACACACCTCAGTAGTCTAGCCAGCAACTCCGAACACTTGGTGAGCTTGTCTTCCTGTCTGGCCATGCTCTCCCCGCCCGCGCAGCGATCCAGCCAATAGAAAGCCGAGATGCTGTCGATGAGCAGCAGCGATAGGCTGGGCCGGGAGGACAGGGAGGTCTCCAGGTAGTGGAGGGTCAGCAGCAGCTGGGAGGAGGAGCCACAGTGAACAACCAACAGGCGGGAGAGACAGGAGCGCAGGGCGGCCTCCTCCGAACACTCCCCAGAGGACTCGGGCGGTCGGCTGGTCGAGAGACCTATGCACACAGTGACGAGAGAGAGAGAGATGCAGAGTAGAGACAGAAAAGCAGAATAATATTTCAAACTTGAAAGCAGCAGAGATGACATGATTGTGCACTAAAAAATGGAATTATTTTATTGCCAGGCAAAGTGGAACACATTAGTATGGAACCCAAACAAAAATCTAATTAGTTTAAGTGTGTGTGTGTGTGTGTGTGTGTGTGTGTGTGTGTGTGTGTATGTGTGTGTGTGTGTGTGTTTACCAGCGGCCAGTCTGTTCTCCAGTATGGTAACCAGACGCAACATGTCCAGGCTGTAGTCGGTGTCCACAAACACCGCCTCCACACCCATACCGCCCGCCTCCACCGGCAGGATGCAGCGGCACAGCAGGTGGTACAGCAGCTCCGTCTTACCTGGAGACACACAAGCAACGGTTACAGCAATGGAATAGAACACATCCATGCTTCATTCATAAGACGTCATTTAGACAACAGTCACTTACCTGTCCCTTCCAAACCATGTAATTCAACCACCTCGCCTGTTACAGAGACACAGATACAAAGTGAGAAAACGTTCAAGTGTGTCTGACCGTTGAACTGGAAGTACTTTGAAGTGTCTCTACTGTACATCCCATTGACATACAGTACATCATGCACATCCATTAAAGTAGGCCTGAGTGTGTTTGATGACGTGTGGGTGGTGAAGGTGAGCCTTGCCATGTTGAGGTCCGCAGTCCGCAGGGAACACGTGTGGTTCTATGTCGCTCATACAGCGACGTGCGTCCAGCCGGGCAAAAAGCTGCAAAATACAAAAAACACACATAGCTTTAAAAAGTGCATGTAAAATATGAGTTTGCATTTCCTTAATTAGGGGTCATTCACTTTCACAATATTAAACCGACATGGCTGTACTTTTAAGTGATATATTCTTGCTATTATTGGATAATTATATTTCACTTGTCAACAAGCTTACAAGGAAATCATCAATTTTTCAACCAAACTAATGTAACATGTTGGCTAGGAATGCATTCACAAGGTCTGTCCTCGAACCTGCGCACCCGTTTCTGTCATTGTTGAATTGTTGCTTTGCAAACAATAAGAAATAATAATGGACTGTAAACACAGACTAAGATATAGACTGTAAACTACGGTACTTCCGGGTTCTGACGCTTTACCGTAAAGTTTAGTGTGGCGCCGCCTGGGGCCCATGTCGCGCAAGTCCAAATGTGCATTAGTGATGTTACGTTCGCGAACGATCCGATTCTTTTGAACGGCTCTTTGGTACGAACGAAGGGAACCGATTCGTACTTGGTGAGAGCCGTTCTTTTTTTATCGTTCGTTCACTGGCTGCCCTAAATCCACTCCCCTTGACGTGAACACTGAGAAACATCTCCTGTTTTTGTCAAAGCAGCTCAGGGATTTTTCTCTATTTTATTTTACTCTGTTTTTATAATACTTGAAATATTGTTCAGAAGTAGTTTTACTATTTATTCTTAAAAATTCTCTCGTGTGAAATGTTTTTTGTTTTGTTGTTTGATTTGCACTAAAATCTGTTTTGCACAAAAGTTTATGATACTTGTTTTTTTATTGTGCCAATAAAAAGTTTTCTAATATTAAGAGTTGCATGAATTGCATTCAAGGCAGGCAACTTTATTTACACAACACATACAGAGGGTAAATTCAAAGTAGTAAATTCACTGACATGAATGACGTGGATCTGGCGCCACCTTGTGTAATTTTTACAATGCAAAAAAAAGATCATTGACATTAAGGTCTGGCAATACAGTCAATCATTATCTAGTGATTATTCCGCAGATAAACCTAGTAACCCCGCCCCCTAAAATAAAATTTAACGGCTCTTTTGAACGGCTCTCGGAAAGGAACGGAGCCATAAGATCCGGCTTCCTTCAAAGAGCCGTAATTCCCATCACTAATGTGCATCATGACTTGTCTGCCTGCTTGTCTGTCTGTTTCTCTGGCGGGCTGTCTGTCTGTTTGTTTATTTGTTTGTTTCTTTGTTTCTTTGTTTCTTTCTTTCTTTGACATGCAAAAGACAGCATTTATTTCTTTTATTGTTCATATCAACCATCGTTTTATCATCAGATTCCCCCCCCCCCCTTCTATTCTGGATTGGAATGTAATACAAAGTGGATCCTAATTTGTCACTCTAGACTTAACGCCAGCAGTATTCATATGACAGCTGACACACGCACACACACACACACACACACACACACACACACACACACACACACACGGATACGCGCGGCGCAGGCACGTTCGCTGACGCCCGCCCCCCGCCGCCGCAGCTCCATCATCCCGGCTGCTGCTGCTGCTGCTGCTCTCCGGTTACTGGTTAACGGGGGGGCCGTGGTGCTGCTGCTGCTGCTGCTGCTGTGAGAATGTGTTTCTATTTTTTCCCGGCGTCCCTTTGACACGGGAAGTGCTCCGAGTCGTCCCACACTGGCAAATAATAATAACAACAACAACAACAACAACAACACGACGACAACAACAACAACAACAACGGTGGAGAGGGAGAGAGGACGGTGGACGGCTTTAATAGTTCCTCAAATAATAATCTTTTAAACCTATTATTTAAATGAGAAGAAACTAATCCGAGAGCCCGGGCGGGTCGACATTGTTTTTTTGTGGAGGGGGAGGACGATCCAAGCGACGACAGTGACTGATACAGAGAGAGAGAGAGACACAGAGAGAGAGAGAGAGAGAGAGAGACAGACGAGAGAGAGAGAGAGAGAGAGATACAAATATCGCTATTCGTTGCCATTGAAAAGACGTGATCGATAGATAGAGCGATCGACACACCCATCTCTATCGATAGATACTGTATATATATATAGGCGCGTCATCGGAGCGGACGGCTCCAGCAGAGGCCGGCATGTCGGCGCAGTTGCCGCCCTGCGTGATCGACTGCGGGACGGGGTAAGTAAGAGTCGGTGTGTTCGTAGCGGAGCAGCAGCTGCTGGGGCTGCACACACACGCACACACACACACACACACGCACACACACCATGCACACACACACACGCACTTACTACACACCAACACACACTGGCATAGGCCGTTCAGTTTCATCATAATTATAATTGTAATTATAATAGTGTGGGCTCATGCCTACTATAGTCGATACGAATCCCGTGGTTCATTATTATCTCATTGTGACATTTGTGCGTGCGTGCGTTATTATTGCAGTATTATTATTATTATTAATTATATTATTATTATTATTATTATATTGTAATTATTATTATTATTATAATTATTATTAATTATTATTATTATTATTATTATTAGCATTATCATTATTATCAATACCCACACAGACATAGTATCAAAGTTTCTGTTGTCATTTTAATCGATCCTACATATATGGCAAAGACACGGGCCTACACAAACATTTGTCATGTGCTTGAGTTTAAATAAAATTGAAATAAAAAAATAGCTTATATCTGTTGACAGTTAAATGTTGATTATTATAATCCACCATGACCCAACACAAATACACACACGCACAACGCACACACACACACACACCACACACACACACACACACACACACACACACACACACACACAGAGCACACACACAGAACATGTCACAATGAGCCAGCAGGGACCATGTCTCCTGGGCTTTTCTGTCGCACACACCACACCACAACACACAACACCACACCACACACACCACACACACACACAACACACACTGGAACTACAGATCAGAGGGCACACATTCTACTCACACTGCCTGCCTGCCTGTCTGTCTCAGGTGGGATAATCATGTTGTTTCTTGTCGGAGATTTAGAATGATGGCATTTTTTGAACCACTTCCCAAATGTTCAGTAACACCAACACAGCATTCTCCATTCTCAAGTACAACAACACACACACACACACCACACACACACACGCCACACACACACACACACACACACACACACCTTAAAATATACATCAAGCAAGTTAGAGGGAAGAAAACCATCACCATAGCAAACACTAACACTGAATCCATGTGGTCTGACTGCAGGTATACTAAGATTGGCTATGCTGGAAATACAGAGCCTCAGTTCATAATGCCCTCCTGTAAGTACAGTGCACACACACACACCCACACACACATACACACCCACACACACACACACACACACACACACACACACACACACACACACACACACATGCATAACACAGACACAACACAACACACACAGTGATTTCATACATGCTTTTACAGTACAGTACAAACAAGGCAGTGTATTCCCAACATTTTCCACCGGAATCAATCAAGTTCTATCTTATCCTAATCTCATTTATCTCAGGAAGAGATCTCATTTACCTCACCTCAGCTTACCCAATCTCACTTCCCCTACCTCATCTCCCCTCACATTACCTCACCCTCCCATTCCCTCACCTCACCTCATCCCCTCACCTTACCTCACCTCACTTAACCTCATCTCCCCTCACCCCCTCACCCCCCCACCTCCCCTCAACTCATCTCCCCTCACCTTACCTCATGTCCCCTCCCCTCACTTAACCTCATCTCCCCTTACCCCCTCACCCTTCCACCTCACCTCACCTCATCCCCCTCACCCCTTCACCCCCCCACCTCCCCTCACCTCATCTCCCCTCACCTGACCTCACCTCATCTCCCCTCAACCCCCCCACCTCCTCACCTGCCCTCTTCACACCCCATCTCACCTCACCTCACCTCACCTCACCTCACCTCACCTCACCTCACCTATCCTCCCACCTGTCTATGTGTGTGTGTGTGTGTGTGTATCTGTGAACATAACAGGCCTACGGGTGTCCTCCTCCACAGGTATAGCCATCAGAGAGTCGGCCAGCGTGGGGGAGCAGGCTCAGCGGCGCCTGGTGCGCGGCGTCGACGACCTGGACTTCTACATTGGAGACGAGGCCATCGACAAGCCCAACTACGCAACCAAGGTAGAACCGGCAACCTGTCCTGTTGCTAACTTTATTCATATGACCTTTATTTGGGAAACCCATTGAGACCAAGGGTGCCCTGAGAACTTAAGAACGACTCAAACAATGACACTTTCCTGATAAAAAGCCAATTAAAAGTGTTTTTAAATGGCCAAAAGGTTCCAACTTGTCCAGGACTTCCTGGAGTTCATTCCATGCCTTTGGGGGCATTAAAACTGAAATAGCACCAATAGATTTTTAGTACGTAATCTCCTGTCCTGTGTGTGGGTGTAATGGATCACTGACGCCACCGAATACCAAGAGTAACAGCATGGTATGCAGGTGGTAAACGCTGGAGCGGTCAGAAGATAAACAACTTGTGAATGTACACTAAAGAAAATAGGTTAACCTTGAAGGCGATTTAATTACAGCAATTAATTCATTGCATTTATAAAGTGCTTACCAAAGACACTCAAATGGTGCTTTCTACAGTGAGTGTGTGTGTGTGTGTGTGTGTGGTGTGGGGGCTGATATTATCCTCATCCACTACCAGTGTGGAGCACCCACCTGGGTGATGCACGGTCAGCCAGTATGCACCAGAACGCTCTCCACACACTGGCTGTCACCGTGGAGATGGGAGATTTGTTTGGTGTTGCCAGTAGACATTCATCATATTAATGGGATGCTAATATACAGATAATAACCATGAATAACTTTTAATGAAATGTCATTGTACACAACAGCATAGATAGCCGATGAGTACAGCAGTAGTGACCATAGACATACAGTATAGGACATACAGTACACCATAGACATACAGTATTATACATAGATGCTGCACCAAAGGCCTTTGGACCGTACCGTATGTAAATTTGCCACCAGATTGGAGAGGTCATGACCTCTAGGGAGATGCAGTTTTTCCTGGATAAAAAGCTCTATATCGATTATATTATAATATGTGGTATATATTCAAGATTCAAGAACTTTGTGACATACACATACGCAGACCGGAATATGCAGTGAAATGAATGGCGATGCTCAGCAGAATGTGGAAAGGAATACTATAGACAACATGAATTGGAGGGATCAGAATGAATATTTACAATTTTCACAGTTAAAAAAGACCAGCGGGAATGAGAAATATAAAAATATATAAAAGGCAGTATAAAAATGTAAGAAAGGACGATAAAGAAAGGATAGGATAAAGTGAGTACAGACCATGTCTGCATGTATGTATGTCATAAGTTCTGTAATAAGTTATGTAGTGAAACGATGTTCGTGTATGTAGTATGTACTAACTATATGTGCATGTGTATGTGAGTGTGTGCATGGGAGGGGCATTGGGGACGCCCTGGTGTGTACGTGAGTGTGTGAGTGTGTGCATGGGACGGGAGCTCTATATAAACATATAAGGTATATAAAAATCACAGCTCCCCAGTTTCGCAGTGACGGGCAGCCGAGGCGGTCCGTGCAGCGTCTATATGTACACATGTCCAGGGTGAAGACTATATACAGTGTCTATATCTACCATGTGTTGCTGTGCTCCTACTAGTGGCCTATCCGCCACGGGATGGTGGAAGATTGGGATCTGATGGAGAAGTTCATGGAGCAGATCATCTTCAAGTACCTGCGGGCGGAGCCGGAGGACCACAGCTTCCTCATGGTAGGAGCAGGGAACACACCTCTTCAGATGTCGTGTCCCGGTGTGTGTGTGTGTGTGTGTGTGTGTGTGTGTGTGTGTGTGTGATTCTTTGGTGTAGAGTATTAAATGCAAAATCAGTCAACTGCTGCCTTATTCCATGACCAAACAAGTGAGTGTGTGTTTGTGTGTGTGTGTGTTGTGTGTGGTTGTGTACATCTTCATCCTCTGCAGACAGAGCCTCCACTCACACTCCAGAGAACAGAGAGATTATCTGGCAGAGGTCATGTTTGAAACCTTCAACATACCTGGACTCTACATCGCCGTACAGGTATGACCTCTCTCTCTCTCTCTCTTCTCTCTCTCTCCCTCTCTGTTTCAACCCTCCGTGCAGAGGTTGAAATTGAGAGACAGCTGTCTGGGACATGTGTTGCATTACCACCATCTGCTGGACTGTAACCTTGGCAACATCTATTCCGCCCATTGCTTATGCCATGTGTGAAAAGGAACGAGACGGAAATATTCCCAGAACGTAGCTGCATGCGTGAATAGTGGAAAACCACTGGTGGTACCTGAAAGGTAATGTGCCCAGTAATTTACCAGGAACTATGTGTGAAAGAGGCCTTATGGTCTCTCTCTATGTCCTCTCACTCGGACCTCTCTACCAGGCAGTGCTAGCATTAGCTGCGTCCTGGACATCTCGACAGGTTGGAGAGAGAACCCTGACTGGTATCGTCATCGAACAGCGGAGATGGAGTCCACCCATGCCATTCCTGTGGTAACACAAACACAAACACACACACGCACACACAAACACACACAGACACACACACACACACACACACACACACACACACACAACACACACACACACACACACACACACACATCATACAAGCACACGCATTGCATGCATCCACGCATGCACGCACACACACACACACACACATGTGTAGACACAAGAACACACAGAGAGACCACTTCGCTGTTAACTCGAAGCATTCGCTGGAAATCAGAAGCCTCGGATGGTTCTAATTCCAGTCTCTATATAGACTCAATGACTCAGTATAAGGCGTTCAGCACAGATCCCCTGTTATGACTGTCACCAGGCAGAAGGCTACGTGATTGGCAGCTGTATCAAGCACATCCCCATCGCCGGGCGCGACATCACGTTTTTCATCCAACAGCTGCTGAGAGACCGAGAGGTGGGGATCCTCCTGAGCAGTCTCTGGAGACCCGCTAAAGCTGTTAAGGTACAAGGCTCTGCTCTACTCTCTCCTCCTCTCCTCCTCTCCTCCTCCCCTCTCCTCTCCTCTCTCCCTCATCTCCTCATCTCCTCATCTCCTCATCTCCTCCTCCCTCCTCTCCTCTCCTCTCCTCTCCTCTCCTCTCCTCTCCTCTCCTTTCCTCTCCTCTTCTCTCTTTTCCTCCCCCTCTCCTCCCCTTTCATCTTCCCTCCTTCCCTCCCCCTCTCCTCTTCTTCTCAATGCTCCTTTCCTCACCTCTCATCTATTTTGTCGTCTCATCACATTTATATTTCATCAGTATGTGTGTATGTGTGTGTGTGTGTGTGTGTGTGTGTGTGTGTGTGTGTGTGTGTGTGTGTGTGTGTGTGTGTGTGTGTGTGTGTGTGTGTACCTGTGTTGTGTGCGTGTGCGTGTGTGCGTGTGTGGTGTGTGTGCGTGTGTGTGTGTGCGTGTGTGTGTGTGTGTGTGATTACGCCACCACAGGAGCGGTACTGCTACATCTGCCCGGACATTGTGAAGGAGTTCAGCAAGTACGACTCGGACCCGGCCAAATGGATCAAGCAGTATCAGGGGGTCAACTCTGTCAGCAAGAACCCCTTCCGCATCGACGTGGGCTACGAGCGCTTCCTGGGCCCCGAGATCTTCTTCCACCCAGAGGTAAACCAATCACAATCAATCAGCACATCAGCACAACCAATCAGCAAATGTATCCGCCCTTTCCAAAGTCATCCACTTGCCCCCTATATAATGCACTATTTTGGCATACAAACCTGGTTGCCAACATAGTAATAATAAGTAATAAGTAATAATAATATCAATGTGTTTCTTCCAGTTTGCCAATCCTGACTTCATTCAACCAATTTCAGACGTTGTCGATGAGGTCATTCAGAGCTGTCCAATTGATGTCAGAAGACCCCTGTACAAGGTAAGGCACACACACACACACACACACACACCCTGTGTCTGTGGAAAGTCCTTTAAGTATGTCACTGTGTAACTGAATATTAAGGGCAAATATAAAAATGACTGTGTGTGTGTGTGTGTGTGTGTGTGTGTGTGTGTGTGTGTGTGTGTGCCAGAACATCGTGCTGTCGGGGGGCTCCACCATGTTCCGGGACTTCGGCCGTCGTATGCAGCGGGACCTGAAGAGGGTGGTGGATGCCCGGCTGAAGATCAGCGAGCAGCTCAGTGGAGGAAGAATCAAGGTCAGTAGACCACACACACACACACACACACACACATACACACACACACGTATCTGCAGGTACAATCACACACACACACATGCTCACATGGAAACATATACACAGGTACACACACACACGCACACACATGCTCACATGCACACATATACACAGGTACACAAACACACGCACACACACACAGTTAAACATAGATAAGCACAGATAAACACAGGCTTACACAGACAAATACACAAACACACACGCACACACACACACACACACACACACACACACACACTGATTATTGTTAATGTACATTCAGTATGATGTGTGTGTGTGTGTGTGTGTGTGTGTGTGTGTGTGTGTGTGTGTGTGTGTGTGTGTGTGTGTGTGTGTTTGTGTACAGCCCAAGCCAATGGAGGTTCAAGTCGTGACTCATCACATGCAGCGCTATGCAGTCTGGTTTGGAGGCTCAATGCTGGCATCCACGGTAACACACACACACACAATTTGAATGTATTGCTTCGCTATGTTCATACTGTTCATCTGATTTCTAATCATTTCTAATGTATCTGTCTGCTGTGCAGCCAGAATTTTTGCAGGTATGTCACTCCAAGAAGGACTATGATGAAATCGGCCCGAGCATCTGTCGCCATAACCCTGTGTTTGGAGTCATGTCTTGATACCGACCGGCCACACAACAGCAGAGGACTCACCTGTTAGCTTGTTAGCCGTGCAGTAGCTACCAGCCCGTTAGGCTAGTTACTAGCCTGTCAGCTTGTAAGCCTTGTCATAGCTACAAGCCCATTAGGCTAGCTGCTAGCCTGTTAGCTTGCTACCACGCAAACCCTCTGGACCCACAGTGTGTTCGCCCGGTATGGCCTCCGCAAAAGTAACCCACTGCTGAGTGCATTTCAGTTTTAAGCCAGTGATAAATCTTTGTTTGCAAAGTCCCGATCCAAACAGATCAGATCTGGTCCTGCGAATGGATTTGGATTAGTTTACTCTGCTGCAGTGTGAATGCGGCACTTGTCCTGTTTTCCTTGTCCTGAAACTAAAAGCTTCACCTTGAATCACTGTCCTGCTTGTTGCTACACAATCAAAGTCAGACAATTGATCACAACGTTGCTCATAGAAACTATTTATGTGGTACCCGGCGTACCCGGCGTAGTCTTATATAAAGAGCGCCTACAACATTGGGAAAGAACACTACACGTTTGTACTTGATAGATGCTGTGAATAACCTATTTACTTTAGGTGTATGATAAGGGTTAATTCATCAGAAGAGGTTTTCACATGATCATGTGACGTCATTTAATTTAGACAAAGGGGTTTAACCAGTTCACATTCACCATACCAGCTCACATGTGTTGCTCATAATTCATTCAAGGGAGAAAATAATGCATATTTGATAACGTTCTATTTTCAGGAGATCCGAAATAAATATTTCCCTGCAATGTGACAAATGCACAAAGGGTTACAAATATACCCCGTCATATACCCCGTTCAGATACTCAGCACAGTGATGGGTGGCTGAGTGGGATTGCAGGACTACAATGGTTGAATGTAGGGGCCTGTGGTGCAAACACACAGCCCTGTAGTGTTCTGGACTCCCATCCAGAATGACATCCCATGATTATGGTTACAGCTTGTGTATTTTACCGTTCACGTTTTATTTTTGGTGGTGCTGTGTCATGATTTGAACACAAAGACACTATGTGTGTGCGTTCACATAAATGATGCTATCTGTGCCCTTTCACGTCTGTGTGTATGTGTGTGGACTGGTGGTTGAGTGTGTGTGTGTGTGTGTGTGTGTGTGTGTGTGTGTGTGGTGTGTGTGTGTGTGTGTGTGTGTGTGTGTGTGTGTGTGTGTGTGTGTGGATGGGTGGTTGGGTGTGTGGATTGGTGGTTGGGTGTGTGAGTGTGTGTGTGTGTGTGTGTGTGTGTGTGTTCCACTCCAGGTTTGCCTATTATTTTCTGTTCCTATGTATTTGAGAGTTGAGCCTTGTGTGTTCAGTGCCTGTTCATTGTATACTATACTACTATATTATAGGGGTGAATCCAGACTACATGCATTGAGATTGTCTATATATTTGTAAGTAAAATAAATTATAGTTTATCAAAGCAGAGAAAAACACGAAGAGATATACTGTAATGTAATGTAATATAATATAATATAATATGTGGTGTAAAATAGTGATGAATGCACAGATGTATACTGTAGGCTTACACAATGCACTGAGGCATTAATGTTCCCCCTGGACAGGCCAAAACCAAAAGACATCGTAACCGTTCTTGCTTGATGCTAATTAGTTCTTATATGTCATGACAGTACTGAGGTCCGAGGATACGCTGGTGTCCTATAGTAGAGATTGTCAACCTGTAATATCTCAAACTATTAAAAAAAATTAAACAATGAGCTTTTTGTGTTATTACTGAAATCTGTTTAACCGTTTTGTTTAACTCAGATAATGGATAGCAACACTATGGTACGTTTTGACAAGTTGAGGAATGAAGATTAAATGGAATGAAATGAAATGAAAGTCAGAGCGGCTTCTGGTTTTGGCCTTTGGGAATGTTTGGGATTTGGTTTCCCAACTTTCATCCATCCCTTTTTTGCGCTTATTAAATCATTTAGATTAGCCTCACGAACACAGATATTTAGTTTTATTAAGTCCACACAATAGTTCCTTAATGATGTAGTAGGCCTATGTATGAAAAAACAAATGTAAGTAAGCTGCATTTGCATTTGATAAACTGCTTTGATGACTAATGACACCGACCTGAGCCAGTTGTATGAGAGAAAAAAAGGGAATAAAGACACAGAACCTTCAACAGTACTTTGGTATTTTATTGAATGGTTCAGGCACCGACAATTCATGTAATGTATTAAGATATACATGTAGATATGGAAAAGGTAAGAATAAAATGTGCTTTAGCCAAGTGGACACACGTCAAAGGCTTTCAGTTAGAAGATCAAATTATTAGATGATTACATTCATATTAAAAACTCAAAAGAATAAAAACATGATCATGGCGGGAAAGAAAGTGGTCCATATTTTGATCATCATTTCATCAGCAAAACTGTTATTGTGAAAATACCCCGTCTCAGAGACAGGAAGTGTGTGCTCGTTCCCGGGGATATACCGGATGTCTCTTTTCTCCACGTCCTAAACATTGGTGAAATAACATCGCCTTTCACATATAACGTTTCGACTGGACATGAAACCCAGCGGAAGTTGTTATATATATATATATATATATATATATACACTGAACAACAAAATAAACGCAAGTATGCTGTTCTATTTATGCTCCAAAATGCAGTTTAATGATTCTTTAATCAACAGTACAAAACTACAGGCTTCATTTAAAAAAATAAATAAAAATAATAATAATAATAGACGTCATTTCACGTCAGAGAGCCTGGATACGTCGTCGCGTGTGAGGCCACGGTCGCGACGGTGAATCAGTTCGATGTGGCGATACAATCCTGCAGTCTCTTCCGGTTCGCGAGTTTTCTTTTTCCTGGGATAGAATAGCTCACTTCCGGTCGCGGCACGTCTCGTCTCGTGTGCTTCCGGTGTCACTCGACGGCAAGCCACGCGGGACGCGAACGCGCGCGTCGGTTGCTGCGCCCGTGCCCTCGCCAGACACGCTCCGCCGCCGCCGCGCCTCCTCCGTCTTCTCCGGCGACAATCGCGGTGACGAAGTTAGTTTAGCGGCGACGTTCGATATTCGCTGGATTGTTCGACGTCGACGTACAATCGGGACGCGACGAAGCACTCGCGCTCTATGTAACCAGCGATAGCGTCCCCTGTCGGTAACCAGCGATAGCGTCCCCTGCCGGTAAAATAGCGATAGCGTCCCCTGTCGCGATAGCGTCACCTGTCGGTAACGAGCGATAGCGTCCCCTGTCGCGATAGCGTCACCTGTCGGTAAATAGCGATAGCGTCACCTGTCGGTAAATAGCGATAGCGTCCCCTGTCGCGATAGCGTCACCTGTCGGTAAATAGCGATAGCGTCCCCTGTCGGTAAATAGCGATAGCGCCCCCTGTCGGATACGCGTGGAATGGCACCCGGCTGCGCGAGTAACGCATCAGACTAGACTGCGTCCGTGCGCGATTAGCGAAACGTGTCTCCATGTAACTTGTAACGTGTCTCCATGTGTCTCGTATATATTCAAGGTAATATCCACGTGTTGTTATCTTAGATCGGTTGAATCGTATCGGCATCATATGTTATGTAAGCCGAATTGTTCTTCTGACCAAACAAATAATAAGCAATTGTGCTCCATGGCATGCACCGGTGATTTGGCAACAACTATTATTATAATTTGTATTGTTGTTATTATTATTATTATAGGTGTTTTGTGTTTTTTGTGTCTTTTCAGCATCTAGCGAAAGATGGAGCAACAAGAAGGTATTCACATCCATCTTGGTCATTGAATGATCTCCCAGGAACCTTCTCAGGAACACCCTCCACAGGGTTTGAACCGTCAGAAGAAAACCAGTCACTAACAAAGACAAACAAATAATCACGTGGATGTGATTTGCTTTTTCTTTCTTTCTTGAAAACATGTCTGCAGCACGTAATTTGACGTCCCTTGGTTTGGACCAGTCTCCCGAAAATCATCTCGCCGGTGGTGTGGAATTGACCCGACCGCCTTCCAAGTGGAGCCGATCGGTCCCGGAGAACGCAGTGCATGGAGGGTCGGCTTCTCGCGCACAATTCGAAGAGGCGTCGAAACCAGAGGCCTATATCCTGGAGAATAATGGCGTGCTTATCGTACAGTGTTGTTTCTGCGGCAACCACATGACCATGACAACACTTCCTGCTCCTCCTTCCCCGCCCCACTCTGCTAGTGGAGGACGAGAAGCCACGTCGGTGGAGAGGAGAGATGCCGCCGTCCAAGTGAATCTGCTGCCTCCAACGGAGCTTGCACTGAGGGACGTCATGCCCGACCACAACCCGGCAGGGCGTGCCTCGTCCGGACCGGTCGTGGCCGGGCACACTTCGCCTCCAAACGCGACGGCCGCGTGCGCCACAACCGACCCCGGTGTACCACCCCTCTCGCATAACACCCCTGCGTGGTTGGCACAATGGTGCCCAACATTCGTCGATGAATCTGTGACCAAGAGGCCACAGGGTGCGAGACTGCTCCCGGCCGCCCCCGTCTCACCCACCAGCCCCATCTTCATCTCCTCCTCTTCCTCCTCGGCCTCCACCAGCCCCTCCTCATCGCCCCGCCCCGACGACTCTTGGCCCAACACCAACCGCACGGCTACCTCCTCTGCGCTCCTCCCAGCCACTTGTCCACCTGCCCTCCACACTACAGCACCACAGCCCGAGAATACCCCCCCTCAACCATGGACTACCACAATCAGCCCTGGGCCCCCAACCCTGGAACGCATCTCTGTCGGCCTTCAACCGGCCACCTCCTCCTCCTCCTCCCTGCCCACCTCTCCGCCCAAACTGACGATTAGCCTGAACGAGGAGGAGGTGGACATGGCTCCTTTCAGCCTGCAGCTGGAGGAGGATGAGGAGGAGGAGGAGGTAGTGGTGGTGGTGGAGGAGGAGGAGATGGAGGTGAAGGAAGAAGGAGAAGAAGAAGAAGAAGGAGAAGGAGAGTGAGGAGCTGCAGAGCCATGGCAATGGAGCAGCCGCTGGTGAGTTTAGTTAAGAATAATACGCCTTTCATAGAGGCATTGGAAATTGATCACAAAATGCATTTTTGGGGGATGATATATTTCAAACGTTTAACTGGCCAGCCAAATGGCTTATAGGTATACACAAGATATTGCATTAATTGTAGACCTACATGTATTCATGAAGCAGTTTGTATGCCAAAAAACCACCACAACCGATTTAACTTTTGACACCAGGAATGTAGTTACTGCAATCTGCATTGGCATTGCCTTGTGTGGTTAAAAAAATATTTTCCATGAATGATATTATTGTATTTAACAGTATTTATTAACTGTCCTTCTTGATTCATGCATCTCTAATTGCCTTCTGTCTTCTGTCTGCCTTCTTGATGTCTTCATTTAATTTAACTTTGTATACTTGTTCTCATCATTTTCATATCAGTTAAACTTTTCCCCATTATCTTCATTTTCATCATTGTTGTCACCATCATGATTAATCATTAATAATTTATTAATTTATTAATAATAAGCCATTCACTTTCACAACTCAGTCTCACAACTCACGATTTTTACTTCGAAAGATATTGGATATTTGAAAGATATTCACGCTCTGAATTACATAGGCCTGGCACAGGGAACCAAAGACGCGATCCCCGGTCAGTCCCGAGTAGCGTCTACCTGCCCAGGTGACGGGGCTTCCGAGCGAAGCCGTCGGGCAGCAGCACTCCTCTCTATTGCTTGAGATAAGATCATAAGTAGGGCTGGGTATCGCACTGATTTCCCAAAACGATTCGATTCCGATTCACAAGGTCCCGATTCGATATCGATTCGATTAGGGATATTTTAGTACCAATTGACACCAATTTTGCTTTAATATGAAATATTCTCAGAGAACTGATGTGGTAAATGGTACAAGGAACCCTCCAACCTGTTGCATTATTAAAAATATCAATGTTTACATTAAGAATTGACCCCAAAGCAGTAACATGAATGTACTTTTTATTCAACATGACATGACCGGCATTGACCGTGCAACTCAGACACTACGAAAAGTGCTTTAATTAGTGCAGACAGTGTAAATAAAGTGTCTACAAACAGCCTACCTGTAAACAAGAAGACATCACTTATCCCTCAGGAAAACACACTTTGCTGTAGTGACTGTCTTGCAATAGAAATTGAAATGTACAAAAAACTGAAAATAGTGCAATAAATCAGGTATTCAGAATATGAATTGGGTATCTTGGGGAACAAAGCTCTTCTCTGTCGTCATGTTTTTTAAAATCGAAATGCAACCAGACACCTGCCTTTAGACCCGGCAGTGAGTTCAGTGGAGCAGCCCCCGCCATGCTTTCAGAATCAACTGCGTTGAGAGATCTCGTTGCGCAAGATCTAGCCAATTCTCGTCGCGCGAGATCTGGCCACGAGATCTCGTTGCGGGTTGAAGCTGCAAGCAGGAAAAGGCATAAAAGATCGATCTCGGGATTTATGAATCGATAATCGCTCATTCAAATGAAGATCGATTCTGAATCGGGAAATCGATTTTTTTTTAACCCAGCCCTAATCATAAGATCACTTTATTAATCCACACTTATGGTCACAAACACACAACATGCAGGGAGGGAAATTTAGGGACGGAAATTTAGTCTGCATTTAACCCATCCTGTATTATGCTGCCCCTCCAGGGGCAGCCAGGAGCAGTGGGCAGCCCTTTACGTCGGCGCCCGGGGACCAGCAGTTCCAGGTCTTGCATCCACGTCTTGGTCAGGGACAGGAGAGGAGAAGCGATTGTTCACATGTTTTTAATTGGGGTTCTTACTGTGGAAGGAGACCCCGCGGAGCACGGGGAGAACATGCAAACTCCACACAGAAAGGCCGGGAGATCACCCACCTGGGCACCCCAGAGTCAATAGTGCCCCAGGCGGGAATCGATCCCAGGACCTTCTTGCTGTGAGGCAGCAGTGCAAGCACTGCAACTGCAAGTGTAATAAGCTTGATCAATATTTCTCCACAATAGGTGAATTACTAAGAACCCTGTCATAAACTAGCCAGCTATGTCTTACGTTTCAAAGTGTCTAGAATCGATATGGCATTAAAATAGTTGTTTAGAAGTGTATCAGTAAACAGAAACAGTGAACAGCCAGTAGAAAATGTGATTTCTGATTTGTAATGCAGATAGACTGTACAATGGACAGGTTAAACAGACTTTTGATGTGTGTACATTGGTGGACTATGGGAAGGCGCTTCCCATAGTGAGATACCGAGCGAATATTTGAAAAAGAACGTTCCTTTTTTTTCTCTTAAAAAGCTCTCTGAAACTTTGTTAAAATGTACATTTTTAGTTTGCAGTTAGGCTTTGGACGGCAATATAAGAGTCACATGTTTCTCAGCTTTATCTCTGTTGTCTCTCTCTCTCCTCTCCATTCTGTGTGTCTCTCTCTCCAGGAGTGATGACGGGATTGCCCTTTGAGTGTTCTGTTTGTCACAAGAACATGAAGTGCAAGCAGACTCTGGTGAACCACTTGAAGGTTCACACGCGGGAGAAGCCATTCAGGTGTGAGTTGTGCAGCGCTGTCTACAAACAGGTGGGAAGCTTCCACCGCCACATGTTAAAGAAGCATCAGCATCACTTGCTCAAACCCATTAATATCTCTGACCATGGGTCAAGCCTGCGGACGGCCATCACGGCTGCTCCTTTTGCCGCAACAGCGGACCTGGGCAATTCTGTTAGGCTCAAGATAACTAGAGAACCTGTGACTGATTCTGACCAAGCTAGTGAATCGCTGATTGATTCTAAGCTAGCTAGCAAATCTCTGACGCATTCTAAGCAAGCTAACAATGCTGCTGCTGATTCTAAGCAAGTTGGTCACAACAGCATTGACGTTGACATCAGTGCTTCTTTGGATAGGGGGACCTGCGTGGCCAACGTTGCAAAGGCTTCATTTGGTTCTGAGGATGCGTGCAATGCTCTTGCTGATTCTACGAACGCCGGTTATGAAATAATTGGCATTAACAGCACTGCTGCCGTCGGAGCGACTACAGCGGCTAACGTTGCTTACGATTCTTCTGTTGGATTCAAGGATGCTACCGATGCTCCTGCGCATTCTAAACAAACCAAGTACAACATTGGCAACAGCACTGCTAGCGTCGGAGAGGCTAATGTGGCTAACATTACTAATAACGTTGGCCATGACCCCTCCAGTGTTCCGACTGATTTAGCATTGAGTACGGACTTCAACGTCGAGCATGTCAACGAGACCATGGAGCCCAATGACGTCACGGAGGTCAACGCCGTCACGGAGGAGGTCAACGCCGTCACGGAGGAGGTCAACGCCGTCACGGAGGAGGTCAATGACGTCAGGGAGGAGGTCAATGACGTCATAGTGTTGAATGACGTCATAGAGGAGGTCGATGCCAGCAACACTATCACGGTGTTCCCCAGAAAATCCTTTTTCTGTCTTGATTGTTCAGAGAGTTTTTGCACAGTTGGAGACCTCCTAGAGCACAAAGGCAACAAGCACCCGCACAGGAATCAACGAGAGGGTGAGGGCAACACCAGAAGACAATTGGAGCCGTTTGTTCCACTACCGAGGTTCAAATCTGAAAAAGGCCTCTTGGCACCCGGCCTGACGCCGCCCATTCCTGCTGGAGGCCAGACAATGCAACAGTCACTAAGTCTTGAGCGAGGCCAAGCGAGGAAAGGTAGTTCCCCCAGTCTACCTGTGATTGAGGTGAGCAAGCAGGCGGTCACGGAGGTCAAGGCTGCCACAGATGTCAACGCCGTCACGGAGGAGGTCAATGGCGTCAGGGAGGAGGTCAATGACGTCATAGTGTTTAATGACGTCACGGAGGAGGTCCATGACGTTATGGAGTTCAACGCCATGGCCAGCATGGCCATTCCTGCCAGAGGCCAGACAATGCAGCCGTCACTAAGTCTTGAGCGAGGCCAACGAAGGAAAGGCAGTTCCACCAGTCTACCCGAGATTGAGGTGAATATGCAGAGTGATGCCGACCATGTATCCGACGACAACATGGACAATCCCACGCCTTCCATCCACCTGCGCAGACACCGGAAGATTCCGGAACGTGCAGAGCACTACTGGACACATGTCAGAAAGAAGGCCAAGGCTTCACTCTCGCCCAATCAGCATCAGGAGACGACTCCGCAAAACTCGATAGACCAACAACATATAGAGAAGATGGAAATGGAGTCACCGACCAGATGGACGGACAATCCAGCCAGACGGACAGACACCAATCAGGTGCCTGCCATCCCAAGCTTTATAAAGCCCTGTTCTGTGCGACTTGTCCACTTACGGCTGCACACAGCGGAGGCGCACTGCATTCTGGGATTGCAAGGAACCGGATCCTAGAACCTTTTAATTCACCATGGATGGCCCTGGGGCATGAAGCAGAATGTTTTTATTGTTTGTTTGTTTCTTTTTGTTCATTAACACAATTGGAAAAGATGCATTGACACTAGATTGACGGTATGAACTGTATGTGATTGCCTGTGTGTGCCTGGTGGCCATTTGTTTACAAGCAATCCATGTTTCCAATTTTAGTTTATACGTTTGAGAGTATTGATTTATACTGACTAACATTGTGCTGCTATAGGTTTTAATGACTAACTTCCATTAGAATTCAATGTTATTCCTTTACACTTTTCATTTTAGTTAAGCCTCAGCTTTGTAAAAAGTCTTGCATGATGCCCAGTTTAGGCCTATTTCGTTGCAATGAGGCCATTCTGTGAGCATTTCACTAAATGTATATTGTTTACAAATACATCCATTTGTGGTGTATGCAATGTATGACACATTAAAGTATTCAGTAAGTCAATACACACCTCTTGTACACTGATTGGTCACTTGTAGCATATGAGTTAGAAAGGGTCCATGGGCAAGAAGCATACATGCACCCTACAAATACATTTATTTGTATAGCACCTTTACAAACAGAGTTTACAATGTGCTTTGACAGTTATCCCCCCCGGGCGGCCCTGATGGCAAAAGCACGGTCACCTTTAGATTTCAGCCTCGACGTGGGAACAGCCAGAAGGTCCCACCTGAGGATCTAAGGCTGCGAGCTGGCTCATATAGCTTGGGGCCAGACCCAGACGTGCTTTAAAAGTGATCAGTAAAATCTTAAAATTCTAAAATGAACAGGGAGCCAATGAAGAGAAGCCAGGATTGGGGTGATGTGATGTCGTCTGTTAAAACCAGTAAGAAGCCTCGCTGCTGAGTTCTGAATGAGTTGGAGGCGAGAAGGAGGGAGTTATAGTAGTAGAGTTGAGAGAAAATTAGTGCATGAATTACTTTTTCAAGGTCGGCATGTGAGAGCATTGGTTTGATCTGGGATGTTGTTCGGATTTGGAGGAAGCAAGACTGGACAACTTTTTTGATCTGTGGTTTGAAGCTTAACTTTGAATCAAATAGCATTTTGGGAACAGGCTTTATATTTGCGGATGACGGACCATGGCCACTGAATGCGACTGATAGGGTTTGGGGGACTGAACAATGTGATATCTGATTTTGAGTTACTTAGTTGAAGGAAATGTGCCATCCAACAGTTGACATCGCTGAGACAGTCTCCAACAGCAGCTCATCTCTTAGGGTCACCAGGGCTCAGGGGAAGGTATAGCTGTGCGTCATCTGCGTGCGTCAAAGTGCTAAGCAGTGACGGATATTCTGGCCAAGTGGAAGCATGTATATAGAAAATATAATTGGACCTAAAATTTTACCTTACATCAGAGGTTATGTAAGTTGTAGAAGATGAGTAATTACCGAGTAGGGTCTTCCTAAAAAGTATGAATAAAACCAGCTAACTACAGTGTCTTTGATGCCAACCCAGGTTTTTGAAATGGCATGATCTACTGTGTCAAAAGCTGCACTTAGAATCAAGGCTGCAGTTTCATGTGGGATATGATTACTGATACGGTTTCCAAATTGCTACAATAGTTATGGTGTCCCTACAGGTATGTAAAATGCGGTCTGGGGGGATAATTTTTCATGCACTGCTGTAACAATGTCTTTGTCACAATGCCACTTCTGTGGCTTGTTTTCTAGTTTCCTCCCTTATTCACCAGAGTAAGGGAGTATGACCATGAAGGGTCCTTGCCACTTCGCAAGTCATTTTGAGCTGGAAGTGGGAAGCAATACAAGTACTTTATCTCCCGGTGCGAATTGTCTCAGCCGAGTCCTTCTATTATACAGGCGCTGTTGACGCTACTGGGCCTGCAGCAAATTCAGTCAGACAGTTGCCCCAGTGAATGGAGTTTTGCTCGCAGCTCCATGACATACTGTATTTCGCTTTTGCTGGCGCTAGGACCTTCCTCACAATTTTCTTTAATCAGGTCCAGCACCCCCCTGCGTCGTCTGCCGAACAGTAGTTCAAAGGGGGAAACCCCATGGACGCTTGGGGTACCCCCCGCACTGCAAATAATAGAGGGTCTAGCCATTTATCCCAATTCTGACTATCCTTGTGCACAAACTTGCGCAGCATGGACTTTAACGTCTTGTTAAACTGCTCCACGCACCCACCTCCATCGCGGGGCACTCGGTTGGGTTGTGGCTGGACAGCCGCAGTGCCCGCACTCCAGTCCTGGTGCTCGTTGTGGGGGTCCTGGGACTGAGGCCGAGGCCAAGTCAGACCGATAACCCCCCTGGTGTTTGGTGCATCGAGGTGGGAAGGGGTTTTGGGCCGGTGCGACCCGACAGTCACCCCTCTTGCCAAAAGGCGCTCGCCGTAGATGCGGGGAGGGGAGCTGTCCGCCTTCGCCCCTGGTGCGTGGTGGAAGCGACATGTGGTCTTCCGGCAGATTGATAGCCGCCTCCAGGGACGTCAGCCGGTGACACGTAACCCATTCTGAGGTTGCTGGTGGCAGGGCAAGAATGAAGCCCTCCCGGACCACCTCTTCCACCACCTGACGGGAAGTCCTCTCGTCTGGGAGCAGCCAGCGTCCCGCGGCGTCCAGTCCATCATGTGATGAGCCATCGCGAAGGGCCGGGTGCCTTCCTCCCACCGGATCTCCCTGAAATGTCTTCGGTGGCCCTCCTCCGTGAGACCGAGGCGGTCCCGCAGCGCTCAGCACAGCTCTGGATAAGACGAGCGAGCTGTTTCCGGTAAAGCGTGTGCCGCGGCGAGTCCATCACCCATCAGCAGGGGAAGCAGGCGCAGTGCCCACTGGGCGGGTGGCCACCCACACGCTTCTGCCGTCAGCTCAAACACCTGCAGAAAGGCCTCTATATCGTCCCCCGGTGCCATCTTCGGGATTGAGATCGATAAGGTCCACTCCGCCTCTCCGGCTGGCATTGGCAGTTGCACTCCATCACCTCCGCCGTTCCGAGCCATGAACTCCCGCATGTGGGCTCGATCTTCTGCCTGCTGCACGGCCATATCCATTATAGCCCTGGTCCGATGGCCATGTGCCTGCAGCTGCTGTTCCTGGGTCTGGCACATCATTCTGATCGCCGTGGCGATTGCAGATTCCGCCGCCGACTCTCTGTCTTGACCCTCCATTCCTGAATTCCCTAAAATATTCCCAAAAATATAATGCAGTCCCTTGATGAGCGCTACAGCGTCGGAGACGTTGCGGGGCTCTCTCATGCCGTCTGTACCCAGCCTCCTACTGTGTGGAGAGTAAAACAGGTTGTCAATAAATACCATGCCGTTAATTACACTCATCCCCCACAGCTGCGTCAATCGCAGGTGTTTTGACACTCCGCTCCCCTTGTCTCCACCTGCCAGCACTAACCCCCTCACCTCTCACAACTGCATTTCACTTTTTCCAGATCTCATAGAACACATGTAAAGGCCTTTACACACTGGGTGATTAATTTGTATATTAGTATATTTTTTACTTGAGTACACAGAACGTAACAATATTACACAGTGAAATAACATATTTGTTTTCAGAACGAGGTTGATTTTTGTATGAGATCTTATCAATACACATCAACCAATCACGTTGTGAGGAACGGACAATAACAAAATAACAAAAGAGCTTACTGACTGCATTTTCCACCACACTTTTCCAACCATCTCAGAATAGTCGGGCTATCAGGATGTTGAGTGACATACTCTATAGTAGCTTAGACAATACAACAACCTACCTCAGACAGACTGCCAGATGCTGCTCTGGGTCAGGAGAATCACAATAGTTTTTGCACTGCCTCCACGGCGCGAGCATCCACAGAAGTGCCTCAAACTGTCCCACGGACATCCGAAAATATGTCCGGAACCGGCCGCAGTAGAGCTTCAGCTCCTGTACGAGGCAGTGGAACTCCCGTTCTCTTTCTCTATCTTGTAAAGGGGGGTGTACCCAAAATCTCTTGTTGGGATAAAGACAAAATCCCTTCCAGCACTTCCAGCACAACTGCTCCAGTGGTGCTCAAAATGTCTCCTTGCAATAAATAAATGGACATTGGAGTCCTGCGGTGTGCCAGGTGTTTATTTCATGATTTGCTCACATTCGGCTCAGCACCTGCCCTTTTTAGTTTGGATGTGCGTGCCTACTGCTATTTACTCTTTATATACACAAACATTTCTCGAAAAACATGTTATTGTGTGAAGTGCCAAAACCTTTATAACTCACAATTGTTAGAACTCATGGTCTGTTCCCCTTGATGTATTTTCTGTGTTCTTGTCACAACCAGCTGGACGTTTCATTTATTGTCTACCATGTGTTCTTGTTTGTTTTCATGCGACACGTGTCGTGTTTCTGACTCCGCCCCCATCTGTCATAGGTTACCTCTTGTGTTGTCACCTGTGTGTTTTAGTGTGCATCCGTTTATTCATTGTTTTTTTGCATTATCTTAGTTTGCTCTTGTGTTGTACCCCATGTGTTTTAGTGTGCATCCTGAGTCATTGTTTTATTTTGTAGTCTGCTCTTGTTCTGCTATTACCTGGCCTGTATTTCTTTCCCTCGGTAATGACTCACTATTCATACCTGCCTGTCGTGTTTGTGAGTATTCAGGTTCAATCATGTCAATTCATGTTTAATTGCCTTTGTTTGGATTAAAATCACTTAAATAATCCCTGCTGCCTCTCCTTGTTACCAACCCTGACAACAGTTCATTCAAAGAACATTAGGACAGGTAGGTACTAATGCAGGGTAGGTACACGTAATAGATCATGAGTCAGGGTAAGTACAAGTAATAGATCATGGATGCAGGTCAAGTACAAGTGCAGATATTCTTACAACTGTGACACATTTTTGGTAGAAAACGGTATAAAATGCTTCCAGAGTGTTAATGTTAACAGCCCATGTGGGTCTGGCAGGAAGACAAGGTCAAGAGGAGTCCATAGTAGGACAACTGGTAGCTCTGGTCAGCTGTAGGTTGCCCTTGATCTGTTGCCATTAGTTATGACTTTTAGTGTCAGGGAACCAGTCACTAGATCCAACTCCGGAAAAAGTCCCTACATTCTGCTGCCTGGACAATAGTCTTGGTTCTGGCTGACGACGGACACACCATCTGGAGATCCACCGAGCAGGCCGCTGTCAAGACAAGAACACTCCCCTCTCCTGGACGATGACACCAGTGTGCTCTGTGTATTGCTGCTGTGCCCTTGGCTCAAGTAGGATTCCCCAATCACATGCCTTGTAGAAAAAAGAGATGCCACTTATTACAGCAGGGCTCTTCAATTCCAGTCCTGGAGGTCTGGAGCCCTGCAGGTTGTTCCTCCCAAGTAGGTAATAAGCTACATATGCAAGCCAATTTCCGCCACCTGAAAACCTTTTTTCACATACTCGACTCACATCTCAACTATCATACTATCTCATAATTATGAATTATGAGATAACTCTGACAGTAAAGCAATGATTTCATAATTTGTAAACCACGCTTTAAATATTCTTCACCGTGTTCATGATTGATGAGGTTAAATTTCCATGCATTGAGTAAATCAATTCACAATTGTATTGTAGGCCCTATATCTCATAATTACATGACTATTTCATAATTATGACTATATCCATCACATTCGCGTATCCGGGTGGTCGCGTGCAGCCGCTAAGCAGGCCCCCAGACTCTCTCCCAGCCCACTCTCCAGTTCTCCTGGGGTCCGAGGCTCCAGGCCAGAGAGTATAATCTCAGCAGGTTCTGGTCGCCCCGGGTCTCCCAGTGACGTCCCGGAAGGAGGCCCCGGGCTCCAACAGATCCGAACCACCTCAACTACTCTTTCGATGCGGAGAGGCTCTACTCCGAGCTCCCTCCGAGTCTGAGCTCCTCACCTATCTCTAAGGCTGAGCCCAGCCACCCTGCGGAGGAAACTCATTTCGGCTGCTTGTATCCGCATCTCATTCTTTCGGTCACTACCCAAAGCTCATGACCATAGGTGAGGGTTGGAACGTAGAGGACCTGGCAAAGTGGTCCCAGAGGAGAGGCCAGACTAAGAGCGAATCAAAGACCCTATGAGGGGAGCTCGTCGGCGAGCGTCTGGTGGCCGGGCCCTGGATTCACGGGGCCCGGCCGGGCAAGCCCGAAAAGACAACGTGGAGTCACCTCCCTGTGGGCTCACCACCTGCAGGGAGAGTCATTGGGGTCGGGTGCATTGTATACCGGGCGGTAGGCAAAAGCGGCGTCCTGGGCGTGCGGATACCCTGGCATCGCCGACTGGTTCTAGGGACGTGGAATAACTTAGTATGCTAAATAATAATTATGAGATAGTTGTCATAATTATGATAGTATGTGAAAAAAAAGTGGAAATGGGCTTCCATTGTTTCAAGGTTTTATAAGCAGTGAGTGAAAACTTTTGTGCAAAACGCCCGACAACCGACAGTAAATTATAAAAGAATACAGAATAGAATAGAACACAAAATATAAATAGAACTATGAATAGAAATTCTGTGTAAATAAGTAAATAAAATATTAAATGAAATGGAATATACAACAAAAATATCCAGGTGAGCAATACACATATAAATCAATGTACTAAAATATACATTGTTATATGCTGACATTCACAGAATGTCTCAGAATACCTTCTCAGACAGTCGACACAACACTAGCACCAGCAGTTGGCACCAGGACTAGCACTAACACCATTTACATTTACATTTAGGGCATTGGCAGACGCTTTTATCCAAAGCGACTTACAAAGAGTACATTTGTTGAAGGAGAGGCAGCAATATATCACTGTGGTACTGAAGATAACACAAGTACTAGCAGTACCAGTACCAGTACTAGCACCAGCACCAGCAGTAACACTAGCACCAGGACCAGCACTAGCAGTAACACCAGCACTAGCACCAACACTTTAGCACTGCTACCAGCACTAGCTCAGCAGTAACACTAGCACTTATCACCAGGACAAGTGCTATCTACCTGTGTCCCAGGTAGATAGTGGACAGGTGTGGCTCATTAACGACCAGGGAGGAACAAAGAGCTGCAGGGCTCCGACCCTCCAGAACAGGAATTGTCTCAGTCAGTGTAGTCTTGGTAACGTGAGTCAACGTTACAGCACACTGTGATTGTATGTTAGCACCGTATGATAAACACAATTCATCTTCACATGATACAATGACTTTAAACCACAACGTTATGCCAATAATTAAAACCATGCAACAACATAACTTCAAAATGAATTTCTAACCTTGTGGTGGATGGTGATGGCAATTTTGTTTTCGTTTTCGGTGTCTTCGCCCTCTTCCGTGCGCTTCCACATCACGGCGGGATGCATTTTTCTCCACCCCAAATCATCACTTGTCTCTTCCGATTGGGCTCTGGAAGCTGCTGTACCTCACTGACTGACCCTCAACCTGCACCTGTAGTGAAAACAATTGAACCCTCACCCTGATGATATCAATCATTTAAAAAAAACAAATGAAGTGTCTATATTCAAAACTCTTGCTGAACCTGCTTGACATGTGCAGTAACTTAGCTGTGTTTGTTATGCTATTGCCCACCAGGGTGTACTGTTGTATGGATTTGTTCAAGGGAATACGCCTGTAGAGATCCTTCATCCTCCTGTCTTCATCATCATCATCATCACGATAGGGGCAAGTGTGACCAGTGTCAGTCTGCATTGTGTTTCTTTTGTTAGACAGAGGCAGACTTCTCTCTTTTATGGTCTCTGACCGTGTATTCTGTCATTATAACAAAAACATATAAACGCCATCAGGAAAATATTCCTCCACATCAGCTCCTCTTTCGAGACACACGTTCCAGGAAAGAGTAAAATAAAATAAACCAAATAAAATGACATACCTGACATTACAATAATAACATATAAACTCCATCAGGAAAATATTCCTCCACATCAGCTCCTACATAGAAATGACCAAATGTACAAAGTTACAACTACAACAAGACATTAACAGGATAAATAAGACACATTATGAATGGATAAATGAATGAATTACAGGGGTTACCTCTTTCCAGACACACGTTCAAGGCAAGAGGCAGAGGTGAGGGGTGGACAGGAAATGGGTCACAAAAGGGGAGGAGCTACAATTAACGTTTCCTGGTGATAAATGAATAAAAGAATACAATGAATAAAATAATAAATAAAATAAGTCTTTGTGTAATTATATGAACATAAACAACAATGCTTTGTCACCTCGCAGTTAAAGCGGCACCTCTGTTCACTCTTCCATCAGCTGCTCTTTCCGCCTCATGAATTCACGTTTAGACGTCTAGAAAAGCTTTATTGATCCATCAAACATAGACTTTTTGTCTGTATGTTTGTTTTCCAACATGTGTGTGGTGGAAATGTATTAGGGGGCTCAAGGTACAGAGAAACATAGGCCTAACTTGTGTATATTGACAGCATTTTGAATATGAATAATACCTACTGGGGACACCAACCAAAAACACGTGTTGAAGATTAGTTATGAACAATTGTAAAATAATTCAACCCTAAGAAAATGAATGAATGCCCCCATAATACAATTCAGTACATTGGAGCATATCACTTTAACCTTAAAGGGGTAGGCCCACTTCACTGAAAAAAATATATTAGAGGGGGGTTTACATTAGTAAAGAAAAATAATAGTACAACCATGGACACTTACCTTGTCTCTTAACATAAACGTAGGAGGAGCCACAAGAGATGGGCCAGTCTGGGCCCTGAGCCACCGCTGCCTGCATCGTGGCTCCAGTGGCTCTGACAGTTCACACTGAGTCTGCTAAAAATATATTAACTGAACTAAATAGATGTGTGCCACCAGCGTTAAACCTCCTCCTCCTCTTGCGATCATTAAAAAAGTGCAACTTCAGACAAGCAGCAACCGACTATCCTCTCTTCAGTGATCCTATAGGATCCACAATTAGCCGTGTATATACCGCTAATTATATATACGGCTAATTATATGGGATATACGGCGCAATATGTGTTGGCTTTTTTTTAACAGGCGGCGGTGGCGCACTTAGAGAACGTCAGCGGCTTTTTATGATTGAGCTGGAATAACTTAATTTGCTCCCGGTGGCGTTCGACTACTGCTGTTGAATGAATGGAGAGAGAGAGAGAGAGAGAGAGAGAGAGAGAGAGAGAGAGAGAGAGGGGAGCTAGAGAGAGAGAGAGAGAGAGAGGGGGGAGATAGAGAGAGGGAGGGGAGAGAGGGAGGAGAGGGAGGAGAAAGAGAGAGAGAGATTGACGGAGCAAGCGAGAGACAGAGGGAGAGAGAGATGAGGAAGACAAGGTGCACTGCAGATGAACTGAGATAAAACCAGAAGAGAGGAAGACACTTGTATTACTTTCCTTCTCCCCTTTCCCCCCTTCTGACCCTAGACCCCCCATCTCTACTCTACATTCCACAGTGACTGTAGAATGTGTGTGTGTGTGAGTGGGTGGGTGGGTGTGTGTGTGTGTGTGTGTGTGTGTGTGTGTGTGTGTGTGTGATGGGTAAAGGTAATTAGGAGTAAGTGGTGAGTGGAGCTGAGCTGGGAGCCGATCAGAGACCTTCAGCTAATCAATACTGAACCATTACTGGGAATGGAGGGAGAGAGAGAGAGAGGCAGAAATTAAGGAAGGGAAGAGAGAGAGAGGAAGAGAGGAGGGGGGGTGGAGGATAAAGTGGGGGCGAATAAAAGGAAGAGGTGATTCAGAGAGATTTAGCCGGGAAAGGAAGTGTAATATTGATAGACAGATTGATAGACTGTGTGTGTGTGTGTGTGTGTGTGTGTGTGTGTGTGTGTGTGTGGTGTGTGTGTGTGTGTGTGTGTGTGTGTGTGTGTGTGTTGTGAATTCCTCAAGCACCAGCAAAACAAATCTCTGGAAATAAGTCCCATTATGAAAACTAATCGAAAAAATAGGACTAATTCAAGCACATTATGCTTATTATAAAATGTTAACTCTTTATTGTGCAACTCTTTATTGAACAAATGAGGGGATATTTCATTGTATTGTTATTATGATTATTATGATTATTATTACTTTTTTATTTATTTTATTTATTTATATTTAAAGGGGCTAGAATTCATTGGACCTGTGTGTGTGTGTGTGTGTGTGTGCGTGTGTGTGGCGTGTGTGTGTGCGTGTGTGTGTATGAAGGGAACAGTTGGTCGCTAGCTGACCCCTCCAGAGTGATGGAATGATGGGACATTGGAAGACGAGATGGCTGGATGGAGTAATGGATGAATAGTCAATCACATCTCTGTAGGGTTCAGCAGAGCGCTGGTGTGGTGTGTGTGTGTGTGTGTTTGTTTCTTTAATGTTGCCACAAACCCAGTTATGCAAAATACTTCAATACAACCCACTCGAGGTGGTCATTTGGTTTGTTTTCATGCATGTTAAGTGTGTGTGTGTGTGTGTGTGTGTGTGTGTGTGTGTGTGTGGTGTACGCAGACACCAGACACCAGACACCACTGCTTAAAGCTAATGTCCGAGCGTCTAGAACAACATTGTTCAGGGTGAGTGCCGGTCAGCTGTCTCCCCTTTCTTACTTTAGTTTGTCTGGGACTTTGGTCAGACAGAAAACTTCTGGAAATGTTGTTACATTTATTAGATTTTTGTCAATGCATATTTTATGTGAAACATATTGAGGACCAATCCATGGCAAATAATCTAATCTGAGATCCTGCAGTCCTACTGTGTTATAGCAGAACTTCTGATCCAGCAGTCCTACTGTGTTACAGCAGAACTTCTGATCCATCAGTCCTACTGTGTTACAGCAGAACTTCTGATCCATCAGTCCTACTGTGTTACAGCAGAACTTCTGATCCATCAGTCCTACTGTGTTACAGCAGAACTTCTGACCCATCAGTCCTACTGTGTTATAGCAGAACTTCTGATCCATCAGTCCTACTGTGTTACAGCAGAACGTCTGATCCATCAGTCCTACTGTGTTACAGCAGAACTTCTGATCCATCAGTCCTACTGTGTTACAGCAGAACGTCTGATCCATCAGTCCTACTGTGTTACAGCAGAACTTCTGATCCATCAGTCCTACTGTGTTACAGCAGAACGTCTGATCCATCAGTCCTACTGTGTTATAGCAGAACTTCTGATCCAGCAGTCCTACTGTGTTACAGCAGAACTTCTGATCCATCAGTCCTACTGTGTTACAGCAGAACTTCTGATCCATCAGTCCCTACTGTGTTATAGCAGAACTTCTGATCCATCAGTCCTACTGTGTTATAGCAGAACTTCTGATCCATCAGTCCTACTGTGTTACAGCAGAACTTCTGATCCATCAGTCCTACTGTGTTACAGCAGAACTTCTGATCCATCAGTCCTACTGTGTTACAGCAGAACTTCTGATCCATCAGTCCTACTGTGTTATAGCAGAACTTCTGATCCATCAGTCCTACTGTGTTATAGCAGAACTTCTGATCCAACAGTCCTACTGTGTTATAGCAGAACTTCTGATCCATCAGTCCTACTGTGTTATAGCAGAACTTCTGATCCATCAGTCCTACTGTGTTATAGCAGAACTTCTGATCCATCAGTCCTACTGTGTTATAGCAGAACTTCTGACCCAGCAGTCCTACTGTGTTACAGCAGAACTTCTGATCCATCAGTCCTACTGTGTTACAGCAGAACTTCTGATCCTGCAGTCCTACTGTGTTACAGCAGAACTTCTGGGGACACAGAGTCTGGGTCGGAAATCAGAAACTACAAGGGGTGGAGATACGCCTTGTAAAGAAAACTCATTTGTACGAGTGGATGAAGGGGACTTTAATAAGTGTATTTCCACAGGACCCGGTCGACACGGTGTTGACTTGAAACCTTTATAGACACTTTTCCCTCCATTTACTGCTGCTGGCCGAGTATTTGTTTGCCAATTACGCACTTACTGATCCCCGCCAACATGATCGGTGTCAGATCTGAGCTCACCTGCCATCAGACTGCAGGTAATAACATAATGTCTGATTTGTAAGATTACAAATGATGTCATACCACACAAAGCAAAAAAGGGTTGAGTCGGTTATATGTATCTTTCTATGTGTTACTTTAGTCAATATTGTTATTGATATGTTCACCCTTTCATTGATTATTGTTCTGTGTGGGCAAAACAAACATTAATATTCAATTCGATTGAGGGATGGAGAGGAAGAGAAAGCGAAAGAGCTAAATAGAATGACAGTATAAGCAGGAATGAGAGAGAGTGAGAAGGGGAGAAGGGAGAGAGGGAGGGAGAGGCGGAGGAGAAGGGAGACAGGAGAGGGAGGGAGGGGGGATATAGATCTCTATAGGAGCCATGGTCTTGTGTGAGCAGGAGCTATAGAGTTTCTCAGTGTATCTGGGGTTGAGTGTTTGTCGGGGGTCTCAGCCGCCTTCAAACCACTAGTAGAATGTTCAAACTCAGATCACTTTACCCACACACTGAGCGTCGTCCGCAATACTGTTAAACTCGAGACCGAAAGATAATCTGGGTATACATCTGTGTGGGTGTGTGTGTGTGAGAGTGTGTGTGTGTGTGTGTGAGAGAGTGTGAGTACCGGTATGTGGGTGTGTGTGTGTGTGTGTGTGTGTGTGTGTGTGTGTGTGTGTGTGTGTGCGTGTGTGTGCATTTATTTATGTATGTGCGAGTGGTGTAGAAGTTACACAGCTCAATACTAAGATGTTTTGTAAGAGTGGATGGAGAGAGCAGCAGTGAGTAGGGAGACAAGGAGCTCGGCCAAGAGGCAAAAAGAGAGAGATGAGAGAGAGAGTTAAGAGAGAGAGAGAGAGAGGTAAATAGAGAGATATAAACTCTTGGGATTGGGATAGACATTGCCAAGCTCAACTGAACCGGTTTGACCGTTATGGAATGCAGTGGGCTGCTGATCGTATTATGGTCTGGTTGGCGCGGCGATGGGTGATGGAAGGAGCAGATACCCGGTGTGATACAAACAGGATAGGGGGAGTAATGAGAGAGAGAGAGAGGGAGAGGGGGAGAGGGGGAGAGAGAGATTTGAGAGCGGAAAAGAAAGAGAGGGATTCGATATGCCGTACGATAAAATATTTAGTCGTAACATGGTCCTACATGTGTGAGAATTGGACTTAAAGTTCCCATACCTTGGTTGCTCAATGGCGTTACCAGTGAGCATAAGGCCTGACCGTTCTGATGACAGCTTCCTGTTTCATTCAAAACCAGGTGCAGACATTAGAGAGGAGGGACAGCTAATGATAACATCATAACCATCATCATAATAACCATTCTTATGTTAACGTAATAGGAAATATGCACGGGAGGGTTCAGTCAATAGAGTCTAGTGAGGGCAATTGAAGTCAGCTCAGGTCTTTATTGATTTCCATTCTCCATCAGAAGGGGAATAAAATGGTTTTGACTCCGTGGAAAACACAATTTCCTCCCCGCGTAAACAAATGAATAGATGTGTGTGGGTCTTTGTTTATTTATGTATCAGTTAAGAATACGTGCGCGTGTCAGATATCGCCCTGTGTACATTAAGGAGGATATGGGCACCATCATCCACAATCTAATACAAGTATAATGACATCACTGTCATGATGAATAGAGTGATTTATAATGCATCTTAGGGATACAAGATTCAAGATTCAAGATTCAGGTTTCAAGAAATGTAATGGTCTCATACACATACAGGATATGCAGTGAGAGGAAAACGTGGTGATGCCCAGCGGCATGTGCAACAGAAGAAATACAAATAACCAAAGAATCAAATATGTACACTATTTACAGTCTTTACAGCAAAAGAAGCATAATAACCATATAATATATATAATAACCAAGTAGGCATATCAATAAGACATATCAAGTAGGCATATCAACAACAGGGCAATATAAAAAATAAGCAAACAGTAACATAAGCAGTCAGTAGTTGATGGCGGGGCAGTGAATGGAAGGGAAGTAGGAGTGGTTTGCCATCGTGAGCACAGCGGCTAAAGCAGAGGGCTGATTTAGAGGATGACGATGACGATGACGATGATTGTGATGAGGGAGGAAATTACTGACTATGCAAATTATCGCTCTGCCTTGCACATGTGCAGTATGTGTGTGCATGTGCATGTGGGTGTGTGTGTGTGTGTGTGTGTGTGTGTGTGTGTGTGTGTGTGTGTGTGTGTGCCTGTGCGTGTGCATGTGGGCATGTGGGCGTGTGTGTGTGTGTGTGTGTGTGTGTGTGTGTGTGTGTGTGTTGGACTGCTAGCTCAGCAGGAGCTGGTCGGGATGCCATACATTATGCTTGACCATTACTGCAAGATGGACGATTTCTGTTGGCACAAGAAAACCACTACTACTACTACTACTACTACGACACGTGCACACACATGCACACACGCACGCATTCACACACATAAACATGCTAGTAGATACATGGGCACAGAGACAGTGTAAGTAAGCCCTACAGGATAGCAATAAGAACACGACAGATATTAGTAATATGCAAATATCTACAAGACCTACACAAAAGATATATACACAATATGAGTAAATACATTCTTCAGTTGTGCCTGTGTGTGTTTGTTTTTTCGACCTGCGAACCAGCTCCCCTCATAAAAGACTAACTACTTTACCCCCAACCCTCCTCTCCTAAGCCCCATTAGCCTTGTCTACTGTCCCCTTAATGAGTCAGGAGAAATGGAGGGAGAGAGACATACACGAGGTACAGAGAGGCCACCACCGGCAGACCTGGCTACCAAGAGAAGACAGACTCTGTACCCACTGCACCCAACAGGAGGTGGAAACCGAGCTACACTTCCTAACAACCTGCCACCTACTGTATACCAAGACATTAGAGATACATTCTTCCCACAGATCTCAAACACCCAAAAGAATTTTGAAAACTTAACAAGCAACCAAAAACTTCCATATCTGCTGGGCGAGGTACAGGAATGAGCAAACACAGCAGCAAGATTGTGAGCTGTTTGTGAACAGGAAAAGGACATCCAACGGAATACAACCTCCATAAAGACTGTCAATCACCTGTCAATGCCCCTTTATTATTATCATCATTATTTTAATTTGTAATTTTGTATTTTTGTATTATATATATATATATTATATATATCTTTTTATTTCATTTTTTTGTAAAAACATTTATATTTAATTTCTTCTCTTTCTTTTCCATTTTTTCTTTTTCCTTTTTATTGTATCTTATTTTTGTATTTTTATATTTTTGTATTTTTTATATATATTTTTTACTTTTACTGTATATATTTAGTTCTTTATAAATATACGTTTTATTTACCACTCGCTTTGGCAATGTAAATGTACGTTTCCCATGCCAATAAAGCTCTTTACATTGAATTGAATTGAATTGAGAGAACGAGAGAGGAGATAGTGAGGGACTGAGAGAGAGACAGAGAAAGAGACAGCGAGAAAGACAGAGAGAGACAGAAAGAGAGAGAGAGAGAGACGGAGATGGGTAAATACTCTTGTGGCCCGGCCGCAGGAAATAGTTTGATTAACTCAAACCTATCCCGACCATTACCTCATCTCATATGATAGTATTACCTTTCCACTGTGTATCTACATTTACACTTTTTAACACGCTTTCACTTCACTATTATTGTTATTATTATGATTATTATTATCTTGCATCTTATGGTGTGTGTGTTTTATGCTGATGGGGAGGAAGAGGAAGAGGAGGAGGAGGGAAAGGAGGAGGGAGAGGAGGGAGAGGAGGAAGATGAGGAGGAGGAGGGAGAGGAAGGAGAGGAGGGGGAAGGTGAGGAGGAGGAGGGGGAGGAGGGGGAGGAGGAGGAGGAGGGAGAGGAAGGAGAGGAGGAGGAAGATGAGGAGGAGGAAGATGAGGAGGGAGAGGAGGGAGAGGAAGGAGAGGAGGGGGAAGGTGAGGAGGAGAGGAAGGAGAGGAGGAGGAGGAGGAGGAAGGGGAGGGAGAAGAGGAGGAGGAGAAAGCAATGAGAGAGAGGGATGTTAGGAAAGAGAGAGTGGGCGTGGGAGAGCGAGCGGGGGAGAACGAGAGCGAGGGAGAGTGATCAATAGGCAGCCGTAAATGAAGTAATAGCAGCATTTGTGTGGCTGCATAGCGTTCACCTGGTTTTAACCGGATCGATGTCGGGCGGCGGCCCTTGCGCACGGACGCACAGCGCTAAGTGTGATAGCCTGTCAAAAGTACAGGCCATTCACTCAGGGACATGGACATAACCGTGTGTGACTGTGTGACTGTGTGTGTGTGGGTGGGTGTCAGTCGATGTGTGGTGTGTGTGGGGGGGTTGATCGCCCATCAATCAATCTGTGCATGAAGTATTTGTGTGTGTGTGTGTGTGTGTGTGTGTAAAGGTGAGAAGGTCAGGTCACATACACCCAAAAAGTGTCAGCAGCCCGTCTGCCGGAAGGCACTGGCAGCAGTGCTGGCATTTATTTACAGTCGCTCCACTGGGAATTCAACTAGCAGCCGGGTGTGTGTGTGTGTGTGTGTGTGTGTGTGTGTGCCAGGTCTGACCACGGGAAACAGGAAATACAGCTGTCGGAACATGATTCCCAGATGATGTGTTGGGACATAGAGACGCCGTTGATGCTTTTACTATACGCACACTAAAGCCAACAGAGAGACGCACATGAAATATGATTAGTCCCGTTCTCACAAGCCTCATAGAGAACAATACAATACAGCCAGATATATATGAGTGTGTGTGTGTGGTGTGTGTGGTGTGTGTGTGTGTGTGTGTGTGTGTGTGGTGTGTGTCCGGTATATCCCTCGGGCGTAATAAAATACGCAGAGTGGTGGCCACGAGGAGGTTACATCTGGTGTGTGTGTGTGTGTGGTTAGTCGATCATCACTGAAGAAGAGAGAGAGAGAGAGAGAGAGAGAGAGAGAGAGAGAGAGACATTGAAAGAGTGCCAAGGAGTCTTGGAGGGAAAATCAATCACTTGTCACGAGCGCGCGGCGGGGGAATCCGGCACGCGCTCCCGTTCGGCTCTGCGCGAGAGAGACTCTTCACCACAGCGGAGCGCGCGCACGGAGCACGAGAAATAATTCTCGAAAAAGTAACGGAGCAACGGAATCGGACGGAAGAAAACGAACATTTGATTGAGAGCGCCGCTTGAGAGTATTTCAGAGTCGCCAAAGAACAAGAGAAGCATGTTGGCCACAAAGTTGGGACGTTGATAGATAAAACAAGAGAG